>JACJUM010005601.1:9328908-9432733 GCA_020976665.1 Heortia vitessoides | reverse complement strand
TAAGTTAAACGGTTTTATGTTAAACATACATTGCAATGTTTAAGATAAATGTACTAAAAACCAAAAAATAATAAAATAGATACAGTCGTGGGAATTATAAACATATGCATAGACTAGACTAAAATAAAAACCGTGGGGCACGTCAATTGTCTAAAACGCCGCCTATATTTCTGCAGCGGTACCCCGTTATGTGGCAAGGACTGCTGGCTCTCAAAAACGACTCAGCCGCGGTGCAGATGCACTTCGTGGGCGGCAACCATGCGGTGGCGGGGGAGACGCTGCCGCGCCTGGCCGACGGCTCCACGCCGCTGCTGCGCATCGCGCAGCGCATGCGGCTCGAACAGTCGCAGCTGGACCAGGTGCACCGCAAGATGAAGGTGAGCCGCGATGTCTTATCCCGTTTCTACCCCTATAGCTAAAAGGTGTAGGAAATCGTCATCAGTCGCATAGTATATGCGAAAACACGTTCGAGTCTATTTGCAACACATGTTAACACGTGTTTATTTAATATTTTTTCAGTTTAAAATATTCACTCCGGTTTAAAATATTAACGATCTATCCCGTGATAAGATTGAATTAACTGACCGTCTGGGCGGCGGTGACGCGAAGGTATCCGCGCGGTCGAATAATATTCGAGTACTTGTGTACAGATGGAGAACGAGCATTGCATGCTGCTGGCGCTGCCGTGCGGGCGCGACCACATGGACGTGCTGCAGCAATCCACCAACCTCACCGCCGGCTTCATCACCTATCTGCAGCGCAAGCAGGCCGCCGGCATCGTCAACATCGGCCCGCCCGGTAACCAGCAGGTACGGGCTGATTTGAATGTGTATTACTCGCTGGGAAGTATTTTATTGTTTACCTTATGCCGCTGAGTCGATCGATTTAAAAACATTATGCTTTTTATAACAGATCTTTTTAAATCAGGGCGTATTTGTAAAGATGTCTAATATCAGAGAACATCGCAACCGGTATAAACCGGTACAAAGTGAGATTAAAATTCGATCATCGTTTTAATTTAACAGGACATTAAAATGAATAAAAAGTTTAAATCATGTTTGAACTATAACCTAAAAAAAATAATGTAATTGTTTGCAGCCATTATTCACGGTGCACATATTCCCTTCGTGTGACTTCGCCAACGAGAACCTGAACCGCATCGCGCCCGACCTCATGCACCGCGTCGCGGACATCGCGCACCTGCTCATCGTCATCGCCACCGTGTGAGCGCGGCGGACACGTCGTCTGTGTCTAGTGTCTTCTACCTCCCGATGTAGACCTTGCTTCCACCCGACTGTGACGTTTTAACCGGAAATCGACAATAATTACGCCGATACGGACGCTTAAACGATTAATAATAACGCATTGTAAATACGGCCAGGTTGTGAAACTTTTTAAAATGTTTATTTTTAACTTAGCTCTCGGTCGACCTGGTAGAGATCGCGATGAGACCGCTGCGGTGAATCTGATTCTCGATAGTATGACGGATAATTGTAGGAATTGAGTTGGATTACCTCTGTGAAACTGAACTCTCGTTTTAGTGAAGTAACGTTTAGTAATTTATTGTGAGCGAGCGGCGCGGCGCCGCCTGCGACGGCGCCGCGCCGCTCGCCCTTGTAAACTCTCATGTAAGTAGGTAAGCCGTCACTTTATTTAAGTGTTAGTTGTAAGTCATAGCTTATTGTAAAATACTTTTGTTATAGTCGACTGGGCTCGACATTATTCGGAGTTTAAATTTATAAAATACGATAAATGGCAAAGTCAGTTGATAAAAATATTTTTAATTTTGGGTTCCGATTAGATGTGTGGCAATCTATCGAGCATTTTTTATTGTTAGTGTAAATTGTTATTTTGTTTTAAGCGACTAGGTCTAAACGTAACTTAAATTCTGTAAATACCGAATCTATTCGTACTAATATTCGATTTATTCGCTTAAGTCATTACAGTAGGTAATGAAAACTCACGATTACTGGGTCGAATGAATATTGTTTATTTGTAAAAACTACGATAGTTGAAACGTGTAATACAGTTAGGGAAAACGCGAGGAAAATAAACTGTGATTCTGACTTTTAATATAGACTGTAGGTAGTCTTATGGAGCAAAAAGAGCAATACTTCCTGGCGGGTATTGGGTCCATTTCGTTGATTTCCGCCACTGAGGTCCCTCTGCGTATAGGGCCACTCTACCGTTCCAGTCCGCACGCGGCAGACGCTAAAAGTGGACCCGAACCCGCCTGCTGCTGCTGCCCGCCGCCGCCGCCGCCGCCGCCGCCGCCGCCGCCCGCCGAGGCTCGCTAGCGTGGTGTCGCTCTTAACGATATAAAATGACGTCGTTTTGATAGCTAGCTGTCGATGAAAGTATGAGTGAATGTCAGGATGACACTGGTGTCAGTGAAGTAGTGGTCATCCTTTCATCTCTTCTGAACCGATAACTCCCTACTTCCTCCATTTAACGGTACTTTCATTCCATTTTTCATATACGTTCACACGAATACTTTTTAGACGCGTTTGCGAGTTATCAAGTGTTCTATAGTAAATGTATTCCCAAATTGTCAGAGTCAACCCAGCGATATTTATACGCTTCGTATGTAATTTACTTTGGACCTTGTAACAGTATACCGGCCTCTGAATAAAATAGCTATAGCTATGTTCGAATGTATCCTTCTTTTTCTACAGTCTCTTGTTTCAAGTACATTTTCTTTCGTATTTATTGAGAATTATTATGTCACATAACGATATCACTGTTAAAAGGTACAAAGTTACAGCTCAGGTACAGAGCGAATCCAACAATTAAAATAGATAGGTAACTGTTATAGACTAGAGCAGGGTCTCTACTTGAGATATAACTTTTCATTCTATGATTTAACATATATGTAATTTTCCTCTAGCCCTAAGCAATAACAATAGAGTCCGGCACTCGGTCCTTTAGTGCGTCCCTGCGCGTGTGCGCGTCGCTGGGTTGCGTCCCGCCGTCCCGCTCCCTCGCGCGTGAGTAGGTTCTCTGTTATCGCCACTGATCAGAATAAGAAGTCTTAATTTCGCCACACATATTTTATTAAGTTAAATCAGTTTTATCATATGCAATGAAATGCCTTACAAAATGTTTGATAAATCTTTGAAAAACACAATTTTAAAGACAGACATGATTTAAAAAAAAAAAGTCTTCACCAAAATAGCTCTACTTATTCTGGTCATCTGCCATACCCCTTTTCGCCGTCGCGACCATCCTGAATTCCCCTCCCGCCTCGCATAGCTTCAGTCGGCATTAATAGCGTCTCTAACACGATAATTGCCAACTTCATATATTCCTTTTAACATTAGCAGTAATTGGAACATTGCGGAAACTAACAATATTGTACTTCTCATAAGTTTTATGGTGTCTGCATGGAGTTGATCATTTTACTTGCGCAAATAGGCGACTGCGCCATTTGTAGTGTAGCCGTTTCGATTCACTGGCATCTCTCATAACATTGTATAGTTAGATAATGGTGCGACTGCTGCTGTCGTACGTAAAAACAAAGTACAAAATATTTTATGTATTGTAATTTTATATTTACGATATAGAAAATAATAGCACAGGTAATATTATTACGTATATTCTTTTAAGGTTTAAAATTGTAGAGTGTAAAAATATGTAATGTAATTGTTTGTCATGTTTCCGTCGCAAACAGTTCTCGACTTGGCTAGGAGGAACACTAACGAACTCATCACTTCGTCCATTAATTTTAAAAATATAATTTTATTAGCGAACAGATGCCCAATAATGTACACTATTTATTCTAAGTTGAATTCCTTATAAAGGAACTTCAATGTAAATAATCTTCATTGAAAATAGCAGTACAGTATTTAGACTCGATATTAAAATTTTATGAGATAAGTGATAAATGAGAATTATAAAGATATGTATTTATTGTGGTAAAATTGGTAAAACTGTATTTACTTATTTTCTTTATTTGTGAAAGGGGCTAATTATTTAGAAGCGACCGAGTTACATTCGAAAGCTCACTAAATAATTAAACTCTAATCGCATTATGCTATTGAAATGTCAATTACTAAATGTTTCATATTTTCGTAAATTTTTCCATGCTCCGTAATCTTTTATTCATACTGAAATATAAATAGTTTGTTTCCTCAGCGGTGGTAAGTCGTAAGTTTATGCAGACTTAATAGTTTTAACTTAAACTAACGTGAGAAGTATAATATAGTTTTGTTTAATAGTTTGAAACCGAATGCGTCACGTGGAAGCGCCTCGCGTCAGCGAGCCGTATCAAGCGGCCCGGGGGAAGGCTGAGCGGACGGGGCGCCGCCACGTCGCGCGTTCGAGTCCGGTGTGGTGTCATTCTGTCGCGGACTCGCGGGGCGTGGGCCCGGCCGGGGATGGAATGGCCGCGCGCGCAGTGGATCCTCGGGGCGCGGCTGTAGCCGGTGTGCGAGATGTTAGAGTTTAAATATTTGTAAAAAAAAATAACATTTGATCTCAAGTGTGCAGCAAAAGTGAACGTGAGGGATAGCCTGTTATTATGCTACTGCCGCGCCCGGACGACTCCGTCGCCATCGCTCGATGTTGGTTTCCATTCTAGCAGAGCGTAAAGATATAAAAATATTGTGATCATAATTATAGTTTTAATGCTAGGATAGAGATAATTGTATATTTTGTACATATTGAAAATAGTATTGTATCTTTACTTCCCTTATCCAAACAACCCAGACTCCTGCGTGTTATATATACCTCCTACCTACGAATACTATTAAAAAAATATTACACAAAAGTGTTTTTTATTGCTTATCATGTATGTACATATTTAATTAACTTTGCTAATTTTATTCATTAGTGGTGTGTGTTAACTAAAGATATGATGGTCTAAACATGGTTAAATTCTTATGTATCTACGTTTTTTACCAACTATGGCTTCGTTATATGATTTTAGACCTTAAATTATAGTTTTTTTAACAGGAAAATAAAACAATCACTTTCGTAATATTAATTTTTTATTTAACATTCTGATAAGTATAAATTAACAACAAGAGAACAAACTTCACGGTATATCAATCTTCGGAATGCATAATTCTGTTGGATCAATTTTTCGATAAGTTGGCTAAATTGTAGATAGGGCACACAGTGCATAATTTCTGAGGGTAAACATTTTTATATCGCACCCTTAGATGACTCCATCAACACAAAAGAAACATGTCCCACAATTGTAGAAACATCTCCAGTTTTTCGCAAATTTCATTCGGGAAAATATCAAGAGGCAACATGTTCAGAAAATTCTTTCTTGCCAAATAGGTATGCGAATTATGGACTCTAATGCGAACATTTACGTCAAATTCAATAGGTCTACTTATAGTACAGTTTTGAGTTATTGTATTTTTATCAAGGGGTGCGATATATTCTATTGTACACTAATTTTATTTAAAAACAGATTGAGACCATTAATACTAAAATGCTAAAACAGGCAGCACGTTCAAGAGAATTGACTTTATTGAATAGCTTATGTTGATTTCAAAAATCACTACTGTAACTCTTTGAGAAGAAATAAACCCTCGCCAGGCCATATTTAAGAATAAGTTGCATGCTGTAATTTCTAAACTCTTACAATAAAAGGTTATTCTTCCCAATAACGCAATTAAGCATTAGAAAACAGTTGTTATTTATTTGTCTAGGGCAGATGATATGAACGAATCGCTAATAGTACTGCAGAATATTTCCTCTGCAGGAGATATTCTAACGCCGAACAAATGAGATTATTATAATGTCTACGGTCTATATAATCTATATGCTAATTAAATATAGATATAAACGAATCACATAAATACCACGATGAATTCTAAAATCGCATATCGTTTTGAGTTATTGCTACAAAATTATTTACTAAAAGGATAACGAGTTAAATACGTCACAAACAGTATGGCGGACAGACTTAGCAACCTTGTTTCATCATAAGATCGGCGAGCTTGAAGATCCGCAGCCAGCTGAAGGGTTCGGGCTGCTGCGCCGACGCGCCGGCGCTGGCCCCGGCCCCGCCCGACTCCGCGCGGGACGGCACGCGTTCCGCAGCCGCGACCGAGTGCGCCGGGGACTTCTTTTCGGCCTTCTGGTTTTCCGGGGACTTGGTGATGGCCGGTGAGGTCATTCTGTAAACGATAAATTTATATGAAAAGTATATGGTTAAATTCCGTAAACGCTTCCTGAGTCCGGTCGTCAGAAGATACTCCGGTAAAAGTAATGGTACTCCGAAATCGGATTCGATTTATTTCGATATATTTAAATTCGTAACTTTCAGTAGTATCGTATAGATCCCCAGATAAATACGTACTTCCAGACGAGTTATGTCCGAGAACCTTCAGTGTTGAACTGAGTAGGCGGTGAGGTCGCCGAATAGTAAGTAGAAAGGTTTTTAAAATAAAAACCGAAAGTATGTTCAGAGCGTGACCGAAACAATAGATGCTTCATTGTTTACTGCAAAGCTAACGCGCTGCGCACCGGCGGTAATGGTGTAAAACCGAGATGTTGACCCCAGAGATGCCCTAGAATTAATATGCATAAGTATGTGAGACTCCTTTTGAAAATATTATTTTAGTTTTTTATAAACTGATTGCCAATATATGAGTTTAAGTAGTTTATTTGTGATTCCTTTGTTGTCTGATGTCTGTAACACAAGTGCTTTAAGCGATTTATTATGGAATCAGGTCAATGTATGAGATGGTGTGGATTTTTTTTCCAAAGAGAATGCTTGATTTTGCGACTTTTTTTTTAAATTAATGAAGCAAATTTTAAGAAGGTTACGGTTTAAGGTTACGGTATTTCACCTAACTAACGAAATATTCAGATATAATGAATAACAATTGAAAAAAAAAATGTTTTGATAACCATAAAATTAGGTATTATGTACCTTCAAAGTTTCAGTATCTACTGTGTTAATATAAATTAGCTTATAAGAAGAAGAGAGAAGTTTTTTGTAAAAACAGATAGGTAACATGCATCCTGCAATCAGAGACGCGTCGGTCGTGGTGACCCAAATTGAACTGGGGCGGAGATTACATAATACTGCATACGTTTAGGAGATTATAAAGTTTATCCAATGTTGTAACTCTTCCTATAATCCGTATATTACTTTTGTAGTATATTCGTATATTAATTAAATTTGTTTTATTCTTATAGCTTTGCCATCTTAAATCTGTCGGAATAGAAAATAAGAGGAAAAGGTAAATATACAATTGATATGTGTGATGTACTTGACATTGTCAATGTTCTTCTTTTGTTCAGGGCGTTAAATCACTAAATTTCATTTTAAAGCTTTATATATTTGGTTTACCTGCAAATATTTTTAACTATATTACGTCTTTAGTCCTGGCACACTAGCCGATCGTGACACGGTTCGTGCAATCACGAATTCAATGTAGGTTTAAGTAATACTGAATCAAATGAATATTATTACATATTTCCTTTTAAAACAGTCAGACCAGTGAACGTATACTGTTACGGTGATACTGGTACGGAACTTGGCACTTAATACTTTTATTATTTTGTGAACAGACTACTTTGTAAACAGATTACTTTTGTAAACATCTATCTACCTATTTAATCTATAACATGTATATCACTTAGATAGTTATTTTACTATATACCTAGGTACTACGTACTATACTATATGTAGGTGTTAATTTTATTCACTCGTAACAACATTGTTTTATTATGTCGACTTATGTACAACGTAGGATAATAAAAGCAGTAAAACATTAATCAAACAGACGATCAAAACATTAGCGACTTTATTGTCCTTTGACCATTACGCATACAAAGGTTTAATGAAGGAATTAGGCTACCGCAGTAACGTTCTATATTTATGTGAACCATAAATTCTACGCGTTAATGTATCAACAAACCTGTCAGTTTATGTTAACTCCCTCGCCCCTCGCCTTCGTCCCGGCTGTGCTCAGCAGATCCTAATGTGGGGCAGTGCAGATACTAACACGGGGCAGTGTGGAGTAACTAATAAAATTATGATTTGTCTGCTACAGGATATATTTATAATAATACAATATTATGGGCACACGGCACACCCCGCGCTGCCCGACCGCTGCCAACCGGGACAAAACGTACGGCCGTTGCCACCGCTTGTATACCTCTGATATCTTCTAAGATATCCATTTCAATGAATTGCTGTTAAGTGCAAATTTTGAAAAAATGTACAACGATCGTAATGTATTGCAATGGATCTGAAATATAATACTGTATGTATTGTATAAAAATCGTGGTTAATAATCCACATTTTTTTGGTATTATGTAAAAGATAAATTTGGTGCTGTTGTTATTCTTAGGAATTAAATATATACGAGTATCATGGCGGTTTTATTTATCGATCCTTTTAACATTTATAATCCCGTACTACATTAGCTCCATCTAACTCGTAAGGTTTAGCCAACACTTGCAATTTGAGCGCACAGAAATACATATATTTGTTACGATGTCACATTACAAATCTAGATTTAGCGTTTCATACTTTTTTTTTACAACCCGAATTTTATATAAAGACTAGCAGTGGCCGTGATTCGTCCGCGTAGAATAGTGACTTGGGGGTATAGTAGCCTTTTCCCAGTTTTTGCAACATTTCTCACAGACGCTTCGCTCTTTTTGGTCTCAGCGTAGTGTTATATAACTTAACGCCTTCCTCTATAAATGGTCTATCTAACAAAAAAAGAATTATTCAAATCGGACCAGTAGATCCTGAGATTAACGCGTTCAAACAAATAAACAAACTCTTCCGCTTTATAATATTAGTATAGATGATGTTTCATATTCCCAAATTTCGCGATATTAGAACGGATGAATGTGAAATTTGACTAAGTTAACGTGGAAAATAAGTGCATAAAGATATTTTTAATATACATAATACATTTTAAATAGGTACATTAAAGTAATTAAAGTATTCATTACACACACTACTGTTCCAATGATATACAACATACTAAAATGTAGTAAACAATCATTGTCTATATGGCTTTAGTAATTATATTCTTATTGCTAATGCTAATAACAATAATGGGAAAAGAAATTAACTCGAATTTTTAAAAAAATAATGATAATTGCGGTCTCATTTCAACCACTAGGCGACCACTAGTTATAATAAAACGATTTCATTTTATTCAGAAATTAACAATATTCAAGCGATGCAATCTAGAACTTTTTTATAACACTTGATATTTGTTATTCTAATCACTTCACAAAATAACGGGTTTGGCTTAGTATCGGCTTTGCATCATTCCTAAGCTACTTTGACAATGGTTGGCTGAGACAAAATTGATTATATTCATCTCTTCCACGCTATTCTTAGGCCCGATATGCCGTTGGCCTGTCAATCCGATTTGGAACCCCGTGGTGGATCATGGTCATTGCTTCTTATTCAACAAGACTTTATTGCACTGGCAGAATAAAGCAAATCTATTGAGTTTAGTTTTCTGTTAACTTTAACACTAACCTACCTACACATTATAAATGCGAAAGAGTGTAATCTAGTTTAGCGGATCGATTTTACAAATTAAATTTTGATGAACTCAAACTCTGGATGTATTCATAGCTTTAAGGCAAAAGCCTTATGTCTAGAATGAGAAAAGAGCATTGTATATAGGTATTTATTTTAATTCTTTTTACCATTAGTTCAATGTATTGCAAAACTTCTCGACCTATTTAAAACTAATATTTTATTAATGGTATTAGTTATGTTTTTTTACCAAAGGGACTTATCAAAGGGACATATATGTCCCCATCGAGAATAAATCTCTGTATAGAACATTGTGTTTGTAAGTAAGTACGTATTATTTTTAAAAACACTTTGATTTAATAAATCCAATCATCATCAAGAATTAACAAAATATAAGAATTTGTAGCTCGCACATAGAAGGCATTTTGTGTCAGACGTATGTACATAAAGTGTTTGTTACACCTTGTATAAATATATATTAATAAGTTGTGGTTAATAATTATACAATTAATTACAAATGTTTATTTTTAAGTAAAAATGTAAACAAACGTTGGCGAGTCAAATAAATAAATCATAGTAGGTATATAGTGGAAGGCATAACTCAAGTGCTCATCTGATGTAACGCAAGAAAACTGTTACAGGCGGATAGAACTTATCAATGTGGGCCAAGACATGTTGTCTCGTTACACCTATTAAGACGACCCTTTGTGGACCTAAAGTACGTATATATATACTTATACAACATATACAGAAATAACTCTGCCTATCCGTCTGCTAAGCTTTAATGACTTAACTATTGAACAAATTTATATGAAATTTTCTTGATGTTTGAACCCTATTGTAACCTTCCCTGAACACATGATGATATCGAAATGTTCCTGCGGGATTAAATATAAAGTGATATTCATGTGGACGATGTCGCGTGCGAAAAGCTAATATACTATCCTACCCGACCCATATTAGAATCTCTATGAGTATTCGAATTGCCTCAGCTGGTGGCTGATATTTGATCAACTGTCTAATCACAAAATTGTATCTGCCGAGAATCTCAATTTCCATACTTTGCGTTTTTCAAGTATTAATTAAAACGCAGTCACTTTTACATATGAAACTTGCAACATGTACTGTATAGGTAACTGTATACGTGCCAAATCTCATCGATCACTTACCTATTAAAATTTTCATTAAAGTCAAAGAATGACTAAATAACGCAAGGTATCTGTAAAGTTGAACATAAAAGTTTAATAAATCGTGTTTTAATGCGAATTAATTTTATTATGTCTACAAAAGAGAATATGCTTTTCTAAAACAGTATGTCAGGAAAGATTGCACAAATATAAATAACTTTGAAAAAAATCAAATGTATTTTGACCATAGTGCGCTTATCTGCTCTCTCTTATGTTCGGTTAACTTTATTCTAAAGTTTAAAGCATGCGATCAAGCTTTCTAACAATAATGTTGGTAACACCTACTGGTAAAGTTGACAACCGTGACCTATGCAGCTGTCTGCTTCAGATTTGTGTTTGTAACCTTCAAACTAGTTTAGCTTAGTGGCAGCCAACGACATCGATAATCGTTGTGTTTTATTAAAATAATGTTTATGTAACTATATTTAAACAATCCCTAACTTTATATGCCTGATATAATACCTAGTACATACTCATTTTATTCCGTGGTTTTTCTACTAAGTCTAGTGAAATTATTTCTTTCTCTTTAAATAGCCTAAACTAACGTTATATAAATAAAACTGTCTGTTTTACAGCTTAACAGGTGAAAAGTTTTAGAAATTATGTATGTATATAGGTTAATCCCGGCGTAAGAACATATTTTTCGAAATATACCTATAGATAGATTCATAATTTAAATTTTACACGGTAAAGCCCAGTTGCCTTTGATACAAGGTAAACTAAACACGGCTTGACCTCAAAGAGGTCTACAGTTCGAGTCGAAATAACACGGGATTAATATTACGTTGCCGATAAGCGGTTTGCAATAGTTGTATAACGGCCCGGTGAGTTATTTGTATGTGTTATTTGTTATTGTTACTTGAAGCGGTCATTTTTGTTAATTCGCCGCTTTTGTATACAAATTTTACAAATGTATAATGTTAAAATATTGTGGAAAAATTAAGAAAGATACAATACAAATAATATTATGTTTTCAAAAATTTTACGGTTAAGCCATACTTTCGAATTTTATATTAGTACTAGCTGTGCCCGCGACTTCGTCCGCGTGGAATAGTTTTTTGGGTACCATACCTATTTACTTCAAATTATATAAACTTTGAATGTCACGTTTATTTATATCGAATCAATGGCCTGAAAAATAAGTTTTAAGTTTCTAGCTCTAAAAATAGCGATCCATGCAAACAACTTTTCATCCCCCCTTGCAACCCCTGACAACCCTTATTTCGAGTTCAAAAATAGCCTATGTCCTTTCTCAAGGTCTAAAGATTGTCTATGCCAGATTTCATCAAAATCGGTTGAGAGGTTTAACCGGGAAAGCGTAACAGACAGACAGACAGACAGACAGACAGACAGAGTTACTTCCGCATTTATAATATTAGTAGGGATAATATATTTACAGATATTTCAAAATAAAAGTTGCTGTAAATTGATCAGTTATGTAATGCTATTCTTATATCTGTTTGAACCTATCTTCTGTTTAACCCATTTTTTGTCATCTCAATACCATAACATGTTTTAAAAAATATTTTAGGTAACCTACTAACGATTGGGCTTTCACAGTTGTTACTATCATGAGAAGTCATCTTACCACTACAAACGCCGCTCGCTGTTGCGATCGTATCGCCAAACGATGTTTACCGACCTGAGAGGCTGATCGAAATCTGGTGGAAAGTCCACTCGTGTGAAGAACTCATGAGGCGTGGGCTTTCGCGTGGGACGTCATCTAACTATAACAAAATGTTGCTGTTTACCGTTTTGGTTACTGTGACGCTACGCTGACTACATGTATACGCAATAACATATAATTTTCTTAAGTTATATTTTCTAATACCAAAATAAAGGTTACAACTAACAAATTCATAATCTAGTGTTCGAATCAATATTTCGAATCATTCATGAATATAAGCACATTCTGTGAATTTTTTGCTTCCTACTTTTTTGCTCGAGTTTCTGTTTATTTTTATTTGGTAGTGTTATATGACTAGTGAACACATAAATGTTAGAAAATAGTGTGTATTCGGTAAACTTCTTCGGATGGTCCAATCTTATGTCAAGGTGAATCTGTTTGATAACTGTGCAATGATCTTGACATCTGCTACTTAGACGTACCTATTTATGTCATCACTCTGTCGCATTTTATAGGTCGCAAGTTTTACCATAACTTCTAAAATATTTTAATTTAATTGATTCAGTATTATTACTTTGCTTTTAACACAATCGTTTCGTAATAAAATATAATTCTTGTTGAACTATCATTTATACTATTGGGGTGTACTAAACTGCTAATGATTTCTTGATATGAGTATTTTATTATATTGAAAGTGAGTCGGGTGCTATTTTAAAGATACGATTGTGTTAAAAAATCTCTTGTTATTCCTGGACTGTGTTTTAAAAGCGGTGCTAAATAAGAGCAGCAGTATTGTTAGATTTTCGCAAGTGGGTCGATGTTAGCGCGGTGGGCGGTATGTTTTCAGTGACCTATATGCTATCGACATTTCGACATGCTCTATGCTACGATATGATAGGGAACTAGTACATATAACATTTATCATATATACTTCTAATATTTTTTGTAATATAAATTAGGTCACCACTTCATTGATGTTTTTTCTCCATAATTTAATCAAAATTAGGTCGAAAGCTGTAATTAGATCTATATTGCTACAGTATGTACATATTACATGATTATTTATTGTTATTGAGTATTTATTGATGGAAAAACACTTGTTATCAAATTAACTAATAGTATATGCAAAACAGAATTTTTGGAAAATCTATTTATATCGAAGGATTTCAAACATTTAAATCGATAGAGAATAAGTCAGCACAAATAATCAAATCTCAATTTTAAAGACAAAAAACAATATATAACTCACTTGGTAAATATTTTTTGAGTAAAAACGAACATAATCCAAGTACTTATTGATTGTATCACTGTCCGTTTTTTCACAGTATTTTTATTTGGGCACTATCACAAGATATCTACCAAGAGTCACAGCTTGTCCGAGTCAAGCGACAGCGACCGCGAGCAACGTTGCACTGGGGAGCTCCGAGCTAATGCCGTGGCTTGCTGCGGCCTCGTATTGCCGTTTAGCGTCGCATTGTGTCATCTTGCTTATGTACGAATGACGTTGTGAGGCATATTGGAACGTTTTTAACCTATTACTTATAATTAATGTAATGTGCCAGTTCATGTACAGTGTTTTATTAAAAGAAACGATTACTTGGCCTTATTCGAACATAGGTACTAAGGTTTAAATATAATATATTACTATTATATTACTATTATTATTTTGTGATATATGAATAATAAAGTAGAACTGATGAGTACTTATAACCGATGATCAATTTAAAGGTTTTGACGAAAAGGTTAGAAGCAATGATTTTTTTGGTACCAATGTAAATAATAAATTTGTTAAATTTATTTAAAGTAGAAAATAGGTATTTATTCAATTTCCATAACTCTATGATGTATTGTGATTAAAGTTCTATATTATTAATGAAATTATTATCGATTTTCCACGGCACCTGCAATTCAATTTGAAAATTATGGTAGTCTTGTCACGTCTTGACTATATCTGCTTATTTTAGTTTAATCATTATAACAATTTTTAATTGACGCATAATTGCGTTGTTTCTGACCTATTTGATCAGATTAAAAGTGAAATATATAAAGACTTGAATTTTTATATATATAAACTTCATGTATGTGTGTATGTACACACAGCAATACATCAACCTATCAAAATCTGTCAAAACATCGCAATCGATATTAATCTATAACTGCGAGACATTGAGTTCAAAATTGTAAAACTGTAAAAATTTTATAGGTTTGGGTAGGTTGATCTGTTGCCCATCGTACAATAGAGCAACACCACTATCACATTTGTGCTAGGTTCATAAATATTAAATATTCAAATTAATTGAACTTCTTTGTCTACAATATCGTACGTATCTAACGTCTAATTGCACATAGGTTTTCCAAAAACTACGTACCTACCTATTTATTCGTACTATGACAAGTCCTTGATATGTTGCCTAATATCCAAACCGTATGATTTAGTTAATATAACAATTAATATTCATTCACAGATGGCCCGAGAATCCTTATCAGCCATTGCTTCATGAATCGGTAAAATACGCCTATTTTGTTGTAATTTATAATACAAAAATGACACAATAGATCAGGGCATAAAAGGATAAAATTAAACCTATGAAATTCTGAAAGAATAATAATTTGTGTTATTGCGGTAAATTGTTATAAAACGTTAAATAAAAATTTACGTCGATATAATATTAAAGATATAGAATTAAAGCATTCTTCTTCTCTCTTCAATTTCGAGTACATAATTAATTCCAAATAATGACTGTGTGTTAACAGTTGACATAGTCATATTCCACGTACACGCCAGTAGAGATTCAGAATTTTAAAGAGCCTTTACATCACTGAAACGGTACACTGCTCATAAAAGAGTTTGGTAACGCAGCCCAAGTACAATACTGACAACTTTGAACTATGGGGTTAAGAGGTCTCTACGTTACGCTGCCCATGTTTTACATGTATTACTACTAGCCCATGCCCGTGACTTCGTCCGTGCGTTAGGATTAGTACTTTAAGTAGCCTATTTTCTTCTCAGCCGTCCCATCTATCTTAAATCTGCCGAAAACCATTATGTTATAATATTTTTTTATAATTACTTATTTGCCATTATATTTTGGACAAATGGATAAATTATAACATATGTGCTACTTTAATGTATGAACTATATTATTCTAAAGTTTCATTAAATTCCATTCAGTCGTTTATGCGTGAAATACGCACGTACAAATACCTACACCCACAAACCTTTGCGTTTTTAATATCAGCACGCTATTCTTTACATCTTACCTATTCATAAAAATATGTATTCTAAAGTGGAATGAATGTAGTGATACTATTTTGTGCGTAATATTTGTGTTTGTTCTGTGTGCAGGTGTTATTTTTAAGTATTATATTTGCAATTCCTCTCTTGTCTGATATCCGAAACACAAGTGATTTAAGCTACGTATCTCGAAGGCAGGTCATCGTAAAAGACCGTATAAATTTTTTAATTTATAACATTAATGAAAAACAAATAAAAAAAGGATTTAAATAAAATATGCAACACAGTGACAGGGGCAGGGCATACGCAAAGAGGGAGAATAGAGAAATGGACTTAAGAACGAACCGGTCGGCAAAAACTCCGGGAAGACGACCTTAAAAGAGTTGCCGGACCTGAATGGATAAGAATCGCAAGAGACAGACGCAGATTTTCTTTGTCGAAAGACAAGCTGTTCTAGAAAAACATCCTATAATCAGTAATCAATCAATGTATTTATTATATTATAAAAGAAATATCGTAAAACAACAATAAAGGCTTATTAAATAATACGCGCTTGCATAATGCTTTATAATAATACTGTAAAAAAGGCGACTAATATACCATATTTCACAGATGGCGGAATATATATTCAAAATGCTCAACTGCGAATAGGGCAGGCAGGGATGGGCAGCAATATCTCCTCTGCCAGCTATATTCTATGACTGCCAGGCTCTCTCGGCGTGACTCTACATTCTCTAGCTGATATAGCTGATTGATGCTGATTGAGCTGATTGACTCTACATTCTAAACATGCTAGCAGCGAAAACTTATTGTTATACATGTCAAAACGCAATCTTCAATACATTTTGTAGGGCGTGTACGTGCTACGTCATATTTTAATAAGGACAATAAAAATATTTCAAAAAGGGATTATTGGAATTAATTGAAAATTATAGATGTAATAGATACTGAATGAGTAAGTACCTATCTCTTTGTGATATGGTGTCTAATACAGAGAGTATAAGACACTATATCATAATAAACATGCACCCCGTAAATTGGTGATGGTGAAATTTTACAATATTTGTCCATTGTAATGTTCATGCAATTGCCTAACAATGACAATCTTTCGGGAGAGTGGATGCGCGGACGCTTAGTGGTTACGCTTCGTGGTCTGTTGAGTGTACTAACAGTTGCCAAGGCAACGTAGTGCATGCTGTTCGCTAGCCCCCGGCCCATCTGTGACGCAATGCAGATCTATGAGACGACCTCTATAGTCTCGTTATTTCATTTATATGAAAGAAACTGGCGCTCGTGACTATCCACGAGAATGCCGGTATTGATCATTCTCTCTTCGTTTTTGATTGTAGATAATTTCATGAGTTTTATTTTATGCATGTTACTATCCAAATATATAAAAAATATTGGTTAAGATACTCATCCAGTCAAAATGTTAGCTGTTTCGGTGGTTAGCTGTAAGAAACTGACAGACGTGACATACCTTAAAACAAAAATAAGGACATATTGTAATAGAATTAAATGTGCTAACTGCCCATTTAAATATATTACAATATGTCACCGTTATTATAAGTTTACAAATGGACACATATTTGTTATTTTTGTCTCATCTAGACATATTAAACGGCGTAGCGCAACTTCCGCATGGATTCGAACAATAGACGCCTGTTGTTAAAATACTGCTTTTGATATATAATTAAGTGTTATTTGTAAAATCCTAGGTTTTACTGCCAACTATACGTATGTAGGTGTACAAAAATGTTAAAAGTAAAATATCCGTTCAATGTAGGTAATATAATGATTTTGTAAAAAAATACTCTATCTACTGAATGTTCCGCAGCTTCAGCGATCAGCGTTATTAAAACTAAGGACGAGCCGCCATCGACCAAACCGGGGTCGTTGACCTAGATCCTTTGAGAGCCCGTAAGCGTCCTCTCTGTGACCGCGACCGCCAAAATTTCACAAAA
Organism: Heortia vitessoides; assembly: GCA_020976665.1. Taxonomy (NCBI): domain Eukaryota; kingdom Metazoa; phylum Arthropoda; class Insecta; order Lepidoptera; family Crambidae; genus Heortia; species Heortia vitessoides. Next base: position 9,415,239 of record JACJUM010005601.1, on the reverse strand, counting down.
TCAGAGAAAAAATATTTAATTAATACCATATTTTCTTACTCTTGAGTTCTATTTTTATAGCCAATTTTGCGAATACTAATTCTTTTCTCGCTTCCAACTGTTCCGACATATAATATCAATAAATCACACATTCCAAAATGGATATAATAATCTAGAGGCAGGATTTTTTAAATATGATATCTAAACATTGAAGGTAGAGTCATACCTACATTATAATCAAAATGTTACTAATCATCAGTTAAAACAGTTAAAAAAATATATATAAAAATGTAAATTAGGTAGGTACGTATCTATGTTAGCTATAAGGAAGGCTTTGTTTAGTTTTAACATTACGTATTTACTTTTCTCTCTTACATAACTGAATGTGTTGAATAACATAACATGTTCCAACTTTTAATCGTTTTATAGATTGGTATTTATTCTAATGCCTTTAGATTTTAATATGAGAACATAATTATACTGACGGAAAATAAAAATAGTTGACTCGAAGAACACAATGATGAATAGATTGTAATTATATATGAAAAATACAAGCCTTTAAACATTATCCTTTAATATCTTCGAAAGTACAATACAGATAAACAAAACTCACCTGTTTTATTCTTCAATCGAAGCCACTCAACACTAAATCGATTAGTACTTTGTGTTCGCGGGCTATTTGTTTAGCAGCAGCGTCAGTCGGCCGTCTGTCGGTGCCGGCGGGCGGGCGTCGGGGGCGGGCGGCGCGGGCCTTGTGCCGTTCCTACCAGCGCCGTTCCACTGCGCAATTACGTAACCCACTCGCAATATATCGCTGTGCATTTTTACTTGAACGAGTATGGAAGATTTATAACTAATATCGTTATTTGGAAAATTTTATTGTTATATCGGTAGTAAGTTAAAACACATTTAAAAAATAAAAATTATCTATTGAATCGATTCTTCACTTGAAAAGTTCTTTTTGATCAAACATATAAACAAGTAGTCGTATTTACAATCATCGAGACATTACATCGAGAGACCTTATAATCGATCTATCCTAAACTTACGTAATCTTGATGTTACGTAAAATTCATTTGTCCACTTTGATATAGCACATACACAATGTATTTTTCGAATTTTTTGATTAAACTTCAGACTCTACCACAAAATATTATAAAACGAAGCCCCCGCCGCGTGTGGTTAAAGTTGTTCATCAGTGTAAAGTGAGATAGATTCCTGAATAGGAATATATATTTTTTACTTTTGTAAATGCAAATCAATAAATATTAAAAACATTAGTACTTCGCTCTACCTAGAAATGAATTAATATAAGTAAGTAATAAAAAACCGTACAAAAATATTTAAGCTATCTTCGATCTAATCCAGTTTTTTTTGGACGAACGTATTGCTAGACTACTCAAACGTCAAATCCAGCGCCACCGGGAGAGATTTAAGTTTGAGAGTTGCTCATTTATGAGCGACCCTGTGCCTGTATTTACGTGGGTGCCCCGCAGCGGCGACCGCACATTTAGCTACGGTCTCCCCCGCCAGGCTCGCGGGATCGATGTCGATCACCCAAAGGCGCCTCTGGGGCTCGACCAAGGCTCAGGTGGCCATTGTTGGGGATGAAATTAAGTTTTACAAAAAAGGATAGAGTGAGCCCTGCCGCACTATCGCGGTCGGTTATCGTTCGATAGGTAGGGGCTGCACGCGTTCGCCTTTGAACACGGTATACTGCTCAACAAAAGTAGTGTGTCTGAACTGAACTGATTGTGGAGTGCCAGAGATTGAGAGGTCGAGAGAGGGACGCGTTTAGAGATGTTATGCTCTCGGGCGGCAGGGAAGCGCCAGTGATACATATTTACTTCATAGTGCATTGCATTCGACTATGCAAAGCTTCGATCACATGATCTCTTTATGCAGGCAGCTGGAGTTCACGCAATATTATTATGGTTACTGATTTAAAATTTTGGACATATGCCTCTCAAAGTAAGGAGGTTTTTGCCAATAATTGCTGCGCTGAGAAGCGTGTAGCAGAGCGCAGCTTTCGCGACAGTTATGCTGATGCCCATCCCCACCCTGTGCATTTGAGCTGCATTGTTTTGGATCCATATACCGCCACCGCCATCTGTCAGTTCTGGTACCTTAGTTTACCGTAAGGTTCCGGCGGCGCAGAATAGTACCTCCCACTAGACCAGGTGTCGTGAGAGGCAACTAAGATAAGATCTAAATTTAAATTAGTAATATTATTTTTAGAAGTATGCGTCTGAATATACCAAATATTCTTCTTAATATTAATAGGATTATTTAAGTGCGCATGTGACCTATGCGCATTAACCCCGCTGTACATTGCCGCCTATCTATAAGGGAAGATATGTTACAACTGAAGTGTGCCATCAATGTTATCTTTCTTCCACGTCACGTTATAAATACTACGTACAATGCTGTAGTTAATTAATGTAAAATAAACGTACGGGTCAGCAAAATTCTATATCGACCTCACGAGTACGCATTCTGATTTTTAAGGACCATAATATATATCCTTGTAGAAAGCATAAAGCTTAAAAGACATACTTTGAAACATTTATTATTAAAATAATATTTTACTAGCAGGAGGTCTTAAGAATACAGATTGAGCCCTTAATAAGAGACAAAAGTTTTTATATTACTTTAGTTATAATCTTTACAGATTTTAATTATGGTATCATAACATATAGGAATAAAGAACACGAGTAGAATAAATGCTGTTGAAATGAGAGCACTTTTAAGTGTGTATGGTCTCACACCATTGAGAGATAGATTAAAGAACAGTGTAATTAGAGGTCGATGTGGTAAATATATATGATAATGTTGTAACAACAATAGATAAAGGAATATTACGATGATCTGGACATGTAGAAAGGATGGATGAAAGTTGAATGACTGCACATATATATAGAGCGGAAGTGAATGTAAGGGTTGTTATAGGGCGACCGAGGCGAACATATCTTAACCAGATATTAAAGAATGTATTAAGGTAGAAGAGGTATTAATGAATGGCCAGGTCAGAAGTACCAAGAATAAACGAGTGTGTATGAAAGGACTAGTGCGAGTATGGGAAGCAAGAGAGGTATGCCAAGATCGTAGAAAGTGGAATTCCTACGCCGATACCTACCCCGTTGGGACACAGGCATGATGTATGTATGCATCATAAAACTAGCATACATAAAACATAAAAATTAAGGTCTTCCTATATATCTTCAGATAATACCAACGAGACATAAAATTGACATCAGATTCGTTCAATAACTAATTAAATCAACGATGCTCCGCTTTACTGCTGGGACTAAATAGCTGTTTAACTCTGGTTTATGACAAAATCAACGACCGAATCGAATTAATGACGACAATAGACGTTGTTCGTACAATGAACGTGACATTGTTATGTTGGCTATGGCTACGAAATGTTTTAAAACTAGCGGCCACTTGTGACTTTGTTTCTGTACCTTTCTAAATTTGTATTTCATATGTTGTAAAGTGCCATTAGTTTCCATTCCTACCGCGTCCCAGTACCAAAAACTAACTACTGTTGTTCCATAATGCTACTAGGTATCCACTTTGGAATTTCACCAGGAAGTCAATAAAATGCAGCAGAGAGATATAATATAGCCAGAGTTACTTTGAATAGTATTATTATTTATACTTAGTGTAATAACAAACGATAAAACGGATAATCACCTCAAAAAATCAGGAGGATCCTCTTTCTAAGATAAATTTATATATTTCGATATTCCACAAGTAAATTTTAAGGTATTACAATACATATATGATAGTAGTGTGGTACATGACCAGGGTCATGTACCACACTACTATCAGGATATCGCAAAACATACTTAAAACTGGTAATTTCGTATGCATTGAACCTATTTTTTTCCAAGAATTAGTTTAAAGTGTAATTTTAAATTGTGATAATGAAATGATAAGATATTACTTTTGATATTGCTTTTAATTTTAATCGGTGTTGGCAATATCCATACATTTGAGGCAATAGGCTACGGACAAAGGCTGCCGGCTCTTATGTGACAAATCTCACACTATACCTTTTTGGTATATACCTATTCAAGATGTATTGGAAACAGTTAGTAACTTATCTGGGCTGGTTGATTGATTGAATGAAACGTCTAAACACAAGTTTTTGTGTCAAGCTAATAAATTTGTGTGAAATATAAATCAAAGATAATATTTTCTAACATGTACGTGTTCACTACTCATAAGAAAACTTGTCAAGATTATTGAGAACGGTTGACGTAAGGTAACCAATATGACGAAAAAAAAAATTAAAAGTTAAATAACCCGCGTTTTAACTAGTAAAAAAAGTAGTTTTATTATAAGATAAGAGATTTTATTAATAACACATTTAGTAGCTACCAACAAAGAACTATTTTGATGCGGTGCCAATTAAAACAGACTATAATAAACACGTTCAGATAAAAGATTTTGTCTGCGGTAGGAAGTGGCCGCCCGATTTGTCCCGATATAGATATGTGCTAACGGCCCATGCTGTCTGTCACTCTGGGTTCCGTCTCATCAGCTGCGGTGTATTTTGGTGGGTCATTCGTTACAGTGTGACATTTAGATATTTTGGGCTGCGTGGAAAAAATAATCAGAATCAAAACATCGTTTTAATACTTAATCGTCATCGTTTAATACAGATTACGAACATGCTCTGTCTATATCTATTCCGATCAATTTAAATTGCATGTATGTACAGTCAAATAGAACCTTATATAAATAATCTGTGCGTTGTAGGATAGAGGTACTGTTCATTGGCCTTTCACGGACGCCATGAAAGAAACAACTCAAAAAGCTTTTTAAGTTGTTTCTTGGCTACTACTACTAAAGCTAAGCTGTTCGTCTCTTAAGCATGTCGGTTCGTAATTTAATATGAAATAGATTTTTTCCACCCAGTGCTTCGAAGATATATATTTTTATGTGCTAGCAAAAGTCAAATAATAAAAAAAACATTACCACACTTTCTTATATTTTTTCATAAAATTAGATTTTGTCTTAAAAATACAAAGAGCGTTAATACATTTTGTAATTTGATAACAAATGTGAAATTGATTTGATATTATCGGATCTAATACGAGACTTGTTATTTGAAGCAAAGTAAGTAATGCGATATATTTAATAATTATTGTTGTTACATATTACATATAGGTATGTAAAATAATAAATCTTTTAAGTTGAATAAATAGATCAAATGGAAGGCGTAAATAAGCGTCATCTACTAGAAAAGATAGTAAACTTTTACGATAAGTGTAGGTTATGCAATTAGCGCCATCTAGATACTTTTATTTGTATTAGATGCTTAAGAGCCTTGTGTTCGTGGCTACTATAAAGCACATATAACTTTAGCATGAAAGCCGCAATTGTGAATTTTTCTACAGGATGGCGTTTTAACAACTCGTTACTATAAAAAAGAATATGCTAAAACTATAGGTACAATCTACAATAAAATAAAATTTGTTAATCCGTTTTAAGGTTAATAATGTAAAAGATTTTGTCACATAAAGCCAGACTGTATCGCTATAAAATTGTTGTTTTTCCGGCTACGTTTTCTTGAGAGCTATTTACGCTATTTTGTAATATATACAGATTAGCGTAATAAATAATCGTGCTTCATAAATAAGCCATGTTTGTTTGTTACGCTATCACTGATTAATCGGCCGAAGTTTAAACCTTTGGAAGAATATAGGCTACTTAGGGCAAACAAAACACCAGCTCCACGCGGGCAATGTATGTACAAAGCTAATATAAAAATTAATATGCGCTGGTAGTCCTGCATCGGATATTAATCCGTGTAAATTGTGTCAAGCTGAAGTAATGACTATAACATGAAACATGATGTCTAATTATACGGATTGTTGTGTAATACTTTTATTTTACATACTTACTTACCTACTTGTAATCCAGAAATTTTTGGAGTTGGCCAGATTTTAATATAAGGCAACATCAATGTTAATGTCTTAAGCTAAAGGAACCTAATAAAATTAAAACATTTATTTGAAATATCAATTATCAGTTAAAAAAAGTTATCTACTTACCGCGGTATGAAATAGCCGTTAGTGGAATTATTCCAAATATATACATTGATATTCATTACGAAGCCAATCAAAGCAATACTTGTTATTTTAATTTAGATTACAATTTTATGAAAGAATATTCGAAACGATGTATGACGAAACGATGTTATCTATTTGAAATATTAATTTAGACTTATCTAGTCCATCTCATACTCTACTGATTTGGTTTCAATCTGATAACCGAGAGAAGAAAGCTTAAGCGCATTTTAGAAGGAAAAAAAAATCGTTTAAAAATAATGTTTTATACAAACTAACGCAGAAAATAATAATAATGTAATTGATACCTTCACCTTAATGGTTGTAATTGATACAAACGGAACGTGTTCTAATTAAATAAAAATAATGTTGAATTTCCTTCCACTTTTCACGAATTACGTATTAAAAATAATTTCATTTTAAATACTAGATAAAAAAGAATACAATTTATCCAGCAAACGAAATTGCGGTAATAAACTGTGCCATAACAAAATTAAAGGGGGATAAAGTTTTCAAACTAGATAGAAGTGACGTTACCTACTGTGTAATATTAACTCTGGGCAATATTTATACATAGTAATAGGAACAAATTATAAGCTCTGTGAGGAGTTGCGGTAATTTACATTTTAAAACGTTCGAGGTAGCGATCTAAGGGGCTTAGGGTGACTTTACACTTGATTTATAGGCGCAGGTAACGGCTGAAAAATTTAAATTTTCAACCACAGTGTAGTTCCCATTAAACGCGAGGTTCAACTTTAAAATAACTCTGCGCCAGACTGCAATAACTGCCGTGGCTGCATAAAACTCCTGTAATTACTGAGTGGCAGGTATAACATTTGGAAGAGATTTTTAATTCCGTGGCCATTTATATTAATTTTATTTTGTGGCCAACATTTAGGTAACTCTAAGTAAAATATAACCTAGTCTAGATTACACTTTACTCACTAGTACGATGTAAGATATTCTTACAAAAAACATATCTAACCAACCGTAGTTGCTGCAAGAAAGCCAAAAACTACTTTTAAAATTCACTTATTACGTTACGTAACCATAAAATAAACAAGTTTAGCGTGTGCTGATTTGTTACATCTTCTATTAATGCTGATTCTCGTATATATTTGTATTATATTGTATAGTTCTATGTACCAAGATAAACAAGATAGTAAAATAAAAAAGAAGAATAAATAGAATAATATATAAAGTAGTTTTTAAACTAAGCCTAAGATAAGTTCAAATGATGAATAAAATTGTTTTTCAATCACATAAAATGTGTTGAAGTTTCGAAATTCATTATTTTGTTTATTATGATGAAGACCGGTTTCAAGGACGACTAAAAATATTTTACGAGGTACTAATCTTGAATTTTGTAGCATGAATAAAAAAATATTAAAGTTTTCTGGAGTTTTTTTTTTATAGTTGAACGTGAAATGTAAAAGTTATTTATAGCTGTGTACCCAATTGTATAAGTCATATTCATGTGTGATTATCAAGAAATTCTGAAAATACTTTGAAAATATACTATAAACTTTAGGTATAAATTTATAGTACTGTTAATTAAAAGTGTTAGATTAGAGGGCAGATTGCGGTGGATCAGTAATTTATGTGGGGTATAGCTAACATCTGTTGTCTGCATATTCAAACTAGTGGCTCAAACTTGGCTCAACACAAGATCTTCACGGTGCCATGTAAATTAGACTGGAAAAGACAGTAAGCACCTGAGAAATAAAACCCTTTATAAAATGAAAATAGATTACTAACAACATTTGAACGTAAAAATAGCTTTCTTTTTGAATAATGTTTTTTAAATGAGTCATGTTGTTTTGAAAGCAAACTCTTGAGTATTATTATTTTAATTAAAAAATAAAGAAAATACTCGATTCGTAGTAGATTAATTGTGGTGACGAATTTCCAGGCGCAATTTCACAATATTTTCACTGAGAAGAAATAATATGGACCATTCAGTAGACGGTAGGAACAAATATTTGCTGGTTGCCTTAAGTTGTAGATTTAAAGTTAAGCGTATTATGTTATACTAGGGTAGGTATATATCTATAAATATTTATGATGCAAGTATGGGCCATTGGGCTTAAGTGTACATCATTCTCATCTATTTCTACCGCCAAATAGCAGTGTTCGCATTGCCGTGCTCTGGTTTGAAGTTTGAGGGGGGCAGTGTAATTACTTGATCAATGTGGCAGTTTACAAGGACACTCGAGCCTATAGGCTGATCAATGACGAACTCAATGCCTTCTTGTTAAAGATTAATGTTGTATGCGAAATTTTGACAGTTTTGTGTAGATGGATCAAGATCCAAGATCCGATACCAAGGTATAGTTTGGGGAATTTTCGAAGAAACCCTACATTAATAGATACGTAAACTCTTCATTAGTTATAAAAAAATGTGTATGAGTTAAGGTTCTCAAGTATGCGTTACTTTGACCTTTTGTAATAAATGGAAAGATACTGTTTTGCGACGGTCGCAAGCCAAGCATTGCAATCCCTTCTGCATTGCCAACTTTATGTCAGTGGCACCGGCATGGTGCCGCGATAACTTATTAACTCACTCCGCTCTCATATCGCGACACGACGCGTTCAGTCGGCGCCGGCAGCTGCGTCTCCATGTCTGCAAATATTATTATATCACCTATTAAAATTAATTTGATTATTATTTGTTTTTGCTTCTGAGGTCTTTTGCTGCCGCATAAAATTATCAAGCTGATGTCTTATGACTAACACGTCATAAGACTTACTACTATAGGTACTTTGTTTTCTAAGGGCTTTTTTATCCATAAATATGTTAGTGCAAACTCTGGTTCTCTAGTTAGAGGTATCCATGCAAGCGAGATGAAGGTCAATCTTGTCGAAAATAATAAATCAATACTGTAAAGATAATAACTACATATCATCATTAGTAATAGTCAACATAAAATAACAGATTTATTAGTCAACATAAAATAACAGATTTAAGTTTAGACCATAGTTAAGCTCTCAGAAAAATGTCTAAATGAATGCCTCAATTATTGAACTTAAAAAACGTTTACAAGTAAATTTTAAAGCGAGAACTTACTACGTACTGTCTCTAAACCACATCCTTTGGAGCATCTACTAATAAAAACAGGACTGCAGCTTGAAAGAAATAAAAACGTGGCAGGACCCCTGATGGCGCAAAAAAGTTGTCATAAACCAAAGAATAAGGCTTAATCATATCGAACAGTGACGCCACGGGGAGATGTCCTACATACGAAGCGGGCGCGGCCATGACTCGGCGCCGTGCCACTCTTCGGACCCCATACAATGCAGTGAGTAAGCAGCTTTCTTGTGGTCGTCTAAATAAAATATAAAAAGAGAATTCTGTTTCTTGATAGTGAAGGATGATTTGGAAATAGCTTTTGGTAGCAGCGTAAATTTTATGCGTGCATTGTAAGAAGACGAATCGATCGACCTCTGGAAATGCTGTTGTTATCAATCTGTTACTTATTTGAAGATAGGTATCATTATGTTGGAATTTTTAATAGGAATAATCTGTCTATAAATAATAGAAGGCCACCTACAAGGCATTATAACTAAGCGTTTTTTATTGGACGTTGCATAGACTCTGACTGATCTTTGGCTCTTCGAAAGTATTCCACCGTTAAAAATCAGGTTGTAGAAGCCTACAGAGACTGGGTAGGTACTAGACCTAACTTGTATCAAACGCGTAGACAAGATTGTTCTTTTTTGATGATGATTATTGACGGATATTTGTTTAAAATTAAAAAAAAACTATTAGTTTTCTTCGATTGCGCATTAAACTATTATTAACCTTAGCGAAACATTTTGAGAAAATACCACATCATAATTATATATCAGGGTTTTAACGTTGTTAAACTTTGACGAATGTACAGTTAAGAGAAGAAAGTGTAGCCCAATAGCGGTTAGGTACAGCAGGCCTAATTGAGGTTGGCCCATCCAGGGGCGCCCCATCGCGTTACAGCGGGCGCGCCAATAAAATAAGCAGTTTTTCCGATTCCACGTTTATCTTGACACTTCGTATTCTCGAGGCAACTTTTGTTTGGGCAAATCGAGTGCGGAGGTCTCTTGTGTCCTGAAAGGAATTAACTTTGCTTGCTTACATAGGGATTGTAAATATGGGACGGGTCCCAAAACGCTACGACTGCGGAAGCTAATGAAAGTATTCGACTAGTGTCTATTAATTAAGTTTCTGTATATGTTTACAAATGTAGAATATTTTTTTACGCAAAAGCACCGGTTTTGCTTGAAACCTGTATCTTCATGGGTTAATATAAAGTTAGGTTAACTCATTTACGTTATAAATGAGTTAACCTAACTTTATATTTAAAGCAGATTAAGTACAGACGAACAAGAGATATAATGATCAATGAAAACTATGAACTTGCCTGATTTTCTGGTTTATGTTTCTGCAATTAGATATACTTTCGCTTTTTGGAAATTATTCCATCGACATACGTACATAAAAAACAAAAATATATATGTTTCGTAATAATAATGCACATCGGTGTATAGCGTAATTGTTGCTTTTTTAATATTGGTTAGGTTTAGTTTTATTAGATTTAAAATTATATGTTAGTCACGGTCATAATGAAAAGTTCTTTCAATATTAAATTTAATATATTTTTTATTGTTTAACCTAATTTCACACTCAAAATATATTTTATTAAACAGGAATTTATAAATACAATATCAATGTTTCAATCAAGATCTATGACTTGTGTAAATAATTAAGCTATGAAAGGTAAACCATACGATAAGGCATACCGTCAAGTTCATCGATAAATCTTAATTGTCTACCTTTATTGGCAGTTCAATCCTGGTAGGGTAGTCATGAAAAAAACTTGTGGTCGTAGATATTACATCATCAAAAATAAAACAATAATATTATTTATTAAAAAGGAATTACTTTATAAAAATAAGAAAATAAATACAAACTAGTTTATAAAAGTAAGAATACGAAAACGAATTACGTTATGAAAATAAGAATACAAAAACAAAAAACTTCATAAAAATAAGAAAACGTAAACGAATTAATTTATGAAAATTAGATACGAAAATTATTAACTTAAAGAAAATAAGAATACTAAAACTAACTACTTAATAAAAATAAGAATACGAATATAAATTACTTTATGCTACAAAAGAATACAAAAACTAAATATTTTATAAAATAAGAATTCAAAAACGAATTACTTTATGAAAATAAGAATTCGAAAACAAACTACTTATTAAAAATAAGAATAGGAAAACAAATTACTTTATAAAAAATCGAAAATACAAAATCGAGATACTTTATAAAAATAAGACTACGAAAACGAATTACTTTATGCAAATAAGATTACGAAAACGAAATATTTTATAAAAATAAGAATTTGAATACAAGAACGAACTACTTCATAAAAATAAGAATTTAAAAACGAACGTCAAAAAATAAGAATAGGAAAACAAATTACTTTATGAAAATGAAAATACGAAATCGAAATCTATAATAATATTATAAAGAGGAAAGATTTGATTGTTTGTTTGTTTGACGGGAATAGGCTCCGAAACTACTTGACCGATTTAAAAAACTCTTCACTGTTAGGAAGCTACACTATCTCCGGTGAACATAGGCTATATATATTTTTTTTTTAAGTTAGAGATCCGTACTAAAACTCCAAAAATGTAAACCAAGGTGTGAAAAAATTCCCAAAAAAAAACTTACATTGCGTACGCTGCAAAAATGATCGATTATAGAACAAAATAATGAACTACAACTTTGCAGTACCTACATATAATACATAAAAAGCGTTGCGACAGCATATGTTTAACTATTATAATTAAGTCACAATAAGTATTTTTTCATTTTGAAAAAATACATTTATTTCACACCGCCACAAAAGCACTTTTATTTATACTTTGGAATTAACTATTATCAATTTAAATACCATATATAATATTTATTTTGATAATAGTTAATACACATTCACAATTAAGTCTGCTCCAATTCCATCAAATAGTTTTTTGTTTTATTCAATTTGGCCATTCCATTCGAAAGAAAAAACAAATTTAAAAATGTAAGACATTTGAAAAATGTTGCCATTTCGCAAAAAAATACGTAAAAATAATTACATGTTAGAATATTTTTCATTTTACTCTTTTTTAATAACTCCGCGCAAAAACGATAAAGTATGTATCGGAGAGTAGCGTGTGAGGGTGTAAAAAATTATAACTTTTGAATATCCATCCGTTTTTTCGTACGTCTTTCACGACGAATAGATTAACGAATTGACGTGATTTTTTAAGATAGGTAGGGGATGGAGAGTAACATAGGCTAATATCTTTCTAACCCCCTACTTCCCTAAAATAAGCGTTAGATTTTACCCCGAATTTAACGCGAGCGAAGCCGCTGGAGGGCTGCTAGTACTTTATAAAGATCAGACTACGAAAACGAATTACTTTATGAAAATAAGAATACGAAAAAAATAACTAAAACAAAAATAACGGTTAAGAGTCTCCAAGGTATCATAGACTAGTAACAGAGACAGGGCTTTGCTATGCTAATTAGACTAAAATAGGTCTCAAACAGCTATCATGCAAATCTGAAAGCATATATTACGAAGTTTTCGTGCGAAATGTCGGATTCTGAGTATTTGAAACTTTAGCGCAAATAAATCAAGGACTGCAACTCTTAAAAGACTAGCATGGTGTGTGTTCTTAGGCACTTCTACTGTATGAAAACTTTAATGGAAAAACTTTTTGTGTTAAGTACCTACCGTATATTCTATCAGCCTAACTCTTAGTTTAACTGTCCTCATAGTAGAGTTAGACATTTTTAGACATTATAAATTAAGTCTTGTTTATGAGTAATATCTAAAAAAAATAGGTACAAACCATATATGAGTAGGAGTATTAAATTATAATAAATTCACAGAACATCTCATACACCTGACTCCGAGTTAAGTCACTTAAAGCACTTGTGGTACGTTCATCAGACAACAGAGTAATCTCAAACATAATACTTAAATACATATTTGTGTTTGTTTGTATCTGCGACATAAATATTCATCATATTAATGTTTGTCCTAGTCGGGCATAGGACCCACAATATTTGGCGCACAAGATAGAATCACTACTCTCTACTAGTCGATTAAAATAACAATTACTAGGAAATATATATAGGTTTACCTTCCAATTTCTTCTATGAATGTATTTCAAATAGGAAATTTAGAATAGACGGTGTCTACCTCTATTCGAAATGTTTTTTGTGTTGTATTCGCAAAACGTATATTAAGGTTTTTGTGAATGAAATTGAAAATAGCCAATAAATGTATTCACCATCTACTAACCAGGTCCCTCTTAATATTATTAGTTATCTGTATGTGTAAATATGACAGTTCCATTCGAATCAATTAAACTAGTTTGTGTAGTGATTAAATGATACAAAATATATTCAAAAGATAGACGAAAACATTAAGGTACTAACTAATCTCCTGTATATATTTTAATAAGCGTTCGGTAAAACATATTATAAAAATGCCTTTTTTGACTTTATAGACTACTATTTGTATTTTATTAATTTGTGTATTCGTAGAAGGGGAAGTAGCAGGTAAAAAAAAGACCAACAACACAATATTGTATTCATAACTTATTTTATAATTTGGTTATCAGATGATATGCCAGCTGTGAAAATTACTTATAATGACCTTTTGTGCCATGCGATTTTAAACGAGGCCTAGGGACGCCACTAGGCCTCGTTATTTTTGTGTCCCTGTGCTAACATTACTTGTGCAACGACAGTCTCTGTCGTTGCACAAGTAATGTTAGCTTTGTTGCGTTATCCTATGTTAAACTGATATGCAGTAGTCTTTTAATAGTAGTAGTAGTTCTGTAATAGTTGGTATACATTTTTCAAGATACTTATTTTTAAAATTATATTTGCATGTCAGTAATATGAACCAATTTTTAAATTAGAATTATTAATACATATATATTATTATTCGTCATATTAATTCACAGTGTTGAGACGCGCTTTATGTAATATTTCGACTTTTTGTTGCATATTCATGCACTAAAGCACAAATCATCATTATGCATCAACTAAAACAAAAAGAGGCTGTTTGTACCAGTGAACTATTGGCTAGAATAAAATACCTGAAATGTAAATATATTGAATTAAATTTAAATGTTTCATTAAGAACTATCCTTTGAATACAACTTGGTAAGAAAACCATTATAATGCTAAATACAATGACGCCAATATTAATAACTTGTGCAAGGCTACGACATTGTCATCTATCGTTCTAATCAAGCTATATTTAAAAGAGTATATATGGTATATGAATTGATAACTTGATGATAGAGAACATTACTTTTGTATAAATGAGTCTAATACTACTATTTATTTCTGAGAGGGCTATAGGCTTTAGTCATTTATTATTCTTTTAGCAAAGTCAAACGGTAAATGGGTAATCATTGGCATATTACGGATCTATCTCTCATGTCTCATCGGAAACATTTGAAAATTGACACCGGGAAATTGGGTGCTTAGTGGAATTTAATGCTCAGTGAATTATTAAGTTGCCGTCCGTCTCTTATAACGGAAATCTTGCTACTGCGCAAAACGAATGAAACGACCCCAAAAAAACAATTCATTGATTAATTTTCTACTTACTAAAAAAATCAAATAAAAGCTAATCGTATTAAGACTTACATATTTGTTAATTTATTTAAAACTAAAGGTTCTGTATCTTAGTATATAAGTCATATAAAAATCTATATTCTAAATGAATTATGAAAATATATGTTCGATATTTAGCACTGAAAAATGTTAAATACTTGATAAATTTAAGACAATATTCACTTTAAAAAAAATTAACTATTGTCCGAAGCTAGAGACATGTTTTTTCTAGTAAATATCATTTATTAGCTGCTAGGTACGGGCAGAGTAAAGTCTACCTGTAGTGTCATAAGAGGCAATGAAGTTACCATAACCGACAGATGGCAGTACATCCAACTGAGACGGTGAAGCTCAAATGCACAGGGCGGGGATAGGCCGCAACTTCTTCATCGCAAAAACTACGCTCTGCGATTGCTATCAAGCTTGCCCAGCGCGGCAATTATGGGCGCTTAATAATAAAAAAAATTAACTCGTGATAATTTTTGAATGGAATGTCAGAGTCATAATTTAAAAAGTTATGAAAGGTTTTAAAGCGATATTAAATAATAAATAATTTTATTTTGATACAGATTAATAACAAGGTACAAATACAGAACTTTATAAGCAATGGTATTTTAATATTTTTTTATATAAAAAATCGCTTATCGTTACAAAACTATAATAGTTACAGATATGATGTAATGGCATTTTTTGTAAATAATGATAAGTTCCACAAAATTGTAGTACACCACTTTGTTTTATCTTCAATAGTATTCATAGCGTTCGCGATTGAATAAAGTTATACCAAAGTATAGAAATTATTTTATAAGTAAAAGAATACTGAAGTAATTTTTTTAACTTTTTGGGTTACATTTATCGGAGTTTTGGCAGAGAGCCCTATTTTTTTTTAAATTAAATATAGCCTATCTCATACTCAAAGATAGTGTAGCTTCCTAAACGTGAAAGAATTGTTTAAATCAAAACAGTAGTTTCGGAGCCTTTTCGCGAAAAACAAAAAAATAATCAAACCTTTTCTTTTTATAATATTAGTATAGATATTTATTTATACTTTTTATTTTTTTGAAATGATTGTTTTATATGATTATTTTATTGAAATTTTTCATTATTATCTAACAGTTAACGAATTATTTCAAAGTATAACTAAATATCTGAATTTGATAATGAACAATAAAAATACGACCTTGTATTATTTTTTAGAACAAGAATTTTCAAAAATAAAATCTTGAATTTGTTAGATGGGAAACGGAGTTTTCAATTGGAAATACGTTTGTCGTTTTTGCCTACAACAGTACCCTCATCTAATCCTAATTTGTCGGTGGATTAGACCCGGCCGACTGATTCGGTCCCAGGCTCTAAAACAGATGGGATGGGAAATGTGTCTTTGTTTAATTAATTCAACAGTATTGATAGATTTCTGAAAATAAATGCTCGTGATTCTTTTATTGCTAAAGGTAAAATTTGTGTAATTGTTACACATCTCTTAAAATTAATTTACATTTAATTAAACATTTTTTATACTTCTTCTCCAATATTAACTACATGAGGTAGATCTCATACAATAGCAGTATTTGCTTTGATGTGTTCCGGTTATAAGGGTAAGAGAGGCAGTGAATGAACTGGGTAATGTGGCATAATATTTTTTAGGTTCAAGGTTGGCAACGTGTTAGTAATATCATTGTGATATTACGAGCGTATAGGCTGCACTGACGCTTTACGCAGAATGTATGCTTGTTTGTCAACCTGGTCTGATAAAATAAAAACTATAACGAACTTGACAAACCACGGTAGTTCATAACAAAGTAAAAGGGAATCGTTTAATTTATTATATATATATTTTAAGACGGGTTTATTTCCAAAGTATATTTTTAGTCTCTTTAAAACAAAATTTCTTTAAGAGCCTCTTATATTAACACTAAACCTTAATCTCACACGAAATTAGTTTTAAAAATTGCTTTTTCTCCTTGCGTAAGCATATTTATAAGTAAGTAAAGACAGTCTAGATATATTTTGTTTATTTAACTTTATTGCACAAAATGTTACAAAATGTACAAATGGCGGACTTAATGCTAGATGGCATTATCTCCCAGTCAACTATTATATGTATGTTATGCAATGCACAATAAGATTAATATTATTTATTTACATTTTATTTCATCTTACTGGTCAAATATACTATTAATAAATAAAACAAGCATATAAAAATAATATTGCATGAATAATATTTATTTAAATTATAAAACTTATTTCTAAAATATTTTCACTAACAATATGTAAATTTTATAGGTTTTTGTAAACTTCTGAAGCTACAGCAATATATTCTGAAACATTTATCCATCAACAAATATACAATTAATCACTTTCAAAACAGTTGTAAAAGAAAAAGTATTTGTACCAATTTCATTTAAGTATTTAACTTTTCCATTAGCAGTGCTTTATATTCGAAAGTGTCCGAAGTTTACTGGAAATAAAGGTGATTTTGTTTGTCTGTTCATTAGAGGGCGGGCGATGGTGCGATCGTGGTTTGCGCCTCGGTGCGTCGTAAAAACGCCTCAGGGAAATATGGCGGGCAATCGGGCGGGCTGCCCGCGCGCACCTGCCCAGGGTTGCCCACTAGATGCGTGATAAAAGGAAGCTGAATATGACTATAGGGTGTGTATATCATTTTTGTGCTTGTTTTAAAACTGAGACTTTTTGTTAATTGCAGGATGAAATATGAATGTTCCTTTCACTGAAGTGTGTTTTAATTATTTTAATGTTTTCTTTCTTAACGTATTTTATAAAAGCTTAAGTTGATTTTATGTAATATGCGAATTATGTAAAACCTTTGTATTGTATCAACATTAATAACAACTTATGATGTAAAATTATTACCTATATGCTAATAATGCCAACACATAAAACTCGTGCGAGGCTACTACTGTACTACATTAACACCTGTCAATCTAAACATCATTTAAAGGGGTACAGTAAAAGAGCAAGATATCATACTGTTGAAAAATGGTTTTATATGGAAATACTCGAAACTAAATAGAAGACGAAAAGAAACCTGAAAATGAGGAAGAAAGTGAGTCTGAGGGATAAAGAGAGGAGAGAGAGGAAAGACAGCAAGAGAAGGGGAGGATAAAAACTAGGTCTAAGAGAAGAAAGAAAAGCTTTAAAACCATTGTTATCGACCCAGTGTCATCAATTATTGATATGTGAGGAAGAGGAAGTACTCTTTATCTGACAGCAATACTAATATTTCAAAGCTTACTGTTTGTTTTTACTGGTCCGATTTGAATAATTTTTAGTGTAGCTTTGTAATGCTACGTCCTATAGCGGAGCGTAAATGTTTCTAAGTCTGATCTACAAATTGCGCCGCGGGTGCATTCAGTCATGTATAAGTACACAGCTTACGCAATTCAATTTATCAGAGTAAAAATTTTGTCAAGTGACGGTAACTCGATCGGTGTCACCCCTACCGGCCTATGCTGAGGCAGAAGGTACACTCATCGGCATATTGAGTACTTCGCTTCGCTTCGAGCGGCGAGTGGCTCCGAACGTTCCGCGGCACGCTATAAACAAAACTCTCTCGAAGGGCTTTCTTTACTGCTGGGACTCTTTGTTTTGCGAATTGCTGACGCCCGTGTAATAAAGTGCGCCTTTCTTCTTCAAAATAAATAACTTGAAGTAAATCATTCCACGCATTACAAAGGATTCCATTACATTTTTTGATTCGATTTGAGCATAATTCGGAGTGCGTCATGAGATTACTGGTTCTTGTGACTTTGGGACAAGACTTTATGTCTACAGCTCAGTGCTTCGGGATAATTAATACATGCTCTACCAGATAAAAATCTTTCTTGGTGGGTTTCGATTATGATCAACTTTAGACGGACAGATTTAATTATAACTTTGTACATGTATCAAAAATCGGTGCCAATGCAATATTTCGATAAGACTATCTCATTATCCTGATGAGGATCCTCAGGATGAAATAAATTCCTCTGCGGGTAAGACCACGCAGCATGCGCGTGCCGTCCACCCAATTTCCAGCTGGAAATCTAGTTAATATTATTTGATAATAAATCAAACTAAAAAGTAAAAAATATATCTCATAACAAAGTGAAAATAATGATGAACAAAAAATACTAGTAGTATTCTGAACAAAGGCGTGGGGTCCGTTGTGCCATATTTTTTGTAGTAATAGTAGTAGTAGTATTTAATAGTTTATTAGTAATAATTAGTAATTTTTGTTCATCATTATCTTCACTTTGTAATAAAAAATATTTTTCACTCTTTAGTTTCTATTTTAAAAGCGAGTTTTTTGTTTTTTTATACTAGAAAAAACAGGGATCCCTACTAAAATTTTAATAATGTAATCAATCAAGATATGAAAACAAATGTCATGAAATGGTCTTTATCGCATGCGTTGCGAGACCATGAATGGTAGAACATAAATATGTTACAGAATATTAAAGAAATAAATAATATTAAATTTGTATATAAAACCTCGCGGTACCATGTGTCCAGTCTACCTATTGTAATTATAAAACAATAATCACATTTTTGAAATAAATTTCTCAAATATCGTACCACGCCTAAAATACCATGTTATTCATGTCTTTACATTAATTCTAGTCCAAATATTTTATAGTTTTTTATTGAACACTTTTTCAGTACCAGTAACTATGATAACGATTAAAATCGGCCATTGCATGCTTAAGATATTACGAGTTTAAAAATGTCAATCTAAACAAAATATGCCGTTCACTATATTGTTGGGGTGAGGTGTGTGCGAGCTATGGGGTGAAGAAGGGAACACTCTCTATTTCTAGACCTCGCAAGTCTATTGTCACCGTATGCAAAATAAAAGATACGAAAAAAAATATTTTGCTTATCCCGCCAGGTTTGCCTTTTCATGAACTAAATTTAGGTAAAAAATACCCTTAAAATTGAAGACTTATAAATTGTATCATCTACCTTCGAACATAAGAGAATTATTTCTCTAAGATTTTTGATTCTAGGTTGGATTGTTGTTATTGTGGGTACAAGCTTTTCAAGACTATGTTCAGTTTTAGCCAATCCATAATGTTTAACTCAAATGTACAAAACAATTGTTCACGCGCGCGAAGCCGGGCAGGGCGCTAGTATGATAATAAAGTATACTCTTAACTTTGTCACACACACGTTAAAGATGTCGCGAAAGTTAGAAAATAAACACAAAAATTGTTCGAAGGCTGAATATTTCAGACCACATCTCATATTGACCTGATTCTGAGATAAGTCGCTTAAAGCACTTGTGTTACGGACATCAGACAGCAGAATAATCACAAATGTTATATGTACTTAAATACTATAATGAACAAACCTATTCATCATATATTTGTCCGAGTTGGCCATCGAACCGTCGACCTTTGGCGCGCAAGATAGGATTACCATCATCTGTGCTATTGGTCCCGAGAGATTTGATCAAGTGAAGTAATTGTAAATGTTTTCTTTCCACGAAAAAACTATCGTAACCTGCCCTAAATCAGGGAACGTCTGGATCTAATGCAGATTATGGTTTATTTTCCGTATCAGGTGGTGTAAATCAATTTTGATCCATAAAAATATCAGGAAGAGATTTAGTAGATATCGAGGCGGGCTCACCGTAGGAAATATGAAAATTGGATGGCTGCCCGAACTACGAAAAATAAATATAGGGCTATTTGCGGAGTCTCAATTCCAGGGAGTACTCTAAAAAGTCTGATTGAAACAACAAAAGGGCAAACACTTTGCGTTATGAACAAAAATGTATATTGTCGACGCTTGAGTTTATTTAATCAGGATATTTCTAGTGTTTAAATGGATTAGCTGAATTTAAAAAAATTAATAATAGTAAGCTAGTATTTAATATTAGTAAGCTAGTATTTATTAATAGTAAGGTAATTATTTATAGTAAGCTAGTATTTATTAATAGTAAGGTAATTCTTTATAGTAAGCTAGTATTTTTGCCATATTAGGTAAGAACATAATATACGTAGTTTCAATAAAATATTTTTAATGTAACACTGAATGCTTGAAATGTTTATATCTATTTATTTCATTATACTAATGCTCAATTGCTTAAATACACATAGTAGCTGGGCAATGATTTCCAATCGTCTGGATATATAGATGTTTGTTACTTTCACCTTCTTGATGGAATTTGGCTCTTAAATTGTTTGTCTGAATTAACACATATTATGTTCCTTTGGAATAGATCGGGCTCTCTATGGAAACGGCGCAGTTTGTTGCATAGTTTAGCTGTCAGAGAGCAACAGACTTCTTCCGGGAATAACAATAGTTACTCTGAATATATATAAAAGGCGAAGCTGACTGACTCACATATCAACGCAGGGCCTAAACTTTGGGTTAGGTTCCATTTATAATGGTTCATCTATTCAATAATCTATCTAACAACTAAGGTACCATAACTGATAGATCCATCTGAAATAGTGTAGCTCAAATGCAAAGGGAGAGGATGAGCAGCAGTATCTCCATCGCGAAAGCTGCGCTCTGCCATTACCATCACGCTTGCAGCCTAAGTCCAGCAGTGGACATCCAATATGGCTGATATGATGATCAAATGATGACCGTCTAATTGTATATTTTTAATTTCAACTGTGATAATTTATTGCGCATAAATGTAATTTCGTATGATATAAAGATCTTTAAACGTAACTTACGTAGGGGAGTCATGCTAGTGAGATAAAAAGTTAAGACCTCACGGAAGAAGTCGCGGGCGGTAAGCCAATAGTTTAAAAAGCTCGTATTCCATCCGTTATTGAATTTTGTTTTTAAATATCTCTTGTTATGTTTATTACCGCGTAATATTTAATTTACGATTCACTATTGCGAACAAATTTGGAGCAAGATAAATATAGAACTGTCAAGTAAAAGCACTTACAATTGGTTTACTCGAGTAACCTAATCGAATTAGCAAGAAGAGAGTGAAATATAAAAATTAAAGCTGAAGTCGGACGGTGGCTTGTTTGCGGGTGTCCCCCACGGTCCGGGTCATGCGCCTCAGAGTTTAATGTGCTCTTACCCTTTCTCGCAATTCAATTAATCCTGGAACCTATTTACATGCTGACCCAATTATTTGTTCAAGTATTCGGATGTGGAGGAATTATGTTACAACATTTTAAAAATTATTATTTCAAAGAGTTTTTATTATGAGGGTATTGCATTGCAGAGCTCTTCAGGGACCAGAATTGAGAATTTTATTTAATTTGTATATGTGCTTATTCTGTGCACAAATATAAATTATAATTTTCATATGCTATGGTGGAATCTATAAAAATGCTTAAAATAATACTTGTTTATAATATTACAATTGATTTCATGATATCAAAGACTTAATAATTATAAATTTTACGTAAATGTTACGTAATTAATTAAAATTTTGTTAACAACTTTCACAGTTTATGTCTAACATTTTGCTTACTATGCGACAACCGATCTCAGGGTAACTGAGACATCAAACGTTACATAATGAAAAGAGTAACATAAACTGCGTTTCAAAGTCGTTAAAAAGTATTTAGTTTTATTTGTTTGTTTTATAATGTAGTTTTGTTTGTTTGTTAACAAAAACAGTCATGATTATTTGTATTGTATTTGTTAGTTCCAGCACTCTCACACACTCAAAGTTTCAAACATGCACATGCAAATAAAAGATCGACAGAAAATTCATGTTTTGCGTCAATAGAAGAATCCCTATCCGGCTTGATTCGACGTTACAATGGCGCGAACGTTCCCGACCGTGGTGAATCAAATCGAATGGTGAATGGAAATTGGCTCGACGGGACCCCGCCGCGATTGTGGCGGTTGGGAACCTTTACAGCAAGCTACTTCTTTTTCCTTTGTTTCTTTAGCTAATATTCGACAGGAAAATCGAATTTGCGGTTTTATATACGCCATCAAAGAATATTCCACGTTTTGTCTACTATACGGGAATAATTTACTAAACGTTATATGGAATAGAGATACATAAATGTGTAATGGATACGCAATTAGATCCACTTATGACACACGAACGCACTAAATCCACAAACACAATTACAGTAAACACATCACACACGCGCAATATGCTTGCGTGAATGTTACACACACTCCCACATGTGTTCTGGTAATGGTTCTGCTAGGTAGATCATTGCACTATTGAATTTAATCATTGGCATCTAATATTTTAACTGCGTGGCTCGAAGACGCATTCAGCAGTGTTCCTATCTTATGCACCAAGGGTCGTATCGTATCTCCATCGTAAGGACAAGCATGTATATGGCAAATATTTTTTATTTGTTTTGTGTCTGGGTGTTTAATATATATTATATTTGGTAAACCTTTGCTGTATGGTATCCGTAACACAAGTGCTTCAAGTTTCTTACCTCAGAGATTCGGTATTCGATATTCGGTATTCGATAATGAATAAGATCGTGAGTAAATATATTTATTGAAATTACTTCCGGGGTATATCCTTCTCTTTCTTTTCTGTATTATGCCTGATTGGGATATTGGGTATCAGATTATTAAATTCTAACTGTTGTCCAATGACAAAGTTTCATTATGTAAAAGCAGCCGTAGGACGTCTACGTTTTCGTGTTGACTTCCCCAATATATCTAACAGAAAGTCGCATATATGCCGTTTTAATCAGATCAGTCCACCTTGATTGTGCCTACACTTGCCGGAGTTTGGTCTCCATGCTTCACGGCCACATCACTCATCAGTCCTGCAGGCTATGTGCCCACTGCCAACTATTAATATAGCTTGTTTATAATTAAAAATCTTATTTAAACCAAAACTTAACTTAGTAAGGGATTTAACATGGTGTGCTCGAGGTACAGAACATTTTGTAATTTGTAGGAAAGCGAGATGCATTCTTATTTGCAGATATTTAAGTTGCAAAATTGCAAGTAACATGATCTTTTTGAATAAGAATCTGTAGTTTTACACGAAACGACCAGCAAACGTGTTGTTTCTTGCTGTCATGTTATCTAGCTTAAATAATGTTTTCCTTTTCTATGTATAGAATTTTGTTTGCCGTTGCATAAGATTAATTAGATAAGTGCATGCTTTAGCTCTGTAAATGAAATGTAAATTTCTTTAACCTTGATTCCTCGTCGATATTATTAAATATGTCAGCATCTATCTTATAAACACGTATATATGTATGATGTTTCACGATCTAAATCGTTATGACTAAAATGCCCAACAAAGGCTACAGCAGTCCATTGTTTGAAGGAATCAAATAAATCAGCCAAATTGTCGACTAGTACCTGTCCAGAATAAGAATTTAAATTTTTGACGACAGTTGAGTCTTACAGGCAAATCATATTGGAACAGCAAAGGTGTTGTCACTTTTTATGACAACAGCAAATGCAATATTTCCGTCGGCAATGTACTCGTAGGAAGATTGAAGGTAAATTGATTTTTAGAACTCACTGATTACAATTGTTTCTATGTCTAAGTTATTTCATTAAATTAATTCTAATCTTTTCTATCTATGGAATATAAGGTATTGCTTAAAACAAATACACACGAAAATATCCAATACAGTCCAGCCGCTTAGGGGTGTCAGGTCAATCAGTCAGGGAGTCAGTCAAACACACGCATGGAATAATTATATAAACCTTATACTAATTATATGTTTATGCATACCTACCACATGAAAGATGCATTTTATATGATATAATGCATCTTCTAAAAACCTGTTATATCTATTTGTACATTACAATTTATATAACTCCACTACATTAGTAGTATAATATTAGTGAATATTGGGAACTCATCAGTACATCAAAAGGCACACATTCGTAATTTTTATAATCAGCATTTTCCTTGCAGACATGACAAACTTCAACAAATTTATCAGCTCATTTGAATACCGTATACATTTGCTACGTAACTAAATGTGACTTCCCCACGGTAATGGTTATTGCCGCAATATATTCGGCTTATTGCCCTGATACACCCCGCAAATATATAATTTACGATTTTGTTAACAGGTATTTCTGATCGTAAAACTGAAACTATTAACGTTTAAGCCGAACGAGGGAGCGCCGAGATGGCAGCACTTTGCGGGATTAAGGCCCTAATAGAAATACTAGTGAGTTTATAGAGCGCTGCGATAGCGTCGCTTGCGCTTGGATTCACCCGTTGATGGTACACAAACAAGCTTGGGCCGCATACGGCCGCATACAGCCGCATACAGCCGCATACAGCCGCATACAGCCGCATCGCGCCTTCAACCCCGTCTAACCCCCGACGGTAGGATGCGATAGGCCCACGTTATGAAATGAGAATTAAATTGTCTGTGAAGAATACAACGGGATTATCGTTCACTTCCACCTAACTCGTTTTCGGGGAAATAGATGAATACACTTTACATTACGCCATGTAAGCTGCTCTCAAATTGCAGTATGTGGCTCGTTCTACAATGGATGCACTAGGGGTAAAATACTCGTTTTAGTAGACACCATCTGCCAGATCGTAATCCTTTGGTATTCAGTGCGCTGCATCTGGCTAGAGCTCGGCGCTATACTAGGCCGACGGGAATATGTTAACGCCAAGTGGATTATTTTATACCAGATTGTTTCAAAATACTTTATTGAACGCTAAAAATATACAAAAAATTTTCACCTTCTATTATTTATCGAAGTAATCAAAATGATGCATTTCGTGATGGAAGTATGACGATTTTCCATAGTCTTTATTAAAGTCTTTGGATAGAGACATCGGATTAGAGTAAGGAAGCGATTGGCTATTCTGATTTTGAAAAATTGTATTTATGTTAGTAACTTTGTCATTTAGGAATCTGGGATTTTGTTGATAATTCTTTGTCTGTGGGTGGGCAAAAGGGGCCAGACGTGTAATATTTGAGTTAGTAACTATCTTGGAAACTTGACGGTGCAACGTAGTTGGATGAACTTGGGCTTGGGCTAATAACTTGCTTATGTAGTTATTGATTTTAATAATATCTATTTGAAAGTTTTTCTGTGTCAATGTCCTATTTGGTTGTGGTTGATTAACACGATTGACGGAGTTGTAATAAGTATTTTTTGGTAACATATATTTAAATGAGGTCTTTGTTGGTGAGATTATTGGAGAAATACGTTTTATTGGATGTTGAATGAGGTGTGCCTGTATTCGTGGTGTATGTGTTGGTAATGGACTATGTAATGGAGATATATATATCGGTGGTGGGTCACGTGTCGGAGCATTATTGAAAGGAATTAATTCATTAAAAAGTGGTTTGACTATTGTCGACGTTGCTGGCTTTATCCGTAAAGGTTTCGAAGTAACCTTAATTCTGTCCAAATTATTTCTAATACTTAAAAGCGGCAACAAATTAACATTGAAACTCTTAGCTTTCGGCGAAGGAGTTTTGAATGTATCTTTGTTTATGTTATTAATATTGCGAACTCTTTTCTCTCTTATCATAGTTGCAATGTTTTCCAACTCCCGCAAACTCAAACCTCTTTCAAGCTCAGCGATTACATTAGCTTGGTTTTCAAGATCGGCTAAATTTTCATTGCTATGTTTGTGTTGACGCAATGATTCTAAATAAGTTTGTACATTTTTCATCGGTGATCTTACAAATCTCTCCCAGTAGGTATGCGACATGTAACTGTTTTCGTTGAAGATAGGTTCAACGGGAGTGAGTGACCGTTGACTTTCAAATTCACCATTAACTGGACGTTCTCCATTGGAATCCTCTTTCCTTATTAAAGAAGCTATTTGTCTTCCCAAATTGGTGTAGTATGAATCGTTAACTTCTTCAGCTTTCGATAAAGGCCTTAGGTTATGCTGCGGGGAAAAGTATTGTTCTTGCATATTATTTATTTCTATGTTACGACGTATTGGCATTACATTTATTGGCCCACGACTTTTTTCAATAAATGGCATATTGGATTTCGATTTATTTTGGTCCATTTTATGAATAAGTTGAGATAGGTATTTAAAATCGACATCTTCAACTTCTGCTAATTGAGGATAAGCTTCTTCTTGTCCACCTTTGAGGTTTAGATCTTGAAAATCATTCATAATAGGATTATCTAGAAAGTTTTCACCATTTTCCATTATCGGTTGTTGCTTATTGTTTTTCTTTAATTTATGTCTTAGTTTTTTTATCTGTAATGAGTAATATATGAGTGTAAATAGAATAAATAGAACATAGTTGTTTTTTTTTGTTAATATTAATAATATTAACAGTTTTCATATATCCAGAAATTATAATGAAATGAAAATATAAATGTTATAATATTAAAAAAGCAGGGGGGGGGGTCAGTTATTATTTATTAAAAGGCGGATAAAAAATGCTTTGCCTAATAGCAATTTCTATGTGCGTAAAAGTATTTCATAGTGTTGATTGTGTGTTAGTAAGTGAAATTATTATTTTAGCAAATATTCGAGTAGACTAAACAAGTTATTAGAATTTAATTTTGGATGTTTTGGTTCAACATATAACAAATAATTATTCTATTATAATAAGTATTGATATGATATTTTTATAATATGAAGATACTTACAAGTTTGTTACGAACTCCTTGTTTATTAGACCGTAATGGCGCGCTAAAAGATTGAAAATACCATGTATTATATGTCTACGTACTTCAGCTTATTTGTAACAAAAAATATTATTTAGGTGACCTAATAAGTTACCAATTAGAGTAAAGTTAGGTGATAGAGATTTACCAATAATTATTATAGTTTTATTATAATATCGTCCAAATATATATGTATTTAAGGACAATTTAATTACTAAAATTTAATTACTAGGAACTAAAATTAATCACGAATGTAAATTTTCTAAGGAATTACTTAATATATATATATTTTTGTATAATCTATACCTATTATTATACTAGCATTAAATTATTCGTAAATGCAAAAAAGTACTTACTCAGAGGTAACTTCAGTATTTGTCGTTTCACTTGTCACTTCATCAGTATCGCTGTTAGTAGTAGTAGTAGATACGGTAGTAGAAGTTTTTGTTGTAGTATCAGGACTCGTAGTGGTGTTATTGTTGCACGGACCTGATAAACCATTCAGTCAATTAGATTAATATATTGAAGTCCTAGTTTATTTAATTAAAATGACTACATGTCTGCTGTATCACCTGGAAAGACGGGAGGCACTGGTATCATTGGGTACATTGGTAGTACAGGTGGGGCCGGTAGCCCGATAGGGGGATAAAATGGAGTTTCTACATTAGGCAGGAATATGAATGATGGAAGCTCGCGAGTTTTCTTATTCACCATCAAGATTTTGCGGTGGCCGTGTTCTTGGTCTTTAGATGTGTCACTGCCACTATCGCTCTCACTTTCGGTCTCACTCTCGCTGTCGTACGAACTAGACTCAGAGCCAGAACTGGAATCGAATAGGCTGTCATCTTCTGTAATACGTAATAACTTCCTACGCAACCCTTTATGCAGCTTATACTTCTTCTTCTTAGCCTTGCTTCTTTTGCGCATTTTTTTCTTGGATGTAGGCTTGACAGGCACTGCGCTTCTTCTTGCCTGTGGAACCTCCTCGTCAGTTTTATTAATGACTTGATTTTCAATTGTTTTAAAAAATTGATTGTAAAGCCAATCACCTAGGTCATCTGTATCCCTCGCAATAGCGTCGACCTTTTTATCTATTGGGTTTAATGTTGTTCTAAGCGTTGGGCTAGAGTAAGACTTTGGAGTCATTTTTGGAATTCGTGTTGGTTCAAAATACTGACGTCTGTAGCCTTGAGCCAATTTTATACTGTAAGCATTTTTATAATTATAGTTTTGTATTTTCAAATTAATCAACGATGACTTTAGTTTTATTACTACTTACTTGGGTTCGCAAACTTTGCTATCAGTATCAAAATAATATCCTGGGTGGCAATGACAGCCTATTACACAGCCTGGGACCCCGTCGATGCAGTATTCGAATTTTCCGTGCGGACCGCACTCTATAACGCAAATAATATAAAAATAATTTGTGTGTAATAGAATGCTGTGAATTTTGCGTTTCACGCATTATTGATCTTTACCATAATGGGCTTCATGTGATGTATCAGCTTGCATTGATAAAACACAAATTACTAAGAGAATCCAGAAAATCATTTTTACAACCGACACCATAAAGGTTTATTTAATGAATATGGACCTTATTTAAAAACACAACGAAACTTTCTTTTATATTTTCCAATTGATAAACTATTCTGTTTAACGGTTGATCGTTCCTAAATCACTGACGGCGCGCTCACAACCAGATGAAGTTAACAATAGTTTCGCTTATTGCTTTATTAGCTTATCCTCTCACAATCACACAATGGATGCATTGAATTGGCGCAGGTTAGTACATTTTGTATGAGCCACGTTTGCCATCTGTTCCTAGATATGTTGTGAAACTGTAATGATTTTTATTGTATGAATATTACGGTGTTGATCAACTTTTATTTATTGCTATAGCGAGGGTTTAATTTTATATTCGTCTAGGTATATTTTCTGATATCAAGTGTATGGACATTATTAATTTAATTCTAATATAAATTAATTAATAATATGTGAGATTAGATTATTTCTTTTTCATAGTAGTAGTAATAGAGTAATTTACATTATAGTTAATTTCCTGTAATTAATATTTTCATACATTGGGTAAAGGTTCGATCTATTCTTAAAAGAAAACTTCCAAAGTTTTACAACATTTTTATTGAAGGTTAATTAATTAAAAATTAGGTTTTATTTAAGGCTTAATTGAAGATCATGTTTCGTCTCCTAAGTCTGGAATCCCTTTTAGACCTCTGAAACGAATAAATATATTAATGTTGGGTTTTTGTTGACTTAAACGAAAAACTTTGGTTTGATGACAAAATATACTAACTAAAGAGAAGTTGGCTCAACTTGGTCCCACAAACGAGGCATAATTTTATAGCGATATTAAACGTAACACCTGTTTTCTTAGATGTGTTTTTGAAATGGTAAAGTACCGCGAAGTATAATAACAATTTTTTTAATATAAAACAGTGTTGAAGCGTGAAAAATGGGCAAAAAGCCTCGTATATCTATAGCTTAATTATATTGTGGAAAAGGATTCCGTTCCGGCGCTGGTTCTTGTGGTCTGAACGGATCATGTACTCACTTAGTACAGTCGTCAGGTAGGATGCACTTATGCGTACGGTCGTCACGCACATATGGTGGGACGCAGACGCATCCTGATTCGCAGAACGGGTAACAGGGGCGCATGCGCTCTCGAGGGTTATCGCAACTGATGGCTGCGCAGCCGGCGAAACATGACTCATATCTGTTGCATTCAAATAGTTTAATTTAAATAGATTAATGTATGATAATGTTGAGAACGGATGAGCTCTTAGAGTATTTTTTCAGGTGCGCGGGTAAAATATAAGTGACATGAAATGCTATAACATTTAAAAAATATTTTTTTCTGAAAAATAATAATCTGACTTAAAATCTAAATTAATAGCTATGGTAAGGACATTTGCATTGCTTTATTATAGGATTATTATTAGTTAGGCCTCAATTTCTCAAAATATCACACATATTCACATTTGTAACATCTATTAAATACATTTTATTACCTTTCGTGTTGCCTTTCACAGTTCATACTAAATGAAGGTTTCTTGTCATCGCTGTAAAAAAATGCATAAAAACCTGAATTTATCTTATTTCCACTAGTTTTATGAGCATAAGTAAATAAAGAATAAAATCTGTTAAAAAATAAATAAATAACTCATACGGTGAAAGGTGCCCAAGTTCTCCGCTCTTTAACATGTTTATTTTATCAATATCTTCATAATGTCTTCTATAATTCGTCATATCACTCTCACGTTGTTTCTCACCACCAAAAAGCTTCTCCTCTGGCTCATCAAAATACCTCGCAGGATCAAAGTCGTGTCTTTTTCTGTCATTGTAGTCTTTGTGGTCTATGTCACCTAACAGTACTTTCTTCCGCCAGTTTCTCCTGTCATCGAGAAATGAGTGTCTTTTGTTTCCATCTACATCATCGTAATCGTAGTTGCTCATTCTTGTAGCCAATGTAACAATATCATCTGTAATATTTAAACTTTCTTATCACTGAATGCAAACTTGTACAATTATATTTATATTGAATTTTGCTCCCGATAATTTCAGCACATTTTTGTACCTATTCGCAAAATAATTAGGCTACGTCGGTGGCTTCAGTAATTTTTAGTTGCATGTTAATAATTCCGGATAAACAGATGCATACCTTACTGCTATCCATCACATGTTATAATTAATATGTATAGGTATTAAAAGTAAACTGATAACATTGAGGAACATTTTAACGTCATTACATTTAGTTAGTTGTTAAATATTGTGTTTGCTATTGTTTCTATTCATTAAATGTGCATTTATTAGTATATACAGTACTTACATAGTATTAATGCAAGTAACAGCAAAGTGCGCATATTGTTTACCTTCTGGTTTCAAAGTGGTTGAATTTGCCTTTCCGTTTCACTCCGCGTATCAGTAAAATGTAATCGGAATCTAAAGAGTTGTTTGGAAAAAGAAACACTCTTCTTTTTAATACCTATGGGGTTAAGGATGTTTGCACATTGGATTAAAAATAAAGGAGGCGAATCATTACCATGGTTTACAGTTTGCCGCACTTTTAAATCTTTTTACTATTTTGCATTTATATAATTTAATTGTCAGCTCATTGACTATAAACTGAGACAAAACAATTAAACTTTTTAACACTTATTCGTATACTCTATATTTTGTGAAAAAATTCCACATAGTGGCAATATTTGCCTAATCTTGTAAATTGTCAGTAAAAGCCACTATGAGCCTAACTCGAAGAAGTATACATATTTAAAAATACTTAAGCAAGGTAGACCTACTCGTAAAACAGACGTCACTTTTACTTTTCTGTCACTATATGGCAGGGTTCGCATTGCTAAGTTCCACTTCGAGAGGATTTATGAGACTAGTAAAATTACTAAGTAACGTGACATAACATCTTCAATTGATCGATGTCGTCTTAGACGTTGACATACGTAGACGTAGACAAGTATTGAACTTGTAATTAGAATACTAGTATGGTATGTAGTAGTGCTGTTTAGAAGCAATAATATTTAGATTAAGAGTATAAACCACTTTTATAATTTGATCAAACGTTGTGTTATATATGTTATCTTTGATTGTGGTACCTTATGTAAGATTAAATAAATCTTTTTTTTATTACCTAATACTATTAGTATTGTGGTGAACAAACATACGACCTTCCTAATGATACCCGGTTACCTGAGCTTAAGAACACCAGGGGTATCATATACGCGTTGCCAACCCCTCAAATACTTATTTACTTTATTCCACACATGAAGTGTTCGGGGGAGGAACTCCGTCTGAGCCCGCACCGTCGAGACAATTTTGGTCCCGGTGTTTGAAATGATGCGGCTGAAAGTGAGCGACTTGAGCGCAGTCTGTTGAAACATCCCTAACAGTTTATCGACATTATCGATTATAGTAGTAGAACACACATAATCTCCTATATAATATAGAGGGTAAATAAAACGATTTTAAATTTAAATTTCACTTTGATCAAAAGTTCGTAAAATTTATGATTGTTTCAACGTTATTATATTTTCCATTCCCTATTGAAACAATTTTCATTAAAAATATTTTAAAATGTAGTCAATTACACGTAAATTTCGTAATAAGGATCACATCTAAACTCTCTTAGCTGCGAATCTATAAGGTTCATTTTGCAACAGTTTTCTAGGGTGTAAAGCCTTTATGGGAGGAGGGGCTATAACGATGTTGAAGTAGTTTCCCATTCTGGACACTTCCGACGGGCGCTTGGGTTCTTCCACGTGGTTCAAAGGGCTTCCTTCCGTTTCGAGGATATCGTAGGGTGAATCTTCTCGTTTTCCGTGCCTGCGACTTGACCTCTCAGAGTATTTTGGTGGTACGGGTTTTTCGTTCTTCTTGCTAGGTACAGGTATTCCCATTTGGGTTCTGTGAAAAAAGTTCTGTTTTATTTCAATATTAAAGAATAGTATAATAAGAGCTCGATGTGGTGTAAAAGATGATGTTGTGACAACAATAGAAAAATGTTGAGATGGTTTGGACATGTAGAAATAATGGATGAAAGTAGAATGACTGCACAAATATATAGATCGGAAGTGAACTCTTCCAGAGTTGGTATAGGATGACCTAGACCAACATATCTTAACCAGGTAGAAGAGATATTAAAGAAAGGCCAGATCAGAAATAACAAGAATAAAGGAACGTGTATGGATATACTAATGCGAGTAAGGGAAGCGAAAGAGATATGCCAAGATCCTAACAAGAGGAGGTCCAAAGTCTCTGCCTACCCCGATGGGGCACAGGTGTGATGTAGGTATGTATGTAGTAGTATTATTTGCGTCACTACCGCTGATAGACGCTCGTAATTCTAGAAGAATATCACTAGCACGTTGCCAACCTTGTAACTTGAAGATATTATGTCAAATTACCCAGTATTTTCACTGCCTCTCTCACCCAGCAATGTGAAAACATAGCAATGTGAATATTTGTAGAAATAATTGAGAGCGCGGTACCAATGCAGACGACTATTGTATGAGTTCTGCCTCATGTAAAATCTGTCTTCTATGGACGCTGGTCTACCGACAAAACACAACTTATATGTCAAGATTATTGGTGATGGCACTAAAGCAGAGCTTGTTTTCGTGTTTGTCCGTGGAAGTGGTTACTTTTTACACTACCAAGTGTTGAAAGATGTTACGCACGTAACTACGGATTCTTGCGAACGTATCGGAACGTAACCTACTTAGGTATCTCGGTCTTAAGTGGTCCCGTAAATTTAAAGTTTGTCCTGCGAATTATATTGCACATGTCTAAGTCAAGAAGTCCTGTGGCAGAAAGCATTAGTGTATTTTGCACAGGCGTCTCTTCGCAAAAATTGGTCTAGCTATACAGGTGATTCGGCTTAAAGAGACTGCGCGAATTATAACTGAACTTTTGTTTGTATGATAAAAGGTCTTACGGCGAGCAGTCCTGTGGCAACACGCATTGGTGAGTCCTGTCATCGCGTACGTACGGCTCCTCGCACACGCAGCCAGCCTCACAGTACGGGTAGCACGGCCTCAGGTGGTTGCGCGGGTTGTCGCATGACACTTCTGCGCACCCTCCGAAACAGGGTTCAAATACCTCGTTTGCCCAGTAGCACGCTGGAGTATTTTATTATCAAATAAATTCTCAAAAACATTTCTTACATAAAAATTGAGGCTCAGATATGTAGCTTAAAGCACTTGTGCTACGGACAGCAGACAATAGGTGAAAAATATTACTTAAATACGTATTTAACACCCAGACAGAACTATCACAAATAAATCATCATAAATATGTTTGTCCTAGGTGGGAATCTAACCCACGACCCTTGGCGCACAAGATACGATCACTACCACCTCCGCCATCAGAATTGCCAAATTGTAAGTGTTAAAATAAATCCTTAAACATATACATCTTTCAGAAGAAAAAGTTTTATAGTTATGTGGAGAATTAACTTTCATGCTTTGATTTAATGCTAATTAAATAAAACTGTTAATCTTTTCGAGTAAAAAACATTTTTCGTTAAACAGCATTCTAAAAATTAAAGTTTTACCAAAACATTTATTTAAAAAGTGACGAAGTATGCCTGGCAGTCTGAAATAAAAACACTAGATAGAGATTTATAGTCACTATTGATGCTCCTTTAACGTAGTTGAATATATCTTTGCAGACGCTAAGTGGCGATGGGCACTAAATCTAGTTGCGGAAGCTACACTTTTATAGTTCTTTTTCTAGACTCTTCCACAGGTCCATTATAGCACCCTAGGGAGTGTTAGCCAGACTTACAGTAGTATCTCGGAACTTATACTTCAAGCTTACAAGAGATATAATCGTCTTGGGAAACTTCGGTTTAGCACTCTCTTAAAAATGTTTTCTTAACTTACACTTCATTATTTTGTCTTCGTCCCTACACACCGTAGTTTGCAAGAAACAAATCGTTTGGAAAAGGCTAAGAGCAATTTTCATGACTGCACACTCAGTTCGCACGATGACTTTCAGATGACTGGCAGAGCGCGTTCAATTTTGTGCTTTGTTATATTAAGAATTGAGCTTCTTTCTCGATTTGTGCGAGTCCATCACAATTAATATATCGTTAGTATGGGCCGGATAAGGTCGTCAATGGAACGTGATAAGGGTACGTGTTTAGTAAACATGGAGAGAGCCCGGTTAAGCCGCGTCTGATTGAATTATTGCTTGCGCTGTAATTTCGTAGGTGGTACGAGGTCACGTTTCTCTAATATAATGTATATTATGATACATTTCGGCAGACAAATCCTCCCGAGATAATTTTACGCAGGTACGCGACAACGGGGACTCCTTTTCATAATTTATAACCATCCGTGGCGTAGTTAAATTAAACTAGGTGGCGTCTAAAGCATCGCTCTATTCATTAGGCATTTTACTCGGCGTGTAATTAGTGGAATTACGTACGGAATTTCATTATGAAGGGATGTGATATGGTTTATAATTGATCCTAATTGCAGGTCGTATCATTGTAAATAAATATTCCCATACTCGTTTATAAATTATTTACTTTTGTACATCTTTTTGCGTCTTCTTCGTTTTTTCTGTTTCGTTATGTCAGAATATCACGGAACGAAATTTAGTATAGTTACAATAATGGTTTGATAATATTTCCATGACCTTTTTTATACATCGTGTAACAAGTGTTACCTATTACAGGAAAAACGTTTTTTCACGTCTTTTTCAACATGTAATAAAAAACAAAACAAATGGTCGCCATTTTTTATTCTATACCTGTAGGTATGGTTTTCAACTCCCGCCATCAAAGTTTTTTTTGCCTTATGGCATTTCGTTTGTTTGACATAATTCCGAATCGAATGTTGTATATGTTTTTTGGCATGCACCGACACGATTTACTTCTCCTTTGTGATGGTTTTATTATTCTTTGATTTATCGTGTAATTAAGATAAATTGCGGTCGAGGAAAATAGAATGAAGTGGACAACTAACTAAAAACCAGTATTACGCTTAGAAAACTTGAATGGGCGACCATCTTGTTTTGAAATCATGCTAGCGGCCACAGTCTTCTTTTTTTATTTTTCTTAATCGACAAATAACCATACATAGATAGATAGTAGGCTTCACCGTAGGCGCGTATACCGCATCGCCAACCTTGACTTGAAGATATTATGTCACACAGTTAGACATGAGTAAGAGTGAGGTACCTTTGGATGGAGTATTTACCTCTAGTAAGCAGTCCCAATGCAGACGACCTTTGTATGCGGCCTACCTCTCTCACGTAAACATCTTGATTTCGTCACAATGCAATGACAGCCAATTCTTTGAGTCTGAGCGTTTTCGATTCGATTTTGGCTTTCTTTACTTTCATTAGATCTACTAGATAGATGTTTCTTATTCTTTCCTGAAAAACTACAGAAATATACAAATTTTTTTATCAAAGGAAATTATTTATTTGTCAAACTAGTTAGTACAATACAAACAAGTTAAGTTACCCAGATAACATACAAGTTAATAGTAATGGAAAAAGACGAGGATATAACTATTAGGATAGGTGGATAAGGAATGAGACTTTTAGTTTTATCATTTTATATAGAAGGTTAAGCATTACAATCCTATAGAACATTTTATTTTTTGAGAGGTATCCGTTAGTGATTTATGAATTAAACCAGTGAATTAGCAAGCTGAAGGAGCACCAGGGCACATATCAAGCAGAACTGCTGCTCTATAAAGACCATAAGTTCTGGAATTGACATCATGTAAGTGTAGCGTAATGTAAGACATTCGACCATAAGCCAGACTATCTGACTAGAACTGCTACAAATCGTGGATTTTTCTTGCGGAGGCTTAGGATTTTTCTTAAGCTACAGCAGCTACAGCAGTGGACGCTCTACGGATGTTATGATGATAACATGAATATGTTTAGTGTAGAATCGTAGAAACGCAACAGTTATTTTAGCATTTGTAACTTATAAGGTTAAGTATAGCATTTGTCATTTATGGATAAGGTTTTAGCTTAACTATAGTATACACTATATATACTCTATAACAGTGTATCACGTTGTGCATCGTGTTTTTAGTACGGTAGTGATGTTATTGTTAACAAGCAATTTTATGTAGCTGGAGGGAAATTGAAGCGTTTCCTGGAACGGTCCGGATCCGCCTGCGAAAAATAGCTTTCCCGATAAAATATGATTGCGTGCGATCTTTTTTATTACTCGGCGGAACCCCAGTTTGAAACGTCTGGATCTGTGGAGCGAACAACAAAATGTAACTATTGGTATATCCAATTTGCTTGTTTTCTTCGTAAAGTGTTTTTCTTTCATTGAAGAAGCTTTTGTTGTTTATTTTGTGTGTTACAGAAGTTCTGAGCGTGGTGATTGATATTTTCGGGTGAGTTGAGCATGTTATTGTTTACATCGTTTGCGTATTCATCGTTTGACATATCAGTTCAATATGTCCCTTTAGCCGTTGACACATATTCAGGTCAAAAGGTTTTCAAACAGATCGAGTTCTAACTCATTTCATAAGTTAGTAAGATATCACAGATTAAGATTTATAATAGCTTTATTAACGGCTTTTAAGTGCGGTTAATAACCTTTTAACATGATTCAAAAATTACAATTACTATTTTCACACCTTTTCATTTATTTTTAGTTTTAAGAGGGGGTACAGTATGTGTTCACCGACTCAACATTTTTTTTGGTAATAAGTATAACTCATTTTAGAGCTGTTAAAAAGTCGTTTTGTTATGAGTGGTGAATGTGTTCATTCTAGAAAATATGAGAATGTAATTTTTCGTGCTGTGTGTTTCAAATAAAATTAAAAAAAAATGATTATGTTTAAGAGATTACATATTGTTTTGTTAAAAAGATAACATGAATAGATATTGATATATTTTGGTGTTAGATAAAATCTTTCTTACATTGTTAGCTTTTAAACACGTTCAATCTAATCCAAATGCTAGAAAGAAATAACCTGATCCAACCAAATTGATAGTGAACCCATTGATAGAATATTGATCCCAAAATTAGTTGAAAGTTTCCAGGTCAGTAGCTTTGTGCTCTTTTATTAAGTTGACGCTCATAATAAGATAAGCGTAAATAAGAAATGCTCCAAATATAAATTATAAATATCTAAGTTAAATCACAGATAAGATAACAAAGGAAAACAAGCGACCAGGACGTAACTAAGCGATTGCCGTTTAGCTATATTTTTAAATAAAATGGTTCTCGAGGCTGTATCCAAAATTGCCTTGTACATACCCATATTAATATCTCCTGATATCTACTAACAGCACCCACAAATATTTATTCCCGGTGCGTGCGGCACAAATTACAAATAAAGCGATCTCTTCGGCCCTTAAATAGCCGCCTTTCGATTGTCCCAGTCCTTTTCTATCAAAATAAAAGCTACTCTCGAACAAAATTAGAGGTAACTCTATTACTAACGAGATAGAGTTCAATATCGAGTAACTTTAGACGATATA
This sequence comes from Heortia vitessoides, assembly GCA_020976665.1. NCBI lineage: Eukaryota > Metazoa > Arthropoda > Insecta > Lepidoptera > Crambidae > Heortia > Heortia vitessoides. The sequence continues at coordinate 9,376,962 of JACJUM010005601.1, read as the reverse complement.
AGAAATGATCAAGAACCACCAACTATTCGCTCTTTTGGGTCCAAGTGGTTCATATATTGGGTGCATGCGGTGAACTATATTAAATAGAGACTGCTTGATCACCGGTAAAAAAGTAAAAAAAAAAATGTAAGGTCATTTATTTATGAACGCACTATGTCTACATCCAGAATGTCAATGTAAATTTTACAAGCATACAGCAATTGACCAGAAATTAGTGTACGAATAAAATATCAATGTTAATTAAATAATGGTACATCAAGTCACGACGAGTCAGGACAATGTGTGAGATGTTATGAGAATGTTTTTTATTTTTATTGATCCAGTTTTAGTTTGAGAAGCCCTGATCTAGTTAGTGATATTATTATTGGATTTCAAAATATCATAACCAGATTAATAGACACTATATAGCATACGTGAACCGAAAGAGAAGCAAGGAAGTAGTTTATAGCACCGTAAAACAGTACTGCCATATATAAACTGTGAATACAACTAGTGCAGTTAGTACGTGCAACTGCACACGATCCAAGTTTAACGTTAAATTCCAACGCGGATACACGAAGCGATATGTGTAATAAAAGCTCGAAGCCGACTGAATTGGCTTGATTATAACAACTTAGAAATTTAATGGTATAGCCCTTATCCATGCGTTTCTAACAAGGCTGTGTTGGGTACCGTTGGAAATAATTTGACTGTATCGTGCGTGTCGTATTTGCGTTTTAAATTATAATATGATTTTTATTAAAACATGATTTGAAAATTAAGGCCTTTTTTCTTCATACCACCGTTGACTATATCAACAGATTATAAACACCCAGGAGTATCGAAATATCCCTTGGGATTTTGAAGTCTGTTTACCAAAACAGATATATACCGTTGATATTTGGGTCTTTGATGGATTTACTTCTATATATTAAGAATTAACATACACAGGTATCTTTGAAAATGTATAAAGTTTCGTTTATAAAGCTGGAGGATAAAGGTGGATAACACACTCGTATGTTTTATACGTGTGTGTAGGTATATATAATATATAAAACACTATATATATATATATATATATATATATATATATATATTTGATATTGTGTGTTGACATTACTGGTGATGAAACTTTAAGCCATTGTGTTAGAGATATCTTACCTATGGGGGTGGCCTATGTCCAACATAGTACCTTTTACAGCTGATTATATGAGTGCCCAGACTTAACACAACTTTTAATTTCCATTCTGGACGGAACCCACTACCCCTGTCGCAAGACTGGGACTCAATCGAATGCCCAATATTGCCCGTTGTTTTTTCATATATACCATGACCCAACACAAATTAAATAATAATACAACCAAGCGTGTGTTTGTTATATGATTAGCCGAATAAGATGGTGCATCTATTAATTATAATTGAGGTATAAACTATTTTATCTCTCAAGCTGAATCAAACTGTTCACTATATAAAACAGTATTAAAATCGGTACAGTATTTTATAAATTCATCTCTTATAAACACCATGACACTACATTTTTATATATCAATAAATGAAAAGTAATACAATAGTTATTAATAATCTTGATCTTATTAAAAAAATTAGTCAAATAACGTATTGAATATAATGTAAAGTTTTATATTATATGCATATTGACCTCATACAAAGGTCGTCTGCATTGGTACCTCACTCTCACCTACTTCTTCCGCTAAATAATATTGTTCCCATTGCTGTGTTGTGTGCTGTGTGTTGCGTGTTGGTTTGAAGGGGCAGAGAGGCAGTGAAATGACTGGGTAATAAGACATGCTACCTTCTAGCCACAAAGTTGGCAAGTTATCCTTGTGATATTACGAGCGACTATTGGCTTAAGTGACGCTTACTATCACGCGGACTCTATGCTTGTTTGTGGACATAGTTTAATAAAAACAAAATCCTTCGGATAAGCTAGAGTAAGTAGAAAAGTATATAAAATATTTTATAATAGGGCTTAGAAGCAATTTTTATTACAAACAGTTACGTGTCCCACATATAATAAACAGAAGCATTAGTGGGTACTCGATGTTATGAGGAGTTATATGCGCAATAAACGTGAATTGGTGCGAAGTGCTTAATTTTATACGGTAAGAAGAAATAAACCCACCTTGTAATTATCACAGTTAAGGGTTGGTAATTAAACACCTCAGTAAAGGCATAATGGAAGAAAACGCAATAAATTCGTAAATGGTGTCGTGTAATTCACGACGTGGTTACGCACGCATTTGTACACTGTAAAAGTGGGGGAAAATTCATTTAATTAAAAGTTCGCATATATGTTACTTACACTTAACAAGTGCTTAAAAAAGCCCGTTCGAAATAGCGAAATCAAATGCGACGGTCGGGCCTTCCCCGTGCCATTGCTCTGCAATTGATGTGTTATACTAATTTACCATGTCTTCAAAACTCTCTTTCTAAATGATAATCTTTTGAGGAGGTCTATGTCCAGCGATGAACGTCTTGCGGCTGATGTACGACCATCGTAATGATCTGGATCCAGCTTCACAAATCTGTTAAAATTACAGACCACTTGGCAGTCAATGTATTTTAAGATAAATGTTGGATGCGAAATTTTTACAGACTCGTTTTTATAGAATTTTTAATAATAATATTATATAATAATATCGAATTCAAATGTGTGATTTTTTCTAAACAACATTGTGTTCAAAGCGAACATAGTATCCCTAGGATATCGTTGCAGCCGCGTATGCCCGCCTGACCGCGCTAAAATTCAGTATTTGCCGAATTAATGTCCAATCGTTTTTCTCCAATAGACGCAATTACACATGAGAAAAGTTTATACTAATATGATTGGTTATAAGTGCTTATGTTGTTTAAAATAGTACATAAAAAATAGTGGATAGCTTTACCGTCAATTGACTGGCAGTATTTACAATTTAGTAGTCTATTTATAATTCCATTTTTTCATGAAATGCGTATGAATGTATATAGATACAGTAAAGATAATCTCTGTTTGTTTCGGCTAATCTCTGAAACAGATGGACCGGTTTCAACCTGACTTTCATTGACAGATAGCTGATATTATTAGAAATAACTTAGGCTACTTTGTTCTTCGAATTAATAACGGTTTTTTTACCGCAGGCTCAGATACTATTATATTAAAACCATCCATCGCTATACAGGCTGTGGTATTTTTAGTCGCTTGAAAAAGGGATTTAAATAAAGTTTGTACGTAGTTTTAAACTACTATTATTTAGAAAGCAACTGCATACTGATTTTAATAATAATTTTCGTTCAATTGTGGCTGCCAGACACGCTGTAACGGGTATACTGTATATTTCCGAATCTGTGCCTCAGTACACACACCGGAGTCGGCTACACTCTTGCGTATAAATTAGGGAATTATATTAATCACGGATAACTCCCGAACATCTAACGAGGTTACGCAGCATGGGCCCACGTACTCACAGTATGTACCTACATGTTATGTTCATTGGATTAGAACAGAAATCTGTAAATCGACTTAGCGGTAACATGAGCAATTAGTGTGACGCGAGCGATGAAGTGAACAACTGTTAAAAGATTAATATGTGATAGTATCGTGAGGTACCGGCAAGGTATAATAGTACCTCCGCATGTACCAGGTGTCGCAAGAGACGACTAAAGTACCAGAACTGAGAGATGGCGGTATATCCATCCGAGATGTGATAGTAATCCATTGGTCTTAAAAGAATACCTATTTCGCGCACGGAAATATGTGAGATTTTTTATAATACAAATGCGTATTTACTTAAAAATTTAACAAATTACAGCCTAAATTCGTCGGTAGTCTCATTTAATAGAAATTCTGAATCAATCAGGGAAAGCTTAATGTTTAGGCTATATATTAAGTGCAAGTAGGGATACTATATCATGACTCTCACTTTTTATTTAGCTTCAATTTCTATGTACAAGCAAAAAATAGTTTTAAATTATATAATCAAAATAAAGAAATAACAGCATGTTTATCTTTATTTAAACAGCAGTACTAATGGTTATTTTTTTAAACAAAGTCTCAACGGTAACGGTGTGGCTCGTTTCAGTAACACAATCAATTTCCAAGATTATACGAGGGAAATTAACGCAAGATAACGAGGAATTAGCGACGCACCTGGGGTGGGATTAGGAAGCCCAGATAACTGAATATATTACCACAATAAAGGCAGTGAAAGAACTTGAATTTACCGACACTTGAACGGGCGCTCCAGGATCTTAACGGGCGCGGGAGAAATTCAAAGGAAACTGCGTTTATCTGGGTAATATCCTGGCGCTTTGTTTGTATGAGCCGGGACTGTAGCAGCGTAACATATTTTAATATCTCCTCTTTGTTCGGTTGGTTGTCACAAACACAATCTGCTTTTTGGAACAAACGTATCAGCCAGTTTCATAACTCTCGAGCTGTTTGGCCTTCATTATGATTACGGAAATGTTAGCAAGAATAGTTAGAATGTCTGGGGATGATCTGTGGGGAAACAAACAACGCGACACACTCTATTCTATTTACAAAGATAGAGTAAACAACAATGTTGCCTTTTTTATAATATTTACGTACAGCTATATAAAGACTTTTTTATATTTCATAACATATATTAATATATGATTAATAAAGAAAACTATATATAAAGACTATAAAAATAATATTGAACTTAAATTTGAACCTTTTTGATAGTCACAAAATGCTGCAATCAAATAATTGGAAATTTCCAAAATTCATTTGGAAAGTTCTTTGTTTCCAATACTCGAACCAGCGTCAACGATATAGCAACTGCCCGTAATACATTTAGCTTTGGCACTCGCCAAAAACACAACTACAGCCGCAATATCTTCGGGGAGAGGCAATCTTCTTAGAGGAGTCATTTGCTCAGTCTGTTGTAATAGCTTTTCATTATCCTCAACGCTTATTCCAGCCGCTTTGAACAGGTTAGTCCTAACCATGCCTGGATTAACAGCGTTCACTCGGATCCCTTGCTCACCGAATTCCAACGCGGCGCATTTTGTAAACATATCTACAGCTGCTTTTGACATGCAGTACACCGTTGCAGACGGTAAAGGCATGGTTGACAAGATGCTCGAGATATTTACTATATTCCCTTGTGTCAGCGTCAGGTAGGGAACAGTCAGGTTTGTTAACAGAAACGGGCCTCGAACATTCGTCGCCATCACTCGATCGTACGCGTCAACACCGTCCTCTATTTTCGCTAGCGGTAGTATCCCAGCATTGTTAACTAAAACGTCTATTCTTCCATAACGATTGATCGTTTCATTTACAATCCTTTTGACGTCATCTTCCACAGTGATATCTGAGATGATCGTCAACGGATCCAGTCCGTTTAGTGTGTGGCACTGATTGGCGACTTTTACTAGATTATCAGAATTGCGGCCGACTAACGAAAGTTTTGCTGATAATTTCGCGAAGTGTACCGAGCAAGCGGCGCCGATACCGGAACTCGCACCAGTTACGATCACAACTTTGTTCGCGAAGTCCATCTGAGTTAGCGGTCGGGGGCCGACTGAGTGTATTATTTACATGTAATTCTATATGGTAAGCGATACTATTGCGCAAAAGTCCGCAAGCGGCGAGAGCACGGACAATGGAACTAGCGCGGAGCCTCAGGGACGTTAATTTATAGATTGTATGAGTATAGACGGATGCTTCAATAATAATTAGACAGGCAGACGGTTTTAGGGTTCAGTTATTGATTTTGGATTATCTGCTAGTAAGGCTTTGTGACGTTGTTACGTACGGACATGTGACTTGTATATTATATTTTTGACTAGTATCTCTCGTCGGTTTCACCCACGTCGTCCCGTTCATCATGAGAATAATAAATAATAAAAATAGTTGAAGGTCCAGCTGTTTCAGAGATTAGTCGCAACAAACAGACTTTTTTTTAATGTAAATTTTATCTGTCATTCTGTTCAAGAATCGTATATTTACAGAAGCATTTTTTTAGACCAGGTCGACAAACAAGCCTAAGCGCCACTGCAGCCTTGAGACACTGGTGACATCATAAGAATATTACTTTACAGATTACGCAGTAATTTCCTATTCCCTTTATTACCCAGTAATTCCAGGTTACACCGCAACACTAATATTTGGCGGAAATTATGAGATCGAGGTACCAATGAAGATGACCTCTAAAATCTACCCAATTTAGTTTAATTTTGTAAAATGCTGTTGATTTGGAATAAAAAACAGACACTTCAATTTTATTTATACAAATAGATTATTTGCCTATCCTGGTTTTGCGAGAATTACTAGATTTATAAGCATACATAATATAATACAAATACTTTTTTTGTGGCTTCAAAACGCTGTTTATTAAAGTTTTGTCATTGTTTTGTTCGACGTTTCGGTTACCTTGCGGCTGCCGTATCATGATTGACGTAAATGTTAGAAGATATATTATGAAATATCATACGCATACATTTTTTGTGTCATACAAGTATATTTGCCGACGCTGCACCTTTAGCAATCATGTCGTATGAGGCCTATTTACACAATTTGACAGTGCCAGTTTGTGACGGACCCAATGGCACAGATGGTAGTGATCCTATCTTGTGCGCCAAGGACATGGGTTCGATTCCCAACCAGGACAAATATTTAAATAGTGATATTTTTTACGAGAGATGGGAAGTATGAAGAAGATATTGAACGGAGAATGAAAGCTGGAAATAGTGTAAATGGAGCCTTACATGCTTTTATGGGCAGCCAAAATGTATCAAAAAAGGCACGACCGGCTGTTTATAGAGGTATGTGGGTTCTAACACTAACATATAATAATGAATGTTGGGTATGGCAGAAGAAGCACGCGAGTTGAAAAAATGCTGTTAAAATGGAGCACTCCGAAGTATGGGTGGTGTGAGATTGAGAGATAGATTAAATAATAGTGAAATAAGGGATCGATTTGGTGTAAAAGATGATGTTGAGACAACAATAGAGAAAGGAACGTGAAGATGGTTTGGATATGAAGAAAGGATGGATGAAAATAGAGTGACTGCACAAATATATAGACCGGAAGTGAATGGAAGTGTTGGAATAGGACAACCGAGGCGAACATATCTGAACCAGATAGAAGAGGTATTAAATAAGGGCCAGGTCAGAAGTACCAAAAATAAACGAGCGTGTATGAATAGACTAATGCGAGTAAGGGAACCGAGAGAGATTTGCCAAGATCGTAGCAAGTCGAGATCCATAGTCTCTGCCTACCCCGATGGGATACGGCGTGATGTGTGTGTACAATATTTGTGTTTGTTTTGTCACTGGATGTTACATACATTTAAGTAGTATATTCGTGATACTTCTTTTGTTTGATGTGCGTAAACAAGTGCTATAAGCGACTTATCAAGGAGTCATGTCAATATATGGTATGTCCTTCAACAATATACCTTTGTCTGGAAAAACTTTATTAATTTATGGTTTCTTGCGTTGAAATAGACGTGGTGACAGACTTCATTATAAATGTAAGGTATATATTTGTCAGGTGGAGGGTTTATTTTGTCATACACATAATATTTGTTTTGTGAACTAGAAATATCAAGATTTTATGAATACAATTATCTGGCGAAAAATAAAAAAAATGACGATAAAAGATTATAAAAACCTTTAGTTTAAGTGTACACTATGCCAGAGAGAAAATTTTTGTTTTTCAGTGTTCGATAAATTTGTTGTTGTTATTATAATGTTTATTAGCAATATTGTACTGAATTGACATTCAGATAGTTAAAACACTAGAGGTTATTGGTTAAGCATCAGTATTGACTATGTATAGACGTTAGACGTTTATTGGCAATTAGGTCTCAATTGGAACTTGTTAACTAGTTTAAAGGACAAAAAATATAAACGTCTGTTGGAATGATAAAAAAGAAGAAAAGGTAAAAAAGAAAATCGGATTTATTTTCGTACATTTTATTTGAGTCATCTCGATAATCGAAGGACAACATAAATGTTCGAAGCATTCTTATTTACATTTACACTTACTAATGAAACTTACAATAAAAGCTCCCTAAATTGTCTTTGGCACTTGCTTAATACTTGATAATTTAAATAGTCGGAATTATTTCCGCCAAATCTTGGCTTATTAAAAAGCTGACTAGTCAATTACAGAACTACAATTCTATTTGAAGGAATAAATAAGCTACTTATACATATACGTATCCAAAAAAATAATAATGTTCTTAAAGTAGCATAAGTCTAGTATAATTATGAAACTTATGAAAAATGGTACGTAATAAATAAAAATAAGAAATTACAATTAGACCATCAGGTATTTCTTACCAAGGTTTAATTAAATCATAAAGACAATAGTTTCCCAAGAGGAATAAGTAAAGGAAATTGTTCGTGGTTAGAATAATTTTAATATTGTAATTTAATTTTACGGCAAGTTTTTTATATTGCATAATTAATGTTAGCTAACGTTGACATTTCAGATTAAAACATTTTCTTGTTATCACACAACTGTAGAATTAAAGAGTTTTCAATGATAATGTTTTTTTAAATAAATAAATTACCTTAATAAACATTTAATATAAATACAAATAAACAATTATACACATATAAATAAATGTATACGATAAACGAGTAAATTTACGTTACCTATGTCATAGTTTAGACAAGTGGAATCGAATTAATTAATTATGGGTCGAGAACCCAGTTTGTTGAAACTTTGACAGATATTTAAGAAGACGTGTTGAACAGAAGTTGATATAAACGAGGAAACGTTAGCAGTTGACATTGATTGACAAAGTTTGAAATAACTGAGCCTGGATAAGGTAAATTAAGCGTAGAGCAAATGGAGATAGGTGGGTCTCCGTGGATCTCTGCTCGCTGACATAGAGTATACAATGTAAAGTATACTAGAAAATGTGTATGTATATAACCGATTGCTGTAAAGTTTCAGTGATCTATCTATTTGTTGATGTTCTTTGATTAATAGTAAGTCAAAAGCAAAGTCAATTTGCACTAAACTTTTTGCAAAAATATCGAGGCGCAAGAAAGTGCACTCGCCTAGTTCAAGCTCGCGTAAAATGCCCAACTACAAATTACCCAAATACTAATTTATACTTAAGTACTTAGCCGAATAGGAGACGATAAAATATACTCGTAATTTTGTACAAAAATGATGTGTGTAAACACTGGAGGGAGTGCGATACTGGACGTTTGTGTTCTTTCACCCTTTTACATAATATACTTATGTATACGTCCTACATATAAAAATTAACTGTAAGTCTAGAATCATCATAATCCACCATTGTACGAGATGATGCAAGAAGGTCGTTATGTAGTTGAGAATGCCAATGACATTATTTTTATTAGTACAAATAAATTTATCGCACAAAATATTTTTAACAGTTAACTATGACATATATAATGCCTGATTAATTAAAAGCAGATTAATGTGTCGTAATTTATTTATAAATCTATATATGCTAATTATAGCTCTAATTTATATGGCATGTAAAAGTACCTAAGCATTTTGTTTTTATATTTCATTATCATAAACCATTGTAATGAAAAGTACCGACTTCAAAAACTTTACCTGATTTTCTAAACAGTTCGGTCTCCTGATCTGGAGTGATAGAGATAAAATAGAAATGTGTTTAACAAATAGTTTTTTATTTCACTCTATCCCTATATGTAGAATGTCCCTTCTTCGAAGCGTGTCCATTAATTGTCTTCGAGTCTCTGGGAGATCTCTCCGATATTTAATTGTTCGATAATTCTTAGTTTATGGTTTCGAGTAAATCAAACAACTTGTCAGAATCTGATTTTCTACTGAAAATTGTAAAAGTCATTTGCTCATTATATATCGTTTTTAAATTACGAGTTTATCAATTGTGGTGAGACCTTGGACGTCAATGGTGAACCGACTGACCTTTGCTAAGATCTTCGGTACTAATATTTAGTTCAACAAGAGCAGTCAGTACTAACATTACAATGGTTTAGATATAGCAATACGGTGTGGAGGCATGTAGGGCAGTACGTCCATCGGATCGATGGAAACGCGGCCCGATATATTATTATTTGGGCCGTTCAAGCGTGAAGAACCCCCGCCAAAATATTTTCGCTCACAGCCATTTTAAAACGAACATCAATTCATTTATAAATTTTCGATGAGCAGGAACATTTTAAAATTACGCTACAGTTATGACGCCGCAATGATGTATTGCGGCACGCAATGTTTTTATACAATAAATTATTAAAGGCAGGTACGTTTGACTCCTGACTTACAAATATACGACGCATATCTACTGTTACACCATAAGACTACTATGAAAGGATAGTTCCTGTTTTTTTTCATTCTTAAATAATTTTAGAGTAAAATATGGGTAGAAAATAGACTAGAAATTAATGAATCACTACAAGTTTAATGAAGATGCGAAGTCACGTTTTATATAAAAATAAATTAATGTTTCTACTACAACTAATGCTACTTATAATGCCTTTGTACATTGAAACAAAAACATATATACACTTGCCTTAGTTACTTAATTAATTACGTTTCTTACTGGATGACATTAAAAAGAGACTTTCAAGAATTTTCCTACTATTCCCGAAAATTGGAGATCACAATATCGCTTGGCAATATAATCAATCTTACTCTAACTTACAATTAATAGTGACTAGCAGATTCTAAGAGATCATCAGTATCTTTTGTAGCAAATAATAAATGTTCACAATGCTCTTTGTGAGAATTAATTTTATTATGAATGCATTGTGTTTATATTCAAATAATTATTTTTAATAGAAATCTACTTGTCTCAGACTTTAAGCGATATTTTTTTTTAAGGACCGAGTAACTTTTAGTATAAACTCATTTTAAAACCTTTTCAGTTAACCTCATATATTAAAAAAACAATAAAGGTTGATTAAATACAGTAATATTGCTGTTGTATGAGTTACCTAACGGTGAATATTATATAGTTTTATTTAAAATGTTTTTTTTCGATTTCTTCTGGTAATTTTTAAAGGTAACTTGTTTCAATTGTATAAAGGTAACCATTTATAAATGCTTGTGAGATGGCGTTGACATGGCGTTGGATAGATGGCGTTTCATTAATATACGATTAATACCGAAGTACCGACCTAATTTGGAAGTTAACAAGATCGATAAGTAAAATGTAGTAAAAGGTACTTTAGGAATTTTCATGTATCTTATAAACTTGACCTTTATCGAACTGCGATAACCAATTGTTGAGATTTAGATACGTAAAAATCTCGATTCTATAAAAGGATATGCTATTTTTCTTCTAAACTTAAAGCAAAGCACAACTAGTACTGAATTAAAAAAATGTTGGTAAATGTTTTTAGGAATTCTTGAGATGGTGGGCATCATGGTCGCAGCGACGCAGGACTGCGAAGTGCGTCATCTGGAAGGTGTTTGTGGAGCGGCTGCCTCGCTCCAGGGTGCCGGTCATGATGTAGCCCATGTTGAAATCAGCTTGGGTCACGTTCGTGGTTAGGTATAGCTGTTGGAGAAAAAATAAGTATTATTAACCCATATATACGAGTCATGATATATAATAATAGGTATAAAGTAGAGATAAGTTTTGGAAGGTATAGAAGTATTTCTTGATTATAGATGTATTTATTTTTTTCGCTGTGAAACAGATCGTTTTTATTTCTTATGTAAGGAAATGAGTTTTCTATCCATGTTATATATTGTTTTGTACACACGATTTGTTGATAAAAAGCTAAGCATATAACTTAATGAACTCCAAGAGCATTAAATGTTGAACATTTAGATAAAATATGTTAACAGAAAAGTACGCAATTCCTTATTATACATATTTTCATATAAATGAAACATAATTAAGAAATATTAGATTTATTTTAATTATGACTACCTAGAAATATCTGATAGTAAGCTATAGCGTAATAGTCACCGTAGACTATATACACTAGAGATATCACCAACGCGTTGCCAACCTTTTGACTTGAAGATATATGTGCCGGTAATTCTACTGCCTCTTCCAGCTTTCAACCTATAACACAGCATTGCGAACACTGCTATTTGACGGTAGAAATAGGTGAGAGTGAGGTACCAACGCAGACGTCCATTGTATGAAATCTACCTCATGTGAATATACATGCATGAAACATTGCTTTTACACATACCTACCTACATACCCTTACTTATCTATAATAGTGTCCAGTAATCTCTAATTCAGCATATCGTTTTGTTACTCTCTTACAATGAACACTTGTAAACATATATTTGTCTTTGAAGACAAAATTGTAAATAAACATGTAACCTTTTATGCAAGTATTTTGATCTTGTCTCTTATCGGATCAGTTAGTAGGTATCAATCACTAGGGCTATCAAAGGCCTGATAGCACAGGTATAGTTACGTATATTACGTAATGGACATTGCAACGTAAATCCCTCAGTAAACGCTGTGGTCTGATATTCGATAGCAAACACGACCTAATTTCAAGCTACCACTATGTAGTAAGCAAAGTTCACAAAATTAGGCTGATACAGATGATGCACTTAACAGTGCATCATTACTGCCGGGTTACAGCAAATACTAAATGACAGCTTTTCATAAGAGGCGATTAAGATACCAGTACCAATAGATGGTGGTATATCCATCCAAAACAATGCAGCTCATATGCAGAGAGTGGGCATCCCCGTCACGAAAGCTGTGCTCTACGACAGCCAACACGCTTAGCCAGCGCGGCAATTATGGGCAAAATTCCCCTTTCCTTAGGTAGGCCTATATATCAGCCACCGCTGAATATTTCCAGCGGTGGCTGATATGATCGGACTTCCGATTGCTGTAATGCTGGTAAATTACTTCTGATGAACATTCTGTCCACATTATTCAGTGTTAAACGACTGCGGTCCTTTATTCATAATCTGCTTTTCAAATGTTTGCCGTTTATATTACTCTGATACCATTTTAAATATCGTTCTATCACTTGATAATTAGATTTTAGTAAATAAAAGCTTGTTTTACACTTTTTATTCACGTATATTTAATTGTCTAACAGTCCTAGGACATCCATTGCTGGACATAGTGATTTCTAATAGAATCGTTTGTAATCGGTCTGTACCACCGCGATCAGGCGGTTCTAGTCAGATCGTCAATGGGTGGATCAATTCCAGAACCCTAACATACGTCGGTTTTGCGTGTCTAATCCATAAAGTAATCTTAGTTTTTATAAGAATACCTCAATGATTCCATTGTGCAAAGAGACTCCAAGCATTCCTATATATTTACTCTTAGTTAAATATTTCTTCTTTACAATTAATTTTGATATTCATATTTGGCTAAAAATTACGAAGCTTATATATGTATATTGTACATATATATAATCTAGTTAAAATGTGGATAAGTAAGGTTCCACCACTTCTATTTTCAGACGTGGTCGAACGTAACATCATCACCTGTATGTTCGTCTGACTTATGAACTACATTATAGAGTTTTGAAATGTAGTCAATAGATTTTGCTTGCATGATAACCATTCATACTCACAAACTTCTGCATTTTAATAATAATGGATATATGCATCTAATGTGGGGTTTTAACTGAAAATTCCAAATGATGTAACCTTAAAATCCGCGTCGGTGCCAAGATGTTTAAATGTCCCTACTACGTAAACTGCGTTGCCGCCGCTCACCACCATGCGGGCGTGGGTGCTGTGTCTGAAACAATGGTTAACGATTAAGAATGATCACTATTATTACATACTTTATATTCTATTATTACATATTGAAATGAGAATCGTTTACATAAGAGTTATATTTGTCTCAGTTGAATAATAATGGGGGCATATAGATATGTACTAGTGTGGTACCGGCAGAGTAGAAAAGTATCAGGTGTCGGCTAAGGTACCAGAACCGACCGATAGCGGTATTTCCATCCAAAACAGTTTAGCTTAAATGCACAGGGCGGGAATGAGCTACAGCATCCTCGTCACGAAAGCTGCGCTCTGCGAACGCCAACACGCTTGCCCAGCGTGCCAATGATGGGCCAAAACCCCCCTTTCGTGGTCTATGTCCAGCAGTAGACTTCCAATGGCTGATATGATGATAATGATTGATTGATAAGAGGGAGATTTGAGCGCAAATCGACCGCATTAGTGCGGGCGAGCTCACTCTATTCTTTTCTTTTTTGGTTGGCCAATCCACAACGATATACAAGTCCAGATCTGTGTTGTGAATGCGCCCATTAGGTACTGCCGTTGCAACGTAGGCTCGCATTGCAAATTATAGTTTCATTCACTCATTCTAGCGTAGAGTCAACTTGCCTATTCCTCCGGCAGCGCTGACATTGACGTTTGTACAACGCAGGAAAGAAAAGGAAAGTATATTTGAAAAAAAGGGACACGATTGGACGGATCTCTTACGGGCCATTAGACTTTAAGGTACAGATAATACTAATTATAGTTTTGTTTTTTGACTAAGTCGACAAACAAGCATACGGTCCGCGTGAGAGTAAACGTCACCGCAGCCCGTACTTATCACACACTCGTATCATCACAAGGATTTCACCAGCGTGTTGGCAACCTTGTGACTTGAAGATATTATGTCACACTACCCAGTAATTCAACTGACTCTCACACCATTCAAAATGGAACACAGCAATATGAAAACTGCTGTTAAGCGGTAGAAATAGGCTGTAATAATGAGGTACCAACATAAACGACCTTTGTTTCATTATCTAGTGTAGCGCAACTATATTCATGATCAAAATAGCCTGTAACGATATAAATATATAATATCTATCTGTAATCATCGATTAATAGTAAATTTAATTTAATTAGCAAATATTTCAACATTATTGTAGTTATTGAATATCACTTGACATTTTATGTTTTAATAATCACATTCACGATTGTGTAGAAATTTTGAAACTCCAAGCTTTCCTCTTATGAACTCTGTTTATCTCAAGTCATAAACTTGTTAGTGTAGCGAATATATTTTTGCAGACGGTTATTAAAGTTATCTATCTCTTAAGCCGTGAAATACCGGCAAGCCATGAGGCACCGGCAGAGTAGAATAGTACTTCCCCGTGTATCAGGTGTTGTAAGAGACGACTGAGGTATCGGAACCGCCAAATGGCGGTATATCCATACGAAATAGGGCATATGGCGAGGATGGGCAGCAGAATCCCCGTCGCGAAATCCGCACTTTGCTATTGCCAACACGCTTGCCAAGCGCCGCAATTATGGGCATAATTTTACTTGTCTTGGGGAGGCCTATGTCCAGCAGTGGACTTTTAATGGTTGGTATGATGATCTCTTAAAGAAAAAGTATACTTTTGCACTACCTCAGTGTTGGTAAATTACTGTAGAAGCATACTATAAGTGTTTCAAATAAATTAAAATGACATTGTATCTCGTTGGAAAGCTTGACAGTAGAAGACAGAGTGGCCGGGTGTAGGACGCTAGAATTTGTGCACAAATGGCCGAGTTCCAGGTTACCTTGTATCCATTATGGAATACGCTACGAAATTCTTGCTAACATATTAACAATAGTAGGACGTATTAAACACGAAATTCTTGTATGTTTACAGTTTCTATCTTATTAGATGCCAAATAACTATGTGCGTGCGTTTACACCGCAGATATACTGTTTTACAAAATAAAAATGTAGGATTCAGATATAGACTTAAAACAATTGTAGAAATAATCTGAAAATGCATACAAGTATTTTGAAATACTAGTCCTTTAATTTCTACCTAGATACATTGTGCGCGGCTTATAAATAGTCTGTTTGTAAATTTCAAAATATATTAGGAAATTATTTAAAAGCGCAGTGTAGAATTACTTATGATAATTGTTGATTTATTAATAGTAGTCAGTATAATGGTCATTAAGATTAGCAGTAACTAGAAGTAACTTTACCTAATTATAGGTATTACGGTTCCTAGGCTTCGGTAGGACCATTTACAGTTTTTTTAGATAACCTTATTTAGAGACTGGGCAGTTTATACGTTGTTGTACTGCGTATTTATTAAATTTTTATAGGTTTTAGATTATTATATTATAATGTAAAACTTTTTAAAATACATTATATTTTGGGATTATAGATTGAAGAAAACTATAGGAATGATTAAGATACTATTATATAGTATAATTTACATGACTAGACTTCATACAATGGTTGTCTGCATTGGTACCTCGCTGTCACCTATTTCTACTACCAAATACCAGTGTTCTCATTGATGAGTTCTAGTTTGAAGGGTGGAAGAGACAGTGAAATTACTGGGTAATGTGGCACAATATCTTCAAAGCACAAGGTTGGCAACGCGCTATTGACATCCTTGTATATTACAAGCGTCCATAGGCTGCAGTGACGCTCACTATCACGGACTGTACGCTTGTTTGTCGAACTGGTATAATAAAAAACACCAAATATGTATATTTGATATGTTTTACTCAGTTATAGATGTTACAGGGAGAGAAGGAGGGAAAATGTGTTATCTTGAGACAGACTTTAAATTTAATTGAGAGTATTAGCATGTTTAACATAATTGCGAAACGCAATAAAAATCTTTACTCAAAAACTATTTTATTACGCTCTTTAGTTAGGATCATATTCTCACAATGTTTGTCTTCGTTTTTATATTTGCATTAATTTATAAGTCCACGAGCATGTGAAACGGGTTTCTTTACTACTACATTAGATGTCTTTTGGAGCTTAGAATATTACGGTAACACCAGATAGGTAAATTAAACGAGTAAGGAAACAGATGCCGTTGTCAAGTACAATATGTACCAGAATTAGGTAGCTAAGCACGACGTAGAGTCCTACTTAATCTTGATTTATGTACACCGTTCGATGGGTAGAGCTTCCACAGTACCTGTTTTCATTTTAAAATGTAATACAACTGTTTGAAATTTTAATAGAACCAACTGAATGCTGGGAAGGCTTTCATGTATCGCGGTAATGTGTATTATTAACTATGTAAATCAGATGTATAAAATACATCGTAGGTACACAAAGCCAACAAAGTGTTGTTTGTTGGACTTAGATTAATGCCACATGAAATCTCTACTAAACAAATAATGTACACGAGAAAATAATTTTGTAAATTGTACACGGATTATCCAATTCGAGGTCAAAGATTAAGTTACAATCTTGTAAAGATATCCTTGAGTAAAATTTTACGGCAGACGGTCCAATTTTTTCAGAACCGCAGCGTGTGATTTTAATCCCTACTATCCCTATTAACATTATAAATGCGAATGTAACTCTATCTATCTGTCTGTCTGTTACGCTTTCCCGCTTAAACCTCTAAACCGATTTTGTTGAAATTTGGCACAGACAACCTTTAGACCCTAAGAATATACTATTTTTTAATTCGAAAACAGGGTTGTGAGGGGTCGAAAGGTGGGATGTAAAGTTGTATAGAAGTATCGATATTTTTGGAGCTAGAACCTTGAAATCTATTTTTCAACTCATTGACTTGATATAAATAAACATGACAGTCAAAGTTTATATAAGTCAAGGTAAAGAGGTATGGTACCAAAAAAAAACTATTCCACGCGGACGAAGTCGCGGGCACAGATAGTGCGCATATTACGTCATACTAGCAGCTGTAAAATGGACACTGCTGGACTTAGGTCTCCTTAAATGAGCAGGAATTTTGCCCATAATTGCCGCGCTAGGCAAGCGTGGTCGCAATCGCAGAGTGCAGTTTCACGGATCAAGATGTTGCTGTAAATACATGCCCTTTTGCATTTGACATGTTTTTTCGGGCGAGTTTTTTGAGATGTTCTATTGTGTCGGTACTCCTGTAGGAATGCGACATCAAAAGTTTTCTAAAAGATGAGAAGATACTATTTATTGCTTGCAATTCTAAGTAGTTGATAGTATATATTTAATAGTTAAATATCGCCTTTGTATTTACATTTGTACGAACACATGACCATTAATAAATTGTACATAAAAATAAAACAACTATTAAGTAACTAGAAAGCAGTGAAGCTGCAATAAATCGCGAACTAGCCGCTTTAAAGTCTTAATGGAAGATGTATGCAAATTAATGTATCTTTACGACAAAGCGCTAGTGATGCACGCACGAGAATTAGCGGAAAACCGCGCACGCTCGGTAATGCGCAGCGACAACCCTGATTTATGCCTACTTCGCCGCTCGTAATGGCTGCAAGCTACCTACGGCTCTGATAATATTATCAAGTACCAAAGTTCACCGAGTATTATTTATTAACTGTATAAATAGGTTTCAGGTCATCAACTCTGATGAGGGTTTCATATCATCATCATAGCAGTCGTAGAGCGTCCACTTACTGATATTGATCATCTTAAGAAAAGGGGTATTTTGCCCATAAATCCGGATATAATATCTCGGTTTTATCCATGTGTCAATTATTTATGAAACTTTATTCAATAATCTATACATAAAATTACCATTTATTTAAATTAAAAAAAATTATATATATATATATATATATATTGTAAATTTACGTGCCAGGTGTGCTATGAAAACATGAATAAAATTATAGTTTTGAAAAGTAATTGACACGATATTGATTTTTTTCATAATATGGTTGAATAAAAAATAGATTATACTTAGTGATCTGCAATATACCTATCTTTTATAGTAACTCTGTGGTGTGGTTATTCGAAGCCGCTGCTGAGCTTTGAAGGCGCTTTTTGAATATTTAACTACTGATGCCATTTGGTAATGAGAAAATATCACTTTGGATTATAAATGATAACTGCCATTGTGAAATTAAAGTTTCTTCGAAAGACTTATTCTCAAATTCCAATAGTTTGAAAACGTGTTACGATTAGAAAAAATCAAAAGAAAATATATACGTATCGACTAAATGTTGGTATCTAATATTGCAGTACCAAAAACAAGCAATGACAATGCGTGGAGAAACTTGTTCAAGACTAGACTTTGTCGGGTGCGTAAAGAAAGCGTTAGTATGCAAACAAAATTCAAGGAGCTGGAGTTCGATTTGTGATCACGTTTTCGCAGACGTGCCTCCGCCCATTCAATTTGCCGAACACTTTCCAATCACTCAAGGGCAACGTTGAACCGTCAGCAAAACAACAGTCACACGTTCAGTGCATCTTCTGGGATAGGCACTCGAGCTATCGGGATGCCGCGCACGTATCCCAGTTAGTAGGGCGTAGATCCAACACGTACCTCGCGTGGCCCTAACGGTCGATGTAATGGCAGCCCGCCCTATAATAGCCCCAAACATCCTCTGGGAACTTCGCACGGACAAATTAAAAATCTTTATGCGCACTTTTGCACTACTTTCACCCGGGTTATCGCCCACTCTCGACGTTTCGAATTTTGTAACGTTCCAAAATTAAACGTGAACATTCGCGTCATTTACCGGCTAGCTTAAAGCTTTAAAGTTGGAAATTAAGGGCAATGAGCAGTTAAGTTAAAACAGATCTAGTCGGGTAGTGTTATCATGAAATAGAAGTCGTTTAGAGAAAAATAGTGAGGCGGGCAGCAATAATCGTTAACGTTAACGATTCCCGCTCAGCCCCGTGTCGTAGCCGTAGCTCTGCCGCGGGCGGAATATCTTTTTAGCAGTTTTGCTAGACCGCGGTCTTTAATAGCCCTGGGTTATAAGATATATGACGCTGGGCCTTCTATATAGAGCAAGCGGTTACAGAAGATAGGTTAATATTACGTCCCAGTACTAACAGTGGTGATATGATAGACAGGTAAAGTAGAATGGTATGTCTCACTGTACCAGACGTCGTCAGAACCCTCTGAGAAACGGGCAGATAGCAGTATATCCATAAAAAAACGTTGTTAAAATACAACTGCATACGGATGGGCAACAGCATCTGTATCGTGAAACTACGCCTGCCCTTTTAGGGGAAAATTTCGCCCGTATGTCTTGTGAAGGTCAATGGCGGTTGTCTTACCGCTGATTGGATTGATAAATGTGATAGATATATGCGGTCCAGCATGTCTTTGTGTTGCAAAATTCAATACTCCAGAACAGATAAATATAAATAATTTGTATAGTCTCAACAAAAACTGCCCCATTTGCAAGTTAATGAAAACTCATCCATCCAACTCAACCGCGCTTATTTATAGCGCGCCCGGCAGTAATATTAAATAACATTCATTATAGAAACGTACGTTTAAATATTTACAAGTCAGCTATCTTCTTCAACGTTTCAAAAATTCTAGCAAATCTGTTAAACAAAGTAAGCCGTACTTCAGCAGCATCGTAATAAGTAGATGTTCCCTAAGCGTTCCGGTGCGCCATATTTATTTACGGCACGTTCCCGCCACTTTTCAACGTTCTCCACGCGGCGTGCAGCGGCGCTGCGATCGCGCGATAGTGGCGCCCCCGGCCAGTTCCGGCCGTTTGTCAAACTAGAGGTTTAGCGCACTCACCTGGGTCGAGCCGGTTAATTGCGAGAAGCACGTTAATGTGCAACAAACATGATAAACTGTTTCCTTTGAGGCGTGCTGAAATTGCGAGATGCAATTTTGTAGCTTTAATTAATATTTTTCAGGATATTTTCTATATTATATCATACTATAATTGCCTCAAAACGTTAAAAACTGTGTTCAATATTTATGCCGGCACGTAAGCAGATTCACATTGATGAATTAGTATAACAGAAACAATACATTATTATTAATCTTTATGAGTATGTAGATGTAAATAATAAAGTATTTAATAGACATTTTTGACTACCTTCTAGTGCCTGCCACTTCTATCACCTTACAGCTAGTTCGCCGCCACCAGCACGGCTGCAGAGTCCAATAAGACGAAGAAGCGCTTCTTGCCCACCCTTCCTCCGGAAACAAGAGCACCTGCGATCAAAGAAATATTCAAATTGAAATGAAAATTCATGAACGAGAGCATCCTTTTATGACTGACTTCTCTCCAATTTCATTAGAAACTTGATCCTTCAAAACGCCTCAAGGATCTATCCGATTCTGCATTGATGTTATCTTAACAATCGTAGAAAATTTACGAAGCAATAATTCACCAGAACTGCTATCTTCAATCCGGAAACGAAGCGCCGCTTCTTGAAACGTTGAGTACGAATTAACTAAATTAGAAAACTTTACAAGCCTTTCGACGGCGGGTTGAAAAATAGTTTTTTGACTAAAACTAATATTGCGGCACAGAAACAAAACAGAGGAGTTGTAACGAAGTTCGGGCGCTCGAGTTTACAACCGCGGGCGGTGGGTGTGCCGGTTCACTTGTACGTTTACGTTTACTGCCTGAGTGTATTCGGTGGCTACGTCATCGATAACGTAAACTTGGGAGTATATTGCCGCGGAGACTCGTTCGCTCGATTGGCTCCTGGCATTTCGTTCTCATTTTGCTCGCCGGGACTTGGGCAATATTTTTTTTACCGTAAAGAGTTTTCCTGCTTTCGACAATATTGCGCCAGTTTCAAAGAGGCGGAATCTTCAGGGATAGAATCGCTTTCGGATTGAGTGAGCACACTAATGATCGAGTTCCGTGGTAGGACAGTCGCGTCCCCCCGTCGAACTCGACCCCTTGACGGCTGTAACTACTGTTTAATGGATTTAAAAGCGTTTCATTGTCGCATTTCAAATGCCGAGTGGAAAATGAATGAGTGGAGCACAAACTTTTGTGCTTTGAATTAATATTTAAGCATCGCATTGTATCGAATCGAGTGGTATACCTACCAGACGATTTAAATTACCTGTTTGTCCAGACAAACAGTGCAATATTGATTACATTTTTAATTTCTAAATATGATTTTTTATTACACTGTAATACAATGTGCCAAGCGTAAATAATAACATTGTGTTTTGTATACACGCTTGTGTATTTTCAAACAAAAAATAATAAAAGTATCAGTGGCTGACCATCTACAAAAAAATGTCCGATCAGTTCAAACTAAATGATGTCTATAAGTATCTAAATGATGTCTATAAGTATCTAATGATGAGTTCTGGAATTGTGTTGATGAAATGTTTTTCTTCTAATATTTACGTTTACGCAATTTAAAATTGATCAATATGATTTCTGACATATAGCTCTAACAATATCAATAGTAACTTCAAATTACATTTTTTCAAATCTAATCAAACATTATCATCATCTCGACAGCCATTGGAAGTCCACTGTTAGACATAGGCCTCCCCAAAAAGGAAAATTTTCCCAATAATTGCCGCGCTGGGCAAGCGGTTTTGGCAATCGCAGAGCGCATCTTTCGCAAGGGGACGCTGCGGCTCATCCCCAACCTGTGCACTGTTCTGGATGGATTTCACGCCATCTGTCGGTTCTGGTACATTAGTCGCCAATTACGATACAGGTAAAGAGGAAGGTACTATTCTACTCTGCCGGTACCTCGCGGCCTTATTAAATATAGTAACTTCAAATTAGGTATATATCGATTTCTAGCAGAAGTAGGTTAAGCAAGAT
The DNA here is from genome assembly GCA_020976665.1 of Heortia vitessoides. Taxonomy (NCBI): domain Eukaryota; kingdom Metazoa; phylum Arthropoda; class Insecta; order Lepidoptera; family Crambidae; genus Heortia; species Heortia vitessoides. The sequence goes on along the minus strand of JACJUM010005601.1, from coordinate 9,354,574 downwards.
CAAGTCCTTTCATTCAGTGACGAGAATTCGGCACTTCACGACTTTATGGACTGTGGAAAAATGTAGGTATTAGAGAGATTCCAAGTCATATTTGCGCTATATGCCAAGTCAAGTCAATTTAATACTGGTTGGGGAATTTATAATTCTGGGCCTTACGTTTTTCCTTCTTTCTAAATAGCAGGAAAGATTTCTTTCTTCCGGTAAATAAAAGTTTGTTGCAAGTAACTACTAAAGTTAATAAACTAGTTTTTAACTTGTTTGACATACTGACGTTAACTTTTTTATGTTCAATATTTCGGATATTGTCCAGAAACATTTTAGTGGAAAATGTCGTTGTACATGCTTAAAGTTTAATAAAAACTGAAGACGCTCAACGTTAGCGGTCGCTTCTGCAGATATAAATTTTTTGAAGTATTCGTAATCGCTATATTGACATTGAAATTATTCGGTTGTGATGAAACAGAGTTACCAGAAGGTAAATCATTTGATTATGTTATTTATGTTGGAACAAAGTTGATTATAAGTTATGTACATGTCAAAACATGTAAAACATGTTGCAAGGATAAAACCCACCGGCATTGTTAAAATCAGATGTAAACCAAAAAAACCAGTACCAATTGTTTTTGCCTGATTGCTCGGTTGTCCTCAGTCGTGTAATGTGCGATTCTTTATCATTATATTTCACATTACTTTTTAATTTCACATATGAAACATATCCACCCATGTTTTGATATCATTATATAATATTTATCAAAAAATAAATAGAAATTAACGTTACATGTTCTTAAAATATAAAGGTTATTTATGAAAAAGTATAACTAAGATTGCCATCGTATTAACTGTGAAAAAGTAGTCTGCATTTCCCAGCCAAGGTATATATAGTTTATGTTGGTATCAATAAATTAAAATAATTAGTTATATCAATCAATAAAATTAGTTCATTAAAAGTTCAGTAAAGTATATAACCTACGTAAGTAATTAATTATGCAGTTAAAGTATTGGAATTAATCAAAAATAAAATTTGCTATAGTTTGCTCATCTGATGTCTTAAAACTCGATGACACATCTTTGTAAAAAGCGTATAAGATTATTTGTATGTATTAAAATTAATAACTTTTTGTGATGGTTTTGGTTGTGGTGTTATACGTTATATTTGAATTAACCAAGTAAAGTTCATTTGGCAATCAATAAAATCAATCAATTCAATTAGATTTCATATTTTTGATTTCGTTGTATTAATTATTTTGATGGATTGATGAGTTTATTTATTTCCATAGAGGATATGACGTTAATGATGTGCTTTTAAAAGACAAAAAACAATTGGCACATTAGATAGGACAAGTTTATTAGGCCCAGTTTAAATCAGTTAACTTGTTTGCATTGTCGATATGCGCTTTGTTTTATTTAATTGGGAAAAAACTCCGGCCTACAGCGTTTGTGACTGGTTGAGTTATGGCCAACGTCTTCTATGCACACTGTGTTTTCTCTTTTATAGACTTGTGAAATATTTTGGATTGTTGTGTGTTAAAAAAATATATATCTAATATAATACTAATACTTTAAACGAATAATTTACAACAGACAACGGTAGATGACGAAAATGACATTTAAACTTAAATTATTATTTGATGCAATTATGTCAGTGTCGTCTCAAGCCTAGGCAGTTTGACAACTGTCATGGGATTTCAGCTTGATTGAACACACCATAATGTCATTGTAACATCGTGTGCCAGTGTTCCATAGCAACCACTCGAGTTTCGTTTCAGCATGCAGTAATGGCCGATTGCCATCAACACCTTTTTTGATTTCCCAGTGTCCAATTTATTCGAGTGCCATTCATTTACGAGCCGAGTGTTGCACTGTTAATTATTGCTATAAATGTATTATTGAAAATATTGTTACGTGCTCTCATATTGTTCCGTGAAAAATCTTGTGCAATCCAAGCCGGGGTCCCTACGCGCTATAATTCTCACCATTCTAGAGCGTGTGAAACCTCCATGTGTTGATGGGAATCAAGGGGGAGCGGGGATGGTACTTGTGTAGTAAAATATACAGAAGTGAGCCTATAAATAGATTATAGGTGCTACTGATATTTTTTTACAGTTCACTTAATTTAATACTAGCCTTTTTGTTCGCGATTTCGCTGGCTCGGACTTCACTTTATATCGTGTTCTGTACGAATTGTTTTAACTGTCACAATAAAAATGATTAAGCCTTTGTTAATAAAAATGCAAATATAGGATATATACAGAAAATAAAAGGCAAATACAGGAATCGTAAAATAAATTTTAGGTAAAATGTCGGTCGATGTTTGTACTGCAAACTAAACTCAATGAGCAAAAGACAAGACGTTTCGATAGCTTTGTGAAAAAATAAAAACTATATCATTCCCGGAATAAGAAGTAGCCAATGTGTTATTCTAGCTGAATCTACGTCTGTGTGAAATTTTATTAACATTTGTTTAGTTTAGTTACACAAGCTTTCGTGAAAACTTTAAATTTTATAATATTTCCACAGGTCGACCTACCCAAATCTGTCAAATTTTTACAGTCAAATTAGAACTCAATGGCTCGATGTTATAGATTAATATCGATTACGAAGTTTTGACAGATTTGTGTAGGTCAACCTACACAAATCTGGCATTTGTCTGTTGCTGTGTGTACGTTTAACGTATATCTATTGAATCTAGTATGAACGGCATTCTATCATCATTCATCTAGCAGGAACTATTAATCCTAAAGTCAAAGGATAAATAAAAAAATGGCTCTTGTTTAAACCAAGTAAGTAGTTTCTAATTTAATACAATAGCACTATATCGCTGTGTTCAACTAACCCTAATATAAATACTAAGCGATCATTAGACGAAAGCCTTTCAGTGTCTGTTAAAATTTAGCGTGCGGCTTGCGGTGTATCTACTAATGCCTTTTTTCGAAGCTGCGAGCTCACCAAGTATCATCCAATTAAGAGAGGTTCACTTCTGGCGCGCTCTTAAAAGCGAATAACTGATTTTCACCTGATCGGCGGCTCTAACAAGTTTCAGCTGATAGTTTTTTAAATGATTCCTAATGTTGTAAAAAGACGTTGTTGGCCTAAGTTAACTCTAAACCTAAGAGTCACAATCGTTTTCTGGGCTTAGATTTAATAAAAAGGACTTCGAAATTTTTCCTTATTATCTATATTTAAATGAATGCACTCAACAATAAATATTTAATTTAATATCCGTTAATTTACTTGCAAGAGATAATTTATTCCAGTGTGATTAATACAAACTATAAGCATAGTGATTTCAGTTCTTTAAATACCTTTTGAGATTGGATGACAGGGTTTTTTTTACAAAACAATTAATTAATTATGTGCACCACCTGCAATTATCTTATTTCTAAAGAATATAATCGTGGAATATATCAACAGCAGAACTTTTTGAAGAGACTGATTGGGAACAATATGGAATGGACGTCTTTGTTGCTGCCAGGTGAGCCCATTGAGTCCGTTGCACTGGAAAATGGAACAGGTAGAAAATAGGTCTTATTATAATTGTCATCTGGGGTATTTAAGAGTTACAGTTTTAGTTTTCTATACTATTATTACAAAGGCAAATATGGAGTTATCATTGAAAAAGGAACAACTTGTCTGTCTTCAAATGGTCCAGATTTCTCTCGAGTAGAATGTCGTCCAACTGATTTGCTATATTATGGTTCATTATTGACATTGATCGTGAAATACACGCAAAGTAGAATAGGAACTCCATCTGCACCAGGTGTCGTAAGAAGCGACTAAGGTACCAAAATCGTCAGTTGGCGGTATACCCATCTGAAAATGCAGCTTAAATGCACAAGGCGGGGCCGGGCAGCAGTATCTCCGTCGTAAAAGCTGGGCTCTGCGATTGCCAATACTCTTGCCCAGCGCGGCAATTATGGGCAAAAGACCTTCTTTCTTGAAGTAGCCTATTGTCCAGTAATGGACTTTCAATGGCTGGTATAATGATATGATGACGCGAGTTAGTAGCCAACATATGACAATTACGTATTAAAAAAAAAAGAAAATTTGGTTTATAAGATTATTCATTTAACATGGAATATAATACTTTCAATTCATCGTCACGCGTTCACACTCATAAAAAACTATTCTTTCAACCGCTTTACAACGCTACAACGCGCTATTTTTTTTGTAATTCAGAGTAGGATATTGAAACTATTATTCAGCCATATTCATTTGTAAGCGTTTAGGTGGTCAGCAACTTTTTATCTCAACCGAAATTTCCAATCACTCCGCCAATAAAGTTCTATAAAAAATGTAAAGGAATAAACAATGTAAACTTTTTTCATTGCCTCAGTCGGGCAACAGTCAAAGTAACGAAGAGTTTCAACGTTTCGTTTTGAGCGTGATTTGGCCTGATGCAGATTGCGGCGCCGAGTCGATAGTCACGTCCTGGTCCTCGACTGCTCTCAGCCGCCCGTTGCCACTGCATTTACTCGAGCTCGTGTCACGACTATAGTATCACTGGACTCGGCTATTCGCAGCTGATTCAAAATGTAAGCTGTGTTTACAGCGGGATTCTCAGAGACTTTCAACCCTCACAAATGCCGCCCGCATGGGGATTTCACTTTATATTTATTTTACTAAGCATCTGTGCTTCCACTACTGTCGTTCTCAAGCTAAAAGGCAATACTTTATTTTGTACAAGAAACATTCATACCTTGTATTTCACTGTCTTTGTACTTAATGTATATTTTTAAAAATATAAAAGTAAGCGACAAATATTTTTTTAATAGAAGTTGGCATTAAAATCTAGCTATTATCTCCGGGTAAAACGAATATTATCTTACGGATTAATCAGGATTTGTTACCGAAGAATGGATGTTATTATTTACCATATCTAGTGAACGAAACATGGTAGATCGTTGGTTTGTACAGCGGCACCTCCGAGCCTGTGCCGTAATTGGATTTAGTCTGGACTATGAATACGACGTGAGGATTATTGCTTTAAGGGATTTCACTAATTTCATCCTTGTTGCAATTAAGGGTACTTGACACAATACGTGTTAGTTTGTATTGCAGGATATGTTTAAAGCAGTTTTGTTTATAATAATTCTGAGGCTAGTAACTAGTTAGTAACTAAAGTATTTAGTTAATGGAATAGTACCGGAACTGATAGATAGCGTTATAGCCACTCAGCTACTCGATCTTCGCTCAAATGGACCAGTGTGAGGATGGGCAGCAGCTGTTCACGCTCAGCGCGGCAATTATGAGCAAAATTATTTAGTTTCTGGGGAGGCCTATAGTCACCAGTGAGCGTCTAATATGTTGTTTGAATTTATTGATTTTTTATTATTATTAACAAGCGACACGCTCCGTCATCGGACGGGTACAAAGAGGATAAAATGTTAATTGGTTAAGGTAGGTTTTTTCTAAAAGATAAACATAGGTATAGGTATAGAGGCTAGCATCGCGGACTTTTTGCAAACGTTTTTAAGATGTAATATACTTTTTATTATAATTAATTATTTTGATCTATCTCGTCGTTTACACCCAATGGATGAAATGTAATCGTAAAAAATGTGTTTATTTATGACGTCACATTCGAATCGTCTTAAATTAAATCAGTGTTTCTCTACTATACTATTCATATATTATATATAAATATGACATATAAACCTTTTTCTTGAATCACTCTATCTATTTAAATAACTGTTTTAAACACCATTTCGTAGTTTTAAAGATCTAAGCATGCATAGGGTAAACAGACAGCAGACAGCGCATTTTTTTATATTAAGTAGTGATACATTTTGTCCATATAAGATAGTGTACGTAAATTACACAAGAATAATATCTTTGTTATTTTTATGAAACTAACTTGTGTCACTATTTGCATGGCATAGCATATCCGGTAGTGTCGTGGGTCCACCCAGGGCAAACATTCATGTAATTTAAGTTTGTTTTGAGCATAGGTGGTGCATTTTAATCATGTGTTTAGAAAATATGTAACAGAAGTGATTTAAGCAACTGATATATAAATAAAATAAATTAAAATAAAATAATCACGGAGAAAGGTCAATGTATGAGATATTCTGTGAATTTATTTATTTATTTATACACGCTATCTATAAATTATACGTATATGTAGTAGTTTGAATACAGTCAGCGAGGCGTAGATTTTGCGAGAATGAGTAACAATTTTATATATATTCTAAGAAATTGTTTGTTTTTATTATTGCTCTATATGTTAGACGTTTACATACTGTTATCACTATAAACTATTGAGGGAGGCAAGTTTGTTCTTACATTATCATTCCTTTTATACGCGTCCCTGTTTGCTCGATTAAATCCGTTTGTTTAGGTCTGCATCCAATTGATTTATGACACAGCTTGACCACGTCTTGGCTGACTGATATTGTGACAGTTGATGAATGGGCCTGTAATGTTACTGAGGAAAGAATATTGGAAAATAATAGTAGAATAGTGTCTGAAAATATTCTGCTGGCGGATCAAATATGTATTAATAAAACTAAAATTTGCAGTATAAATGTAAAAAAATTAACCGATTTCAAGCTGTAAATAGCAGTTATGTCAAATAGTTTTTTTTAATTTTAAGATTATTATATTGCATAAAACATAGTTTAATCTATATTATATAATTTAACTATGTGTTTATTTAACTATGGATTAAACTATGTTTTTTTCTACAAAATATGTATTGTTTTGTCGTACAATATATTAGCTAGATATATTTGTTAGTAAAATGAAGATCGCAAATGATGATACGGAATGAGTGAACTGATCTAGACACCAAATGCCTAGTTAGAGACTTTACGAGTTTGAAATATACATGTCTGAGAGTTGTGCAGCGCGTATGAGAACATATCCTATTGGATATGTTCTCATACGCGCAACGCTTCTATGTATGTCTTCCTCAGCCGCGTCTCACTGTCACTCCTCAACCACCCACCTTGATCTAAACATCTCGCCGGCAAGAGCGCGCGGGCCCTGATCCCTTAGTGCATACCGAGCGCAATAATTCTTGTTTTTAATGCAAATTATCTAAATAATGGCTGCTCGAGCCGAGGTAAGCCGTGAGGTACCGGCTGAGTAGAATAGTACCTCCCTCTGTACCAGGTATTGTAATAGGTGACTAAGGAACCAGACCCAATAGATGGCGATATATCTATCCGAGACAGTATAGCTCAAATGCACAGAGTGGGGATGGGTAGCAGCATTCCTGTCGCAAAAGCTGCGCTCTGCGTTGCCAACACGCTTGCCCAGCGCGGCTTTTATGAGCAAAATTTCCTCTTTCCTGGGGACTCCTATGTCTAGCAGTGGCCTTCTAATGGCTGTAATGATGATGAAGAAGCCGAAGTCCCATCGTCAGAGGCTGATCCCATTAAAATCTCGTGAGCCTTAGGAACGTCCTGTCGTATATGAAGGCCTCGCAGGGCGAACGGGAATAATACAGGCCAAGAGTTGACTTACTCCTCTGATGATGGCGCTGCAATAGACGTCTGACTAAAAGAAAATTGTGTAATTACCTAAGTCTTATACTAAATAGACAATACCTAGACCACCTACAAAATACACTACACGATCAAGTGCGCCCAGTACATAAAATATCTAACATTCAATTAAACAAGGGGTTTTCATATAAAAATTATCTGCACATGATCAAAATGAATCTGGGAAAAAAATCGCACTGTCAGCTGGATATAAATATCACGCTTATTTTACGATAACATTTCCGTGTGCCTCGAAATCGACGCGGGTTACGACCACAAAACTTTAAAGTGTACAGATGTGAAATAAAACTAAATTAAACATAGGCCTGGTTTAGTGGTCTATGTGTGTGGTTGGAATTTTCCTCAATAAATTGTAAAAGACTCATTCATTCATTACTTTATCCGTAAACAAAGCAAACGTAAAATTACTCTTAATTTTCACCCTTAAAAAAGAAAGAATTTATCGTATGTACAGGTGCCGGTTGAGAGTAGTCAGCATTGAATCTCTTCAATGTCGTCAGCATACTTGTATGTCCTTCGAGATCACTATCGTTATTCTCATCGATAGAAAATTCTTCAATCACTTTTAATCAAGTGTAGTTTTTTACACTAGATATTTTATATTTGTATTCCATATAAATATAATGCATGCGCCAGTATATAAGTCAGTGTATAACCCTATTTAGACTTTTGAGCCTGAGGATATTTCCGTGTGATACGACGTAAAATAAAGCACGAATTCGCGGGTAGAAGTAGGTAAATGAAAAACAGAGTAAATTGCATCTCAAAATAAATGCAATACTAATTTAAAGTTTACATTCATGTATTCCTTTATACATGGAAGTTCTTATTAATAAATATATATTGTTAAATATAAATTTTAGCTAACGTGTTATTTTGAACAGTACTTTGTTTGCCAACTTAGAAAATTTTGTAAAGACTTAAAGAGGATTAAGTAGTTGTGCATTTGCATGGTGAGCTTTATATTGTGAATCATCTGTATTCATATAATTCGCGTGACAGACATGGCGGGTCCAGCGTGTGATTTAATTAACTCCATGCGAAAGGGTGGATTACAGCCGAACGAGTGGTCTGTCAAATCATGGCGATGTACACGCTATATGCGCGATTGAATGGTGAACTTAGCTATTCAATTATGAACGCATACAGCTCGGGATTTGATTAGAATGAACCATTTGACAGTTGGTAATTTGCTGCCGGGCTGTAGATGCAGAGAAGCAGATGTCCCCTGTGTCAGGTGTCGTAAGAGGCGACTGAGGTGGCCGAGCCGGCAGATGGCGTAATAGTTTAGCTCAAGTGCAACAGAGCGGTTATCTTTAGCATTTACTTCACAAAGCTATGCTTCGCGAATGCTGTTGGGCTGATTACTTGACTAACTTTTTTTTTCATAATAATAATAACGGGTCCGAGTTCCCCCGTAAAGTCCCCCCAGAAGTCAGGACTTCTGTCTCCAGCTTGTTTTTACTGACTGAATTTTACCTGTGGCTTACCTTCATTGACAGCCGAGAGTGGAGCGCTTTTCTATTCACACTATTCGAATGTCCGTTCGATTATCCTTTAATTTAAAAAACTTTATTGCTAGGGTAGCAATTGATATAGTCGGCACTTTTCTAGATTTTATTTAACAAAAACATTTTGTAATGGTGAAAATCAGCATAGATGGTTAGTTTATTCGCCTTCTCAATATAAAGTATTATATACGTTGTAAACTCTTCTCTAGCTTTCAAACATAAATGGTTGCAGGTAATGACTGAAAACGCTTAATTTCTATTTTAGAACCCCAAGAAAATCAGAATAAGAACAAAAAATCATGGTTCAATTGTTAGAATATTGTTCAAGTAAACGAGAGACTCATTCAAGAAAGTCAGAAATATTGGTTTAAATTGTCAAAAAGTATTGCTGTAAGTATGGCTTCTCATAACTTAAGTTTTAAAGGCTCTCTCATCTTTTCATCCAGATTACGTTGGAAATAGCGGAAGATTCATCAATCTGTTATAATTACCATTTAAATCATATCAATCGACAACAGATAAATCAACATTATTTAAGTCCTTAAATTCAACACGAATCCATCTCGTTATTATTGTACATATGACAAGCGGTTGCTAACTAGATAATAGAAAAAATTTAACAAAATAGTTCTACCATTCTGGATTGCACTAGAGACGCAAGTCGAGTTGAAAAAATGTCCGTTATGGAGGAATATTCTATGAGATTTTTAGCAGTATCAGAAACAATTGGAGAGTTTTTGACTGAGGCAATAACTAGACATACTTCAACTAAACATCCAAAAATGTAAAGGCCGAGGCCTACGCTTTTTTCCAAAATTTAGTAAAAGATGGGAATTAGAGAAGAATAAATTGAATATAAACATAAAATCGCTGTCTGAAACTAGATGTGAAAGCCGAAATAAATAGTCTTACAAATTATTCTGAAGATGCAGATACACTATGTGACTATGAAATAATTATTATGAAAATACTAACTCTGGAATTTATTATTTCGGTATGCGTCTGGTATTAAATATTAATCCATGTTTATAATATAAGTAAAATCAGAGTAAGAAAGAGGTTTCAATGATACTAATTAATACAAAAGCCAATAGGTTTATAGAAAAAAGCAGATATGAGATTCCAACGGATGTTAATGAAAAAAGGGTTTGTAGAAAAAAGTGGTTATTTTGTAATGAAGCTGTATATGAGCCTGTTGATTCTGCTGAAAATAAATTGAGAATATTATTTTAAGTCCAAGATTGATGCCGTAATACAGGACAACAGGCCGTAGTACACTGACACGGGATTTACTGTACACACTCAACACTATAATCATTTTGGGTTTTATACGAAGAAAATTAACCAAAATCCTAGACAAATGATGTTTGTGCAACATCAAGAAAACAAAGATATAGAACTCTATGAGTTGCATAAAGAATTAAGACTTTAAGCGTGCAAGGCGCCTTTAAAATGTCTATTAAGTCGCTGTTCTTCGCACAGTTCTAGTCCTATTAAAGAAATAAAAAATTTAATTGTATATTTAATTGAAAATAAATTGCAAGACATTTATCTTAATGTTTATATTGCTATAAGAAATATGCTAACTATGCCTGTAATGAATCAAGAGAGAAATCGTTGTTACAACCAAGGCCAAGAGCCGAAAAGCATTATTTCTGCGAAACTTCTTATTTTCTTGTTTTATTTTTGGTTAATTACTTTCTCATTATTCTTTTTAGTCTTCTAGGTTACAATATATATATATATTTAATTTATTTTAAATATGTGATGCATTTTAGTTTTCCTTGCGCACTTCACATTTATTAATGTTAATAACCATGAACCCAACATGTTCGATTTTGTATGAATAAAATTAAATATTACTGGAAGACAACGAGATAATTAGTAAATAATGTTATACGCCACTGCTGTCGCATCGCCAGGTGTGGTTTCTGGGTAAATTCTCGATATTTATACAGAGACGTGGATTCTGTATATTCATTCAAAGTAGAATAAGTTATACCAAAGGCTTCTGTGTCTTGGGGCTATGTGTGTGTGTGTGGCTTTAGCCCCATGTTAGCCTCAAAAGCGGTCCCCATGGACATGACATATTAAAATGTACCTAATAATAATAAATTAATTCACAGAACATCTCGTACATTGACCTGATTTCAAAATAAATCATAAATATAATACTTAAATATATTAATATTTAACACCTAGACACAAAACTAATATTCATCAAATAAATGTTTGTCCTGGGTGGTGATCGAACCATCTATCCTCATCTCATAAGGTAGGTATACTACCAAATGAGCCATTGACATCATTTCTTATAGATATTTCCTTACACAAAATCTACTACTAATTAGATAGTCCGAACAGCTATCATAACTCGACTTAATTTAGTTTTCAAAGTAGTCTTCAAAATTATTTAGGTAGTTGTTTGTTTTTCTTTTCCCAAATTTTTTAATGATCAATGAAGTAAGATTTTTATGTTTAGATTGTTAATTAATGTGCTGGCTAGTAATTAAATAATTTAATATTTTTTATTTTTAAATATTTTAATTACAATATAAAACTAATAACTAGGTTGGTAAAAAATGAATTAGAATAATTGTTATTAAAAAAGTTGATTTTGTACGATGTCACCTAAATTAAAACCAGATAATTAGTTTAGACTTTGACTAGTAAGAGAATATTATCGTGACTTGTTTTTAGTTTGGTCGCTTACTTCTGAGGGATGGGGTAAAAAGTAATAAAAAATTGATTGCTTTTTCGGAAAATACGAGCTGGAAGCAATAGAAAACTGGCAACTTATATACGAAAAAAATACAAATGGGATTCAATTTGTAGAACTAAAAATACTGTACAAATTAGATCTGGAAGTGTTCATAATGTTCTACACAGCTTGCGTAAGGAGAAACTAGAATCGCCCCAATTATTCGACGCTGGCGTTTGTAAAATGGTGCCGTACCATTTTACATATCCATCTACTCCAAAGGAACTCGAGCGTCATATCACCTGATGAAACTCAATTTTAACAATATCGCTTAGAATAAAACGTCTGAGAACATTATAGCCATGTCAAAGTTATATTTAATGTCGATTCCTAAGAGTGATAACATATTTAACCGATAATATTGAGGCTATTTGTTGTATTGTGATAACGCACACACATACTATACAAACAAAACGGGAAATGATAATTAGCTTTGATTTGGCAACGGAGTACTTTCCTCTTATCCCCTTTTATTTAATATAAGCATAAAGAGTAGTAGTTTCAAAAAACCCGTAGAAGAGGTATCTGCGGAAGACTAAAAGAATTGCTTTGAAAATTAATTTAGGTACAAAGTTTGTGTAAAATCTGGTAGAGATTTTTACTTTACAAATTACAAATACTAAGCAAATTATTCTTTTGGTCTATATAATTTAAGTCCAACTTCTGCATTTGCATTGCAAATAATTTACGAAATATTGCACATAAAAGGCAAGAAAATAGCGTTACTTTTGACCAAATATCAATATTACTTCAAGTCTCGAATCGCCATTTTCTATTTCGCTTGTCTATGTATTTATTAATTCATACAGTTGCTCATACAAAAGCTTTTTATTTTTAGCTCGGTTGTCAGAAAGTAGAGAACGAGCGTCGGCGGGCGTCGTAACGAGCTGGAACAAAACTAGCGGAACACTGGTTTTACTTCGCTCACGAGCGACGCCGATAGGGGTCGCTCTAACTGCCAATTTAAACTACTAAATGAACACTGAACAGAAACTTTTGGATCATCATATTATTTTCTGTCTTATGCGAGCTTATTGTAGAATTTGACAACAGGAAATGTTTAACGCTTTGTAAAATAACTACAAAAGTACGAGCCAAGTTTACGTAGTCGAGTGTTATAAATTTGTGGATAAATTATACTATGAGATTTAGTTAATGGTCATCAGCGAATTGTTTACCTTTGTGAGATTATGAATTTACTGCTTAAATGTAAGTTATTATCAACAATACAAACGGTTAGTAAATTAAAGTACTGGTTTAATGTTCTAACGGATCTATAGGCTCTATAAAGAAAATGTATAATGTGGCACACATGATACATTTTATTTTGTTTATAAATTATATTGCAGATTTGAATTTGTTTTTTATATCATAGAAAAACCTCAGGTAAATGAACACAATTTTTGTGGTCGTCCGCACGGCAGATCAAACCAAACTGCCAATTTGCAGCGTGATGACGCGACAAAGGGCGCCCGCCAGTGCGGGCTAACTCAATTCGCCGCTCGCTATTTGGTCACAGAGACCCTTGCGGACGTTTCATTCGCTGATACATTTCTATGGTAAAGAGGATAGCCTGGCTCTACTAGATTACTATACTTGTTTGTATCCCTTTTTCAAAGTATACTAAATCTTCTTATCTTTACAAAGATTTTTTTCTGAACTGTGTGTGTGTGAGTGTCAGTAAGTAATATGATTAATAATGACATTATTTGATTTGAATTCGATTAACTGTATTGATAAGAAGGTGAATGGAATCGCTTATCGATACAATGTTTCAAGTAATACGCCAGCCCAGCGTCCGTACCGGCCAATTCAATTCACCGTTCAGTGAGATTACTAAAATTGTTACATTTGCTCAAATGTATCATAAAATTATAAATGGTAAAAGGATCTATGCCTTGTATACTGGACTATTGAAATTTTTTACTTATTAAATCTGAAGTAATTCAAGCTAGGCCTTGCTAATCTCTATATCGCTATGACAAGTGGTAGACGATTTCGTCTGTTTTGCGTTTGTTGCCCACTTTTATGCATATAGATGAACAGTTAGTACGGAAAGTTGTTTCTAAATAATTGCTTTGTATTTTGTTGGATGTAAGATTACGAAATAAACAAAAAAAAAGCAATATAACATAACAGAAGTTTTGTTAACACACTTGAAATCAAGGTTTCCATAGTTTAGGCATACTATTGATATTACATAAGCTATTAAGTTCCGTAAACAGGATCTTATAAAATTAAGCTACATGCCAATTTACGTTTTATTATTATTCTATTTTAGAAATAAATCAAGTTCACAGATATTTAAAATAACTTGAAATGCCTTAAAATGAGCAGCCCAATATTCAAGGCGATCGCAAGTTACCAGTCGTATAAACTACTTTCCTTTTAGAGCAACGCAGAAAACCAAACAAAGGCGGTGCGGGGCAGACTAACTCAATTCGCCTTTCACTTCTTGATCTATTAGGATAGTACAGGATATGTTTAGCTGATTGCTTCGTGTTTTTGTTAGGACTAAATCAAAGTATTGTAATTGTTTACATTTTACAACTTGAGTTTTTCACTAGCGAAGGCAAACACGAAGTTGCTGTAAAAACATAACCTCATCAATGTGACTGGAAAATTTTACCTCAGTTTTTACCTTTATTTTTGTTCGTGAAAGTTCCAGTCTTTCATAAGCCTTCTTTTTAATCAATAAAAAAATATGAAGCAAAGTGTAACGCAAGACTGCACTTAGTTGTAACATCATTATTTCAACGTTAGTGCTCTCTTTGTTCCTCTTATATTTATGGCGGGTTGTAGCAAATAGGTTGTAACACCGGATATTTCCTATACTGCGACGTCATTTAAGGTACGCTGAAGGAAATTAAAACCAGTGGCCGTTCAAAAAAGATAATTGTGTTCCTAATAGAAGATATGGCGGTTAATTGAGTATAAAAACGACTTGGCAAACTTTTCTCTCTATTAATGGAAAAGAAAAAGTTTTTATTTGGTGAGGAATTATCTACACACATTATTAAGTTTCATAGTTTAAATATTTTCTTTTTATTTTTATAAATTATTATAAATTTATTATATAAGAGTAAAATGTTGCACGTATATGAAATTAGCGTTTGAACATTTAAGTTTTGTAAACAGTAATTAATTGGTTTTTTCTCATTAGTTTTTTCTTTCGCATCGCTTATTGGCAAACATAAAATGGAAGAAGATTAGGCATGTGTAAGTTTTTGCTTTCAACGTATTATTGCTATTAGATATAATACATTTTTACTAGACAAATTATAGTGATTTAGAACCAAAAAATCGTGCCAAACAGATTATAAAATTATAAAAAATATATTGCCGAAGGTAAAAAATCAGTCCTTCGACAAATAAAAAATGTTCTTCCCGTTTAATAAATAGAATTACTTGAGCAAAAGTTAATGTTCTGTTAGATAACAGAGTGCAGAACTCATATGATTTTTACGTATCATGACGTTGTAGTTTGTGTTTTATATATTAAAACACATTTAGGGTAAATGCGGGATAAATACCTCAGTAAATATCTTATTAAAAGAAAAGAAAGAAACTCGTGTCTAAAACCAATAGTATAACCATGAGCCGCAGGCACCTCACACCTTCGCTAGCCACGGGCCGTCGTGCGGTGAGCACGCGTTTTGCTTATGTGTGGGTTTCTCCGTGGCGACTTTAACAAAACGTCGAAGTGTTAAAAGAAGTATTTGCTATTATAGAACTTTACAAGTTGTTATTAATTCTTTATATTTTTGATTACGTTAATATACTGATTCATCAAGTAGACTCATCAACTAGATGTAAATAGTTGCTCTTTTGTTATATATTTATTTTGAAAAATACTTGGGCACGTATCCCTATCAAAAAGGATAGTTGCCCTGATTTTTCGCGGCTACTTTCCCTCAATTCCCATGTATTTTCTTCCATTTATTTTTCAGTATTATATGTGCTTAGAACATATTTTTTGAACATATTTTTGTGTTCTGTTATATTGCTTATGTTTATTATATTTTTGTGTATTTGGTAAATATTATTGTTTATATATTTATACTTCTTACTGATGACAATACATTGGTCTAGAAACAACTATGAAAATTTTAATAGAAACATCACTTACACCGAAAATTCCTTTGACCATGTCTATAGGGCGAACTAGTTTGAGGATATTTAGAACTTAAAAGAAAATATAAAACAAATTAAGTATGTAGCTGAAAGAAAAGAAAAGCAAATAAAAATTAAGTAAGACATGAAAAAGCAAGACTGAATCTATGAAAGCAAAAAGAGAACTTAAAAAACCAAAAGATAGAACCAGCATAAAAAAACGACAGCAAAAAAACACAATCATTATTTTAGTGACAACTTCGATGATGACCTAACTGATTTATGTGATAAAAAAATGAACATTTTAGAGTTTCCCAAGACCGTGAACAATAAACCCGATGAATGATTTATTGTTCAAATAGTAAAGACGAAGAAAATTTACCTCAGTATAAAATTAAGGAAAAGAAAACAATAGGCTTGCCGGTAAAGATCACTAAAAGAGTAGGACAGGAAAAGCCTAAAGATACAAATAAATATAACTGCTCAAAATATTTTGCAAAATTATAAACAAACGAAGTTTCAATCCGACTGTATTAAATGTGTAGTGTCGTAACTGGCTACATGAAACATATACTTTCTTTAGAAATTATTGCTGTAGAAAATTGAAAGCTCTGTCATATAATTTCAGCAGAATTACAAGAGGAAGATCTTTATTCTATTAATTTAATAACTTTAAAAAATCATAATAATAACTTTTATAAATATGCGTGATGAAACTTAATAATTCATATATTATCCATCCGAAACAGCGCGAAAGCTGAGCTCTGCTATTGCCAAAACGCTTGCCCAGCGCGGCAATTATAGGCAAAATTCTCTGTAACTCGGGGAGGCCAATGTGCAGCAGTGGACTTCCAACATAGCTGATACGATGATGATGATAAAGTGGTCTCTAAGATCGTAGCTAAAGTACAGTGTTATTTATTCATACCGTTGCGCCGAACCTTTTAATCTACGTTGCGACGTCATTCATTTTCCTTTGAACGATAAATATCCAAATTAGAATCAAACATTTTCTATTTAAAAAAATAATATTAATCACATAACTAACTTACTCTATCAATTAAACAAAATCATGATATATAACGTAAATTGAACTAGTTAAATTTCAAGTTTTAAATATCTTAGTGTCATGACCGTGCATTGTATGCTATTTACGCTATTCGAAGTCAACCTTGTCATTGCTATGGATTTGCTCGATGAAGCAGTAACCCATGCTCTACGTACCTTAGTTCGTTTCCGAAGGGTGTTGCCATCAGATAAGCAGCAGAATGTAAGTAGATCGGACTTATCGCAGGGGCTGAGCTGCTGTGAGATGCATACGTAAACTATACTGGAGGGACCGCTGATTCCATTCCTGTATTCAAATTTGCGACACGCTATAATATAATCTGCTCTACAATGTACAAATGTTAAGTTACGCGATGATCTTCATGCCGGGTATACTTATTCCTATATATGTAAATACATTTATATAATAAACTCACTCAATATCTCATATATTGACCAGACTCCGTGATAAATTGCTAAAATCACTTATGGTACCGATATCAGACAACAGATGAATATTATGTTTAGCACTATAAATAATAAACTCACCTAACATCTCATACAAGACCTCATTTATCTTATAGATATCAGATAATAGATGAATAACAATTATTAAACTTAAATATATATTTTAACACCCAAACTCAGAATACACACAAATGTACTTCACATAAATGTTTATTCTAGGTGGACCAAACCTATGACCTCTAACGACTAAGACAGGGTTACATAAGGTTGACCTCATATAAAGGTCGTCTGCATTGGTAATTCACTCTGACCTATTTCTATCGCCAAATAATGCTCGCATTGGGAGTGAAATCTCTGGGTAATGTAAAAAAAATATATCTTCAAGTCACAACGTTGGCAACGCGCTAGTGATATCCTAGTGATATTCTAAGCGTGCGGACTGTATGCTTGTTTGTCGACCTGGTCCAATAAAATAAATAACAATAATGATTTTTACTACCAAATGCGCCATTGGGCTTGTGAAAGTAGATATCGTATTAGGCTACTGATATAAGTGTACTAGTGTTCTAGCATCGACAGATGGTGGTATGTCAATTTGAAACCGCAAAAATATAATGAAAATCAGAGCGGGGATCAGAATAAGCAAAGATCTTATATATCTTTTTAAAGTAATTAATTTGTTTTCCCATTGCATTTCACCGGTCGTATGGTACCATCAAAAAATCAAATCCCATATAGAAAAACAATAGCTCATAACTTTGGCAATATCAGACAGACTCTCTTAATTTTATGCGCATCTGATTTACTTAGCAATAAAATTGGATACAGCAAACGAAAGTTGTAGTAATAAAACATTGGACGAGAAAACAACAAGTACTAGACATGAAAATTTTATTGTCTGTCTTTATGTTCTTGTTGATATTCCGTACATATCTTCCGATACTTTGCGAAAAAACATCTTGGCAATAGTGAATGCTCGC
This sequence comes from Heortia vitessoides, assembly GCA_020976665.1. Lineage (NCBI taxonomy): Eukaryota > Metazoa > Arthropoda > Insecta > Lepidoptera > Crambidae > Heortia > Heortia vitessoides. The sequence goes on along the minus strand of JACJUM010005601.1, from coordinate 9,336,186 downwards.
AAATATATATAAGGCCTTTTTAAGAAGTGTATTCTTTCCGGATATCGCCAGCATCATACGTTTTGTAAAGATAAAGTTATGAGTTTATATTTTACATAACTAGTTCCCACTAAACAATAACTTGACGGTGATAGTATACACTCGACATTTTTTTATCATATCAGCCATAGAATATCCTCAGTTAGACATAAGTCTCTCCAAGATAGGGGGATTTTTGCCTTTTATAACAAAAAGACCTCTTACGACACCTGGTACAGAGGGTACTACTATTCTACACTGCCGGGACCCCACAGATATTCTGCTTGAACTAGGCGTGATATTATAGTGTAAATTTGTAAAAAAAAAAATGATGAAATATATTGTCAATTTGTATGGCTATATAAATGAAATATACCTTCATATATAAAAATCCCGTGACAAGTCACTACGGGATGAACTAAATTTTAAACCAATTTACTAACCCATTTTAAACATTTTTTGTTAACTGGGTACAGTTTGATCCAACTTAAGAGAAATATAGTTATATATAATATAGTATAATAATAATTAATTAAGTATAATATAGTATAATATATATATTTATATCTCAATTTATAGTTGTAATATTTTTTCATGATAAACATATAGTTAAGACGAAACTTCTGCCCGGGAAGATAGTCTAATATATTTAGTTTTTTTACCATGTTATGTACAATATTACTTTTATTTACGTGCCCGTTGCGATAAAACTACTTAATTTTGCTAAAACACGTTTTATTTAAATTTTATATTATTATGTGATATTTCAATTATTGCGACTACCGCTTTCAAGAGTGACTAATAAGTAAATATATAAAATTAATTAAGCCAATATCTCATACATTGTCCTGACTATGTAATAATTTTTTAAAATCTCTTGTATTACGAACGCACACTAATATTTTGACGAATACATCATATAAATGTCTGCCCTAGGTGAAGATCGAACCTACTACTGAATGCGCCATTAGGACCCTTGTTTTTATATTTATGTAACGTATGTATACCAGAACATATTTAGAAATTATTCTGAATATCTTCTGCCTTTAATACAATATATTTATGTACGTTATTCCCAATAATGAGAATAATCTAACAAGTCTACTATCTAACATGTTTAAATTTAAAATACAAGACACAAAGCCATCGCATACATATGTATGAAACCATAATTGTAGTGATATTAGAGTCAGTTCCTCCAAACATCCCCCAAGGTGTGTCTCGAATGCTGAATTGAACATTTGCATGCTCCTCCGATATAGTATCATCAAACTTGTTCCGAATCAGCATATCAGAGATATTATAATGAAAGTACAAAGATATGTAAACAACTCGACGCGAACTAATATCGGTTCATCACGCATGCATAAACGGGGCAATCGGGGTGCGAGTAGCGCAAGGGACGCAAGTGGCGCGAAGGCTCATACCACAAGTAGGTAAGTTTGCCATGTCGTAATAGTGTGGCATATTAATATTAGTGTGGCATTTCACAAACCTTCGTAATAAAACTTGTTATAAATATTAAAGGGCTCGGGCTCGCTGTTGCATGAAGAAAAGAACTGTAGGCTTAGGCTTTTCAAACATTGCCAAAAAATATTGGATAGACATCAAACAAACCAACACAGCTGTTAAATTTAAACAAATAAATAAGCGGTTCCAATAAAACTAAATCCCGCAATTCAAACATTCTTTTAACTTGAGAAAATTCCAAACTGAACACCTCGCTATCACAATGGAATCGGTTAAACAAACTTTACATTATTCGAATTTCATTCATATGCAAATCGTTAAAATTTAATTTAACTTACAATATGTTGCGAATCCTGTGCTGTAAAATATGGTAACACATTTACGACGGGCTTAAGGCGTTGACAGCTGTACAACATCGTTACTAGTCTAAAAGGCGCAGTTCTGTACCCAGCAGCGCCCTGGGCGCTTGGGGCGCCCGCCCGAATCATTCGCTGCCTCCCGGGTGCATTTCGGCACAGTAATGCACAAAGGGTGCTAAGTGGTGACTGCGGTTCATCGATGAAACAAAGGGAACGGCAACGAACCGTACGCGGAAAATTGAGAGGAGTGCATTTTTTGTGATCGAATCTAACGTTTATTGATGAAGAGAGCAAACTTTACTGTCTATGATATTATAAACGCTCAAGAATCGAATAAATGTGTTGGAAAAACAGGAATTAGCACAATTAAATTACTCATTAGTAGTTTTAGTGATGGAAGCAGTTTAAGTAATAATTACGTTCAATTACTTTATATCGGATTACCACTTATTCGTACTTTAGAAGCGTAAGCAGCATTTTCCCACGGGAAGAAAATTATCGGCAGCCAGCAATTATATCCACCACTACTTGTGGTGGAAATAGTAAGAAAGAATCGAGAAAGCTCTACTAGAAAATTCATCAATAATTCAATGCTTGTTGGAGTTTGTTAGGAGATTTTTTATTTAAATTGGAAATATAGCATGGGGCTTCATTAAAATGCTATGTCGATTTCACGGAGGTTGTTGTTATTTTTTGTATTTGCTCGTTTCGTTCTAACACCGAATACTAAAGGCATAAAGCGTATTCAGCCGGGAAACGGCTGAATTTAATAGCTGAGCATAATTCAATTGTTCCAGCCAAGCGGCCTGTGAAACTACGCTCCTTGCGCGCGGACCGCTTGCACGTGTGTTTTAATTCGAATAAAAATAAACTAAATACGGGCCGGTGATTTTTTTCGACCGTTGCGTTATTTGAATATATGTTGGTGAGCAAATGGGACTAGAATTTACATGTATTCTCATCTCATCTCAATTGAGAGAAAATCAACGTTTAATGCTATAACGGATTAAAACTTTAATAATTTAAGATTTTTAAAGATTTTTGGCTGCAAGCTACGATGCATACAAAAAACACTTCTTTGTCTAAAAGTACAGTTCTGCCTTTGTATATCAGATGTATATTTTTAGAAATATTTGTGAATTGCTGGTAATTTCTAGAACTATTATAAGTACGTGTGGCTATCTAAATTAACCCCAGCTTGTGCTATACGCTACTATAAATATTAACAAAATTGACAATTTCTGAGAAAACCGTGACATAAAAACAATCACGGATTTTCTTGCAAGTCTTCGACGAGGAAGACGGCGAAAATAAAAATATTTAAAAGATATAGAATTTTCACAAATTGCTTCCATACGAGAAACACTTAAATAAACCAGCTATCATAACAAATCGAATCGGTCCCACACACGTAGGCACAATATCATTACGATACTCATCAAAACAAAATTGGAAATGAATGAACGCCACGCAGGGCGACCGGGCCCGTATAATATTGGATCCCTTCCACACAATGAAACAAATAACACTCATTTCGGTAATATTACCAATAATAACGATTGGTGGAACAAAGAAAACAGATTTATTGAAATTCTAATAAAAATAGTGACCAAAGTTCGACAACATACATGAGTTTTTATAGCGTAGAGGACCATAAATACGTAAAATGTTAACAACAAAACGTAAATTTGCGCATAGTTACCATAAACACTTCCTAATACCAATTTGTTTTTTATAATTCTTTAGTTTAGCAATGAATTCCCATTCACTAATTAGGCTTTTGTACCGGTAAGGGTGTTACTAATAATAATTTGTGACCAAGTTATAGACATTAGGCAAATATATGATCACTAGCCGGGCTAAGCAACCCGAAAAAAATAGAATCGTCCGCTCCGTGGTGTTTCTACGCATGTTACCAGCATACACAAAGCTATCGCATAAATAAAAATCCGAAAGACTAGGATACATAAAGTATAAACATTCGAATAGTAAAAAACCTAAAAAAAGCTAACGTATGCATGAAAAAGAATTATACTTTTACAATTTTTTGGAATAACTAACAAAAATATAAATGTGAAATGTGGACGCCCGCTTAGGGTTGTAACTACTCCAACTTTATTTGCCAACTATTAAAATGTGGCAAAATACGAGCGCACGAGTATGTTTTTTTGCCACGACTTTTTTGTACGAAGTATTTTCGCTTGCAACCAAACGTGCCATAAATTGCTTGCTATCAGGTGCCGCGGTGGTAAATGCGACCTGCTTACATGCTCGCCTCACATTTCGAAGCTTTTCTATGGTTCTCTTGAAAAATCCATTTGTATAAATGCTCTTTGTAGTTGATAATGGATGTAGGTAAAACTTGAAATTGTAAGTTAAACTATTTTAACTAAAACAAGTATATTTTTTCTTGTGAGACAAGTAAACCCTGCTAGATAAAGTGAATTGTCACTTTTCTATATTTATTTGTACAATTATATTTATTTATAATTGTACTAATAAATAATTCTACATTTTTTTTCTTACATCACCTTTACTTTTTTATTGTTCATATTTAGCCCTATGTTTACTTTGCGGTGCTGTTAAGATCATCTTATAATGAATACAAATTCACAAAAGTTATTCCTCATAAAATGCATATAATTTTTTTTTATTCTAAACCCACATTCGGGTGACCCTAGTTCCTATGTAGAATTAGAGAAAATATTTGAAATGTATTTACGAATTATATTATAAAATAACGCATATCTCATTTTATTTAATTACTAGCTGTGCCCGCCACTTTGTCCACGTAGAATGGTGACTTTAGGCAGCATATTTTCTTTTAAACGACAAACTTCTACACTTTTCTTCTCCTGTCTCCTTTAAGTCTAAATATCATAAAATTGTAATGAGTGAAATTCAACAAAAAAGTTTTTGTTCAGTTTGCAGAGTTTATGCTAACTTATTAATTCTTTATTTTGCGTATAAAGATTCGGTAGACCTCTTACAAAGGTCGCCTGCATTGGTAATGACCAGTTAAAGCTTATTTATATTTTTCTCTATGTTATAAAAATGTAAACGATTAATTTAAGAAATAAACGAATTCTTGCATTTTCCCAATTAGTTTATTTTAATTTTAATTTTGTGACGTGCCACTTTTATTTAAAATTAAAACGAAAGCATTCCGTTGATAACCTGACTGAGCCTCGCTGCGGTATTAACGGCGGCACGACGGCCGACAAGCGCGCGCGCTCTCTGTGCCTTGGAAATCATGAAGGAGCGCGTGATTAATACTTTGATATTCCCTACGAAATTTGTTGATATCAAATTATATTGGCGATGTTGTATAAAATTATACATTTATTTATGGATATATGTATTAATATTAAATAATGTTTTATTGTAGAATAATTCTGATTCATTATCATAAAGAAGGTTACAGTGAGTTAACCTTAGGGATTAACATTCGCTGCCGCGGACTTTTAAGAGAAAAACTCCCAACTTCAACCGTTTACGCAGCGCACGCCACCAAAGCTTCCAAAACGTATATTTTTCGCTCGTTATTGCCACAGTTTTTAAAGATGCTCTGCTCCTTTTACGTTATATAGCCTAAGTTACACCGTATACAGCGGCAATCTGCCATCGAAATCGGTCCAGTCGTTCAAGCCATCAAAAAAAAATTATTTTGTTATATGTACGTTAAGTAAAAAGCAAAAAGGTTAAGTAAAAAGGTTCTTAATAAAAGCAGTAATTTTCTATGTTGATCAATTAGCTGTGAAATTATCTTGTCATTAGTAAAGTACACAGGATTAACAGCGGTGACTTTAATCGCAGCATGAGCAAACAATCGCTCGTTTAGGGCCTTGTTGGGTGCTAAAGTGCCAATTACTTATCCTATACGAGGTACATTTGTAGATTTATCGCCATCATACATATTAGAATTATTTTGGTCATAAAATTGTTTTGATTTATGTATCTATCGATTCATATTTCACTTGGCTCTTATAAAAGGAAATTAATCGTATCAACTGAAAGTAGTGAAATCAATTGATATTTTTTTTAAGGTCTACTATGTCAATAAAAATATAAAGGGATGTTGTTAATGGACGTTGAAAGTATGTTGAACGGAAACATAAACTACATGATTCTGGTGATCTTGCTGAAATAACTGCAACCTGCAGCCAAACCTGCCTCAGGAAAGGCCTGAGGCTTAAATTATTTGTAGGACAAATCTGGACGTAGCTGGAGGACTCTACTAGTTCATTTCTGTTAAGTACCGAATTGTAAAAGCTATTTTAAGATTGTGTGGGCCTTTTCTTCATCTATCTGAAGGTATTTACCAATAATTATAATAGTCAACGTCAAAATTAAAATATTTTTTATTCCATTAGGCACTTTTGAAAGGTAAATAAAACTATCATGCGATGCTACGATACGCAGACAGAGTCACAGATCTGATCTATCATAATGCAGCAAGACAATTTAGCTATTTGTAGGATATTTAGGAAAAACAGTATTAGCCTTATTTTGATTTTATTTAACTTAGTTTTTATTTAACTGTTTAATAAGCCATTTGTTTATCGAAATAAAATAATATAAGTTGCCAGCACAAAATGTAGCTACTCAACAACTGACTCCATTAAAAATTTCTTTTGCTGCAGGAATGCCGTTTCATTAGAATAATATGCGAATATACTATGTACTTGTACGCCTATTATAAGCATGAATTATCCTTAATAATAACCCGTCGCGCATCAATAGCCCATTGACATTATAATTGTGTGTTAGGCAGTATATATATAATAAAGTGCTCATATCCAATTAATCAAATAATGATCTTGCGTTATCCGGGTAATTTACCTAATTGTATGGGAAGAAAAGTAATTGAATAAATATGCAAACTTCAGTTTGTTCATATGTTACCATCATCATCATACCAGACATTTAGCCCCCGGCCATAACTGCCCCGCTGGGTAAGCGTGTTGGCAATCGCAAAGCGTATTTTTTTCTTCGGGAATGCTGCTGCCCATTCCCGCCCATTTGAGTTACACTGTTTGAGCTACCCGTGTATGGAGAAAGATATACCACCTTCTGTAGGTTCCGGTACCTCAGTCACCTCTTACGACACCTGGTTCAAGGGACGAGAAGGGAAGGGAACTGTTATCATCAAAGCCATAATAATTTAGTTTGATTTTCGCATCCTAACTTCATATCAACAATACAAGTTCTACTGTTGGACATAAGCCTCCCCAAATTCTAAACATTACTGCCGCGTTGGGCAGGCATAGAGGCAATCGTAGATAGCAGCTTCGGATAAGGATGCTGCTACAACCCCCCACCCTGTATTATTGAAACTGTTCTGTTTCGGCTGGATATACCGCCACCTGTCGTACAGGAGTACCATAGTCGCTTCTACAACGCCTGGTACAGTAAAAGGTACTATTCTATT
>JACJUM010005601.1:9189638-9328898 GCA_020976665.1 Heortia vitessoides | reverse complement strand
CACGAGGAGTATTGTAACTAATAAGGGAGTAATTTTCTAATCTAGCCGGCACTGAACTATCTTAAAAAATGTTTCTATTCCTGCTTAATTTAAAGCATAAACATATTAATTTGTTTTCAAATAATACGTTTCAAAGTCACCATGATCATCTATAATTGATTAATTCTGCTCTGGTAGGTCCCACTGGCGCCCAATCATACGTAATAGAGACATGCAAAATCAATATGAAATAATCAACATCACTGTGTGTTTTATTAAGCATTAAATCAGCCCAACAAATACATAAACAGGAATAAACTGCGGTTTCAATAATTCGCGGCATCAGCGAACAATCGCTCTCGTTAGGTCCCAGTTGGGCGCCAATTACACCCCGGTGTTGGACTGATTGCGCAGAAAATAAACCGCTGCCGAACGCTCCCAGTTAAGAGTCAGTATCATGGCCGACCTGTCATATTTTGGCGGGAAGGAAATAATAAAATGACTTCGGGCGGTTCCGAATTCGGCCCACGCGTAACTATTTCATTACTCTTGGGTATACCGTTATTTACGTAACGAATTGGGTTATTCTTCCTGTTATGATTGTCTATTTTTTATTAATACTATTGAGTGTTACAAAATGATTTATTTTCAACAAAAAAAGGGTCATTTTGCCTTGCCACGAATTAAAAAGTTTCTCTAACGATTATTTAAAGATTAGACATTCGATGTTATAGACACTTCAAAACTTGTGAGTTGATGTAACTTTTAATACTGATTTTTACCACTTTATGACTTAATTAGGAAAGCTGGTATTAATTATACCGGCGTAAATAATAAATTGTATCAAAAAAGAGTACGAACAGCAATAATATGCAGGGGCATTTTGGCCCATTCATCAAAGCGTTGGCCATTGTTACTCGTAACCCCAGACCGTAGGTGTAACGAGTAATGTCCAATTTACAATTCACGCTTGCCGTAATGTGATTTGTCCAACCCTTTGTGAGTCGCCGCACAGCCAAGCATTCCCTTCGGATAAATTACGACGACGAAGTATGGAAAATTCATGCGATTCTTTACCGTTCGCGCAGTAATAAATTGTTAGTTCGACCCTAGTGTCGACTAGTTGCTTGTTTATTACTCTGTGCTTGTAAGAAATGTTTCACGGTGATTTTTTTAGGGTCCTAGCCATAAATTGAGTAGATTTTGTGTGAATGTTGTAAATGTAAGATTTCACAAGAAACTAGGTACTACAAAACATGTAGTAGTAAACTTGTATTTTTAGTTGCATCCCTTGAAACGTGTGGCATTCGGTTCATGCGTAGCTTAGCATTCAACTATAATTTAAAATTCATCATCATCATCTTCTTGTAATCATCATTGGGTAAAAGTCATTTCAATTATTCGATCATGGACTATTCTAACATAAGTCTGTCGAAGTCAGTCGGTCCATAAACCAAGTTCAAGTTCACCCAGGTTCTTTATCTCAGTCACCAGAAAAGTACATATGAGAAAGACTTGCAGTGATAAAGGTTCATAATTAATAATCGAAAAAAGCAAATTTTTTTGGAAGTACACAAAAGTTGTGAACATCCATTTACGTCTTACTCTACGTTTTTATGAAATATACAGTGAGAGTACAGATACTGAGACAGAAACACGATCGTAATTCGGAATAACAAAAAGCTTTGCCTTGTTTTCGTTAGGCACGTCAGGCGCACCGGGCGTAAGCCAGTGCCGAGTGCCGGCCTCTATCAGCACTCGCAGACGTTTGTGGTTTATACGTGACACCCCGCTCGAAATATAACCGACGTAGAATAACCCGCAAAATAGGTCTACCGCGGCTGTTTTATGTCATGAATATTTTTGGATGATGAATAATATTTCTACGTTCTAATTTAAATATGTCCAATATTTAAATTTCTAACAGGTGCTAATCAGGCAAACTGTTTAGGGGTGCATTCTTGCACCAACACAAAAATGTGGTGGTTATCTTTCTTTGTGGTAGTTCTTTGTCTCTGGTTTTCAAGGCAACTTTTAACTTCAAAAGTGTTATCTTTTTACTTAATATAGCATTCAAATTAGAGTGAATATAAATCCGTCTAGATTAGTGCTATGTTCGTTAAAATACCAATAAAAAATTACACAACGTCTCAAACATAACCTGATTTTGAGATAAATTGCTTAAATCACTTGTATTACGGATATCAGGCAACAGATATATCGAAATATAATACATATTTAACACCCAGACACAGAACAAATTCAAATATTCATCATATCAATACTTGTCCCGGGTGGGTATCGAACGAATCCACGGTACTTGCCGCACAAGAAAGAAACAATATCGCCGCACGCCTTCTGGCCCCATCAAAATACTTTTCAGTTTTTTTTAATAAATAAATATGTACTATATCATCCAGGCGAAGTTAATCAGTGTCTTTTCATGGAGCCGAGTTTGTCAGACGTTCAATAATCTTAAATTGAGTTATATATCGCTACGCATCGTTTCGGTAACTTAATAAAATATTCCATTCTAAAAAAGAAAACAGAGTCTGAAGAATATTCTAAGTAAACAAAATGAGGAGTAAATTGTCGGTGTATTACGTGAAATGGAACGCAGATGGCCACGAGAAAAAAAGTATAAAAGGAACCAGAGTCATCTCATCTCCGGCGGAACGTTGTATTCGAACTCATCGGGCGGATATTTGATGGACTTTATGAATACTCAATTGCCTCAAATTATGAGAAAGAATCTTGAATATAAATAAAATTAGAAATGAGTTTGCAAATAATATATTTATTATGACGGAGACCTATCAAGATTCTTGTCTTCAATATTAACCGAACTATAAAAAAAGTTTATATTTTCTATTTTATTCATTATCAACAGCAGTAGTAAGTCTATAATATAAGCAGAAATTAATATTTTACTACAGCAATAAAAAGTACTTTTAATGGTATTAAAACACTTATCTTGTGACCCTTTTCATACGCTATAATAATTTAAATAGATTGTGACTTAAAACTGTTAAAAAGTAATTTGATTATGTTAATAAATAAACATAATATGTACATATACGAATTACATAAATAATGGAATGCCAAATGATTTTTAGGTTAAGTTAACCTTTAATGATTGTACAATATAGGTATTGCGTTTCTTTTTTTCTTTTTAGGTATTTTTTGGAAAAAGTTTAGTTTTTTCCTTCATCAGGGTGGTCACGTTCTTTGTTAATATCTCATTAAAATGTTTATTAAGAAAAAAAAGTATGTGTTATGTTGATATAGAACAAAGATGTTCCAACAAAATCTCTTTTGATCTATGGTAATATTAATTTAATGAAAACCTTGGACGAATTGTATTAGACAACTCTTTCGCGGTATTCGCTGATGACTGCTAAAAATATTTTTTTATTTATTAAACGCAGCTAAAAAAGATGTTTCTCTAATGTTCATTGGAATAGCCAATATTACCAAGGCAAAAATAAATACACTTTACAATTCCACTTAACTTTTAATTGCTTTTCATCATATTGTGATGTTTCAAAAGATATAAATTACCTTTTAACTTATATATTTTATTAATATCAAAATGCTAGAACAATTTCCAAACAGCCATGTTTCAAAAGCGTGGAATTTGCGCGCGAAAACGGCGTGTTGTGACGTACACTTTTGACCCTACTTCCGTACAAAAGAAACGACAGGAATTCGATTTAGTCCCTCCGTGCACAAAGTCCCGAATGTAAATTGGGGGCGGATTCCTGTCCCACTAAATTTCCCTAACATTTTAAAAATGTAGTAAAAATGGGAACTGTCCCGCTTGTGAATGCGATTGTTGAATGTAAAATTTGGTTCGGTTATTGGGTCGTCCCGATAATATAAAAATAATGGACTTTTAGGTGTGAAAATAAATAAAAGGAAAGGCCTGATTTTTTCCGGGATAGGTTAACAGAACCTTTTTTAAAGCAAAAATATTCAGACTGATGAGTTCCGATATATATTTTTTTGTCAATTATAAAGTAGATATGTAAATATTATGGCTTACGAAATATAATCGTACCTATTGTTTACGTATTTAATACACGCGAAAGTTACTCTTTTACATTAAAATAATAAAATGGCCCTTCACACTAATTCGGCCTTAAAATCAGAAGAAAAGGAGGTATTTGATAAGTATGCAAACTAAGTAACGGGCAGACGATAGGTAAGAATAACTAAAGTAAATAGTTGGCCAAAATGCTAATTTAGTGAGATTACCTTAAAATAACAAAATCTGCATTTAGATTTAATACAGTCACAAAAGTAAAGTAAGATTTTAGCAATACAATTGTATTAGTTACATACGCGTACTCGCAGGTACATGAACTTTCAGTCACTTTACTTTATGTACTGTAATATCATTAGTAAGCTGCAGAGTAACATTATTTTTTCATATTGTAATGTCCCTGATTAGGACGTTTTACATTCATCTTTCTGCAGTCCTAAATAACACGAATGGGTATTCCATCATAGCATAAGCTTATTAATTTATCGCTTACCCCGGATAACTTAATACGTCCGATGCAAATGGATATCGGACACAGCTAATTAGGGCGGCCCTCCGTGATGGGCTTCCCGTGTAATCTGACTGTAATGAGTGGCTGAATCAGCCAGCGCGTCTTGGCAATGACATCGGGATTTGATTTAATTGCATAACCTTTGGCCATTAATTAAGGTTGGCTTTGGATTATGTTGAAGTTCTCGTATGTATAAAATATATAAAATTTAGTTTGTTTTTAAGCATAATATACTGTGTATAGGTATATTAAATCATTGAAAAAAACAAATATGGATTAACTATCAGTGAAATGGGTGCCCTACTTTCACATATTGTTGATTAGCACATAATTAATACATAGTACAATTTTAGGTGACAGGTTTGTTTAAAAAATCTAATAACCTTAATTTACAATTACAAAGGGACAGCCTTAATTCAATAAAAACAAAGAGTGTCATTTTAGATTTTTTTGGTAAATTTAAATTTATAAAGGAAAATATTAGCTTTCAAACTTATCGCAGGTAGAATGCCTTGATAAAGGTGTTCATAAAAATTTTAAACATTTGATTGCCCTGCATGATGATTTTAAACCAGATTTGAAGACATTTTGACAATGGAAATACCAACATGGATCATAAATCCATTTGATTAAACAGAAGTGGAAAATGTGATAATACAAAGAGGAGCTCCTAAACCTCTTCAACAGCTGGTAAAATTAACCGTTCTCCAATGGCGTGCGGTTTTCCAGATTTTGCTATAAGTAATAAGATATTGTAAGATGCCCGCAAGCTATCATCATTTCTTTCAGACGTTGAAGCGAGCATACTGTACACGGTGGGACTTTTTTAAATTTTTGTGTTAATGTTTGGAAATATTTTAAATCTGGTAAAGATTTAAAATATTTCCAAATATTTTAAATCAAAAATTTTAAAAGATTTAAAATTTACTAGGAGATTTTTGATAGCAAAAGCTTTGATGGTTTTATAGTCATTGCTCAAAACTTTGTAGCATAAAAGGCGTAGGCAACCGTTTGTCTGCCTGTGATGTCAGAGAACCAATATTTTTGACATTCAACACTATACTAACGCCACTTTTTTAGATTCGGTCATGTTTCTTACCAATTACCAACCTGTAATAGAAAATAAATCTGAACAATCAAATACCTACTGAACTTACATACTACCATAAAATAATATCTTATTATAATTGTACCTTTAGCTTTTCTCATACAGTTGGTTTCTTGGAAGAGATTTCTTTCCATTTCATCATACCAGCCATTGTAAGTCCTTTGCTGGACATGGGCCTCCCAAAGAAGGGGAATTTAGCCCATAATTGCCGCGCAGGGCAATCGCAGAGCGCTGCTTTCGCGACGGGGATGCACTGGTCCATCACTCCGATTTAAGTTAGTGTTACCTTAAAACGTGGTCGTGACACATGAATTTATTCTCCTATCTTCTCTTCTTCTTTTAAAATTATAATTCTTAATCGTTTTAGCAATTTTATAATTAAAACTTGCATGGAAAAATTTCTAAAACCGTTAAAATCTTAGATTGCAATACTAATTAAATGTTTTAATGTAAAAATAAGGCAGCACAGTGAATTATATAAATAAAAAAGGATCTAATTACATCTCTATCTACAATAAAAAAAGAATCTAATTATTTAATAAATATATATTTTTTATTTGTACAACATTTGCAAGATGTAAAATAAGAATCATAATTATAAAACTCATAATTTTAGCATTCGTGTGCAGAGCTCTAATGTCATTACTGAACCGCAAGTACATAGATACAAATGCACCTAATTTATATTCCGAACTGCTTTCCCGCGCAAACATGTTTACTGGATGTTTGTCTACGGAAAATTCAAGTGAATTCAAATTGACGTGATTGTTATTCTTGTTCAGATGCGACAAATAAATTCTATTAAACCTATCGTTTGGTAGTCTGTTGCTATAACATTTATTAAATAAGCAAGCCTACCCTATAAAGTCGGGTAGGCTTGCTTAAGTTTCAAATTGATTGCAATGTTAAGTTTCCTCTATTATTCAGCTTAATACATTGTTTTAAAGAGAGCAATACTTGAGACGTAAGGGTCGTAGTTTTGGATTCTAAACCAACACTGACATATGATTTGAATAACTACCTCTTGATTTATGGTATCTCATCATTACTGGTTTCCGTATAACTAGGAATATCCTTTAGTAGAAGAATTATACATGTGAAGTTTGGCACAGAATTGTACATGTATTGGTCTATACAAATGAATCGATAACAGTTAGTTAAAAAAATACATGTAAAAGTGCATGTAATAAGGTACCAAATACATGCAAATACAATACATACATATACAAAGTGTGTGTCTGCTTGTCCGTCTGTCTCTCAGTTTGTAACGCCTCTCACGGATTAACCTACAATTTTTATAAAATTTTTCAAGCTTGATACCATGTGGTATCGGGAGAGTAGACTAGGACTTCCAACTGCACTAGTTACTGAATAAGGCGATTGAGGTATTGGAACCGACAGATACTCGCAACAATGTAGCTCAAAAGTAACAGAGCGAAGATGGGTTGACGATGATTACTCCCATCGCGAAGTTATGCTCTGCAATTGCCACCACGTCTATCCAGAAGGGCAATTATGCAACATTTTTTAAGAGGCATATATGCAGCAGTAGGCATTTTAAGGCTTGCAATGGAATGGGATAAATATAAGATCATAGTGCCCACCACACGGTTTCATAATATAAAAAAAATTCAAGGGCGAAAGAGTAAGCTTTCTACTAAAGCATATTTATATTATAGTGTTAAAGATTATATTAATGATAAAATTGTAATTAGTTCAATGTTTTATGTGCATCTGTATCAGTTCTCAGTTCTAATAGTCACCAAGCAGACAGTGCGATTCTCTGCTTATAGTATTCTATTGTTTATTCTGTAATTTATTGCTTTATCAATTGTTATTACTTTTATTATTTATTTTTTAAATTTATTTTTTAGTCTTAATCGTTATTATTTATATAAACACATTATTTTAATTATTTAGTACATCTTTATATATAATCGATGTCAGATGACGTTTCACTTATTTCAGCAAATGTAAGCAGTTCTTTCGATTCATTTGATGACTCACTTGACTCCCACGTATTACTTTGTGATTGCCTTAACACAGTTCTTTCAAGCTCTATAAACGGATTCAATGTTTGTCACATTAATGCTCAAAGCATTCCTCAGCACTACACGGAACTTCTCCGAAACTTTAGCTCTGACGTTGTCCACGCCTTACTTATTTCTGAAAGTTGGCTTAAGCCAGCTCTCGCTTCTACTTCTTATAGCCTTCCTGGATATATTCTTATAAGAAATGATCGCACTGGAAAAGGTGGAAGTGGGGTAGCTATATACCTGCGCAATGACATTAGTTATAAAGTTATATGTATGTCTCCATCTCTTTACACATATTCTGTGGAATAAATGTTTGTGGAAGTATCAATTGACAGTGCTGAGGTTGTTGTTGGGGTCGTATACTGTCCACCTTCTATAGACTACTTCTCCACTCTTGAGTCTGTCCTTGAATCAATCTCTAGTGAGCACGCACACCATATAATCATGGGCGACTTTCTCGACTCAGCTCGATCTTCAAAACTCCAATCCATGATTCAATCTACTGACTTTTCTCTTCTACCATCAAACCCAACTCACCACTATTTGAACGCTTTTGACTCCCTCATAGACCTAATGATTACCTCATCTCCTGACTTGGTAATAAAGCATGGCCAATTGCCAGCTCCTGGTTTCTCTAAACATGACCTTCTATTTTTGAGTTACAAGTTAAAGCCACCTAGGGTCAACCCTAGAATAAAATATCTGTGAAGTTATGGAAAACTGGATATTGAAAAACTAAATCAGGATGCTGCGGAACTTGATTGGACACCATTAATGGAAGCGTCTACCATTGATGACAAAGTAAACATTCTTAACTCTTCTGTCTTACAACTTTTTGACAAACACGCTCCTATTCTTCCGATTAGTCTTAAACGTCCACCTGCTCCCTGGATTTCTAGTGATATTCGTAAAGCCATGGCACAAAGAGACAGTGCATTTAGTAAGTTTATAAAAGTCCGGTCTGATTTTAATTTAAATACATACAAAAGACTTCGATATCGCTGTAATCAACTGGTAAGATCGGCCAAACGTAGATTTATTCACGACAATGTTCAATCATCATCTTCGGCAAACGTATGGAAGTTTTTGCATTCTCAGGGTCTCGGGAAGTCTTTAAAACCTCCCGATTCTAACTCTGTTATTTCCTCTAACGAGTTTAATAAACACTTCTCTTTAACTACCACACTAGATCCCTTTGTAAAATTGTCAACTATAACTTTAATCACTTCCTTGCCACGTCCGACAGCTAATGTATTCAATTTGTCTCCTTTAACCTTGGATAAGACTTTAAAAACTATTTCAGTTCTCAAATCCAATGTTGTTGGCTATGATGATGTGAGTCGCCGCATGGTCTTTCTCTTACTTAACTTTATTGTACCACCATTGACCCACATTATCAATTTCTCCCTACAACATGGCTCCTTTCCCAGTATATGGCGCAAAGCCTATGTTATCCCGGTTCCTAAAACACCTAACCCTACCTCTTCCCATCAATTTCGTCCCATCTCTATTTTGCCATATCTCTCTAAAATTATTGAGGCAGCTGTACACAAACAGCTCTCTAGCCATGTCTTACAAAACGCCCTTTTAAGTCCGTTTTAATTCGGTTTTCGTACAGGACATAGCACTACAACAGCTCTACTAAATACCCTGGATGATGTAAGAGTTGGAATGCAGGTTCGTCTACGATAACGGCCTTATGGTAGACGAACAGTTCGGCTTACGCAACCGACATTCGTGCGTGCACCAACTGCACCGCCTCTGTTCTGTATACGTCCTTTTACGCCTCAACGAACGACGCCGACCGCAAGGGACGACGGCCTAGTCTTCAAGCTCCACTCTCAAGGAGTGCCGGACAGACTCTGTCTTATCATCAAAGACTTCCTCTCGAACCGATAATTCAGGTATCGCGTCGAGGGTTCCTACTTCCGCAGACACCCAATTTCAGCCGGCGTCTCCCAAGTTTCCGAGCTATCTCCGTTCCTATTCACGCTCTGCGTGAACGATATGCTTAGGTCCCCCAGCGTAGAGCTAGCCCTGTTCGCGGACGACACGGCCCTGTACGACTCGGGCCGACACCGCGACCCCTCCCTCTGTTTCAAACGCCTCCAACGCGCGGTCAATATTCTAGGCGACTGGTTCCGCAAGTGGCGCATCGAACTGAACCCCGAGAAGAGTGCCGTCATGCGCTTCTTGAGGTCCAATCGGTGCGCAGCGGACAGTATGGGCCGCGAGGTTGGGGTGTATAAACTTTTCGGTCGACCCATCCCCTGGGTCAATAAAGTAAAATATCTAGGAGTCACACTGGATCGACGCATGACGTTCGGACCTCACATCAGAGTAGTCAGAAACAGAGCCTCCTTCATATTAGGTAGGCTCAACTGCTACATAGGCCGTACAAGTAGGATGGTCCTCCGTCACAAGAGGACAATCTACAAGGCCTGCATCCGTTCGGTAATGACATACGCGAGCCCCATATTCGCTCACGCGGCCCCGTCAGTTATTAAGACGCTCCAAATAGTTCAGTAGTTCAATAGTTTATCCAAAACAAGTTCATGCGGAGGGCGACTGACGCCCCGTGGTACATCCGCAACCTGAGCTTGCATCGCGATCTAAAATTGCCTACGATCCACGACTATGAAATACGAATATCAAAGAAGCGTCGTATCGTTTTCTTGACGGGGCATCGAACCATGCCAATCCTTTGATCGCCAATTCCGGGAAGTACGTTGCTAGGAAAACCGTCCAAATCCTACATCGCAGACCGCGTCACGTCTTAGACGATTTCGCGGGATGAAAACGGGCATCGGACCTCTCATTTATGAGAAGCCCCGCCCTCTTTTTTCGATGGCGCTGGAATTGACGTCTGAGTAGTCCAGCAATAGGTTCGTCCGGAAAAAAAAAGAGTTGGCATGGAAAACTCCCGCCTTACGGTCTTAATTCTGATGGATTTCTCTAACGCCTTCAACTCTATCAATCACGAAGTTCTCCTCTCTATTCTCTCTTACGTCGGAGTCTCTGATTCGGTTCGGGAATGGTTCGCATCCTACCTTCGAGAACGCCAGCAAGCGGTGCGCCTGGGTGATGATTTGTCCCAGTGGGTAACAATTGATGCTGGTGTGCCGCAAGGTGGCATTCTCTCTGAATTTTTTTTAATTATCCAGTTTAAAATATGTACCTGTAATTATTTTTAATAACGTGGTAGTGCCCTGCACATGCGTTAAGAATCTTGGCCTATTTATCGACTCTTCCTTAACCTGGGATACACATGTTAATGAAATCAGCAATAAGGTTACTGGAACGCTTCGTGCTCTCTATCGATTAAAATATTTTCTTCCTACTAAAACCAGAACCTTTCTTATTCGATCCTTGGTTTTACCCATAATTGACTATGATGACGTGTGCTGCACTAATATCTCTCAAGAACTCTTTAATAAATTGGATCGTCTATCAACTGTCTTCGTTTTGTTAAAATTATAATCTGTGCAATGTTAATACTTTTCTGTGTTGGCACTACTGAACTAAAATTTGTAGGTAGGAATCTATTATATATCACTCTCTCAACTTTTGTTCTGTGGTTAGGTTACGTTGTTGAGTCTAATAAAACAGTTTTGATTTAATTACTATATTTTAATCTAAAATTAACAATAGGTTATGGGCCCAGCACGCTTCCACTGCGTGCGTCGGTTTGCGTAAATACGATCATATTTCCCATTACCGTTCTCTTCTCGGCTGGCTTCCTATTCGAGAACGTCCCAAAATTCGAGTTCTAACCATACTATTTTCAATACTTTTTGATCCGTACGCACCAATTTACTTAAAGGACAGAAAAAATATATATATATATATATATATATATATATATATATATATATATATTTTATATCATATGCATTTATTGTGTTTATTTATACAAATATGTATGCCACGTTTATCTATTTTGTACATATATTGCCTGCACCACTATATCTATATTTTTTTTCTGTTTTGTGTAATGGTTGACTGGGAGATAATGCCATGTGGCATTAAGTCCGCCATTTGTATATTTTGTAACATTTTGTGCAGTAAAGTTAAATAAAAATAAAAAACCTAGCTTCTAGATAACGGCTTGTTAGCGCCGGCGCCGGTAGGGGTTCCATTAACACTATTTAGTATTGATGGAATCTTTATCACCACCAGTTTTTCTTGTGGGTTCTTATCAGGTCGTGGGTGTAATGAACCTGCATTAAACTTAGATTTTAGATGCGTCTGGTGCCGGCAAACTAGTATAAGGTAGGCCTAATTTAAATGTTAGATGACTCCCATGATCCTGGTGGGGCCATCAGGGTCATCAGTATTAAGAATATAATATATATAATATTATATTATATATATTATACAATTTAGTACATCATATTCCTTAATTAAAATTGTTCTATTTATTATTTTGGACGATTCCAAAGTGCTTATAATAGGAATACTTAAATAAAGAATATTTTGATTTGATTCGATTTTGTTTCCAGAAAAGTTGGACGCGATGTAAACTGAAGTCCTCATGTAAGGACCAAGGGGTGAGTAGTATAATAAAATAATTTATACAGTTTAGTTTAATGACAAAGCTAATGTTTTCAATTAGTATCTAGAGAGAAATTTAAGCAATAACGGTTGGTGGGGTACCAGGGTACCAGGCCAACATAAATTAGAGGAAATCATCTAGCGAGCTTCACATTTTCATCCGGTGCATGGCTGTGGGCGCAGTAATAGGGTTCTTTGTCGCGAAATTAGCAATCAGCCGGCGACATGGCCGCTGAAAAAAGGCCCGCGAGCTTTTCTAATTGCCCGGAGATAAGCTTTCGCCAGCCCTGCACAAATTACTATTGTTTGTCTCCCCTAAATTAAATTTGAATGTGTTACAATTAACATCGACCCTTAGTACGTCAACTGATACTATTGTGGAATAAAAAATCGATTATATTGCTCAATCATTACATATTGTGCTTAATTTTATTGATATAAATAATTAAGCATCTTATTGAAACGTCAAAATAACAGATATACTTTTCTCTGTTCGCGTTTCGTACATTACGAAACACCGTGGCAAAGAATTTGGGTTACGACACATTAGTAAGGGATAACTAACTCTATTATCCATATCCAGCAACGCTCTTGCGCATCATTAAAAATTTAAATCCCCGGATGCCGCATTCCAAATTCATTGTACATGCATCATATATATAAATTCCAAAAGGTATTTGAAGTGGGACACAACATTTTACACAGATAGTAAGGTATTTATTAAATATAAAATGATACTACGCATTATATAATTTTTTTCCTCTAAGTTTTAGGAAACTAAAATAGGCTTTATGCTGGATATTACGTGCCAGTTAATACCAAAAATGAGACATGAGAATGACAGGTGCCGATGCCTAATTTAAGTATTAAACGCTTGAAGCATTTGGCGGTAATTTCGCAAACTGTTGTTCCGAAAATTTTAACCATTTTGATAACAAAAAAAAAATTAAAAACATTTAACAGCCTTAGTATAATCCTTTAACTCTAGTACCGCTAGCCATAACAGAGAAAAAGTTAACATTCGAGCCATCAAAAAAGATGAAGGCGGTGGAACTTTTCCACTTTACCTTCAAAATGAACTCCGTTTAAGGGTCGAATTGTATTTAGAAATTGTTAATTCCCGTCTCTCGTGCTTCTTAAGTGAGTCTTTCATTAGTGGTCGTCACGTGAGCTGAATTTTAAAATGCAAAAGTTTTAAAAATTCAAAAGCAATACAACAACGAAGCGCGCAGTTTGAAACCCCTTTTAAAAGTGGAATACTAACGACATTTGGTACGGCTCCAGTTCAATTGACTACACACTTCTTTTACTTATTTAGTGTTTCCATATAAGATTCATCTTTAAAAAATATACTTCTCAAACTAGGTATTATATCGATACGGTCTTAATGTAAAGTTTAAAATATATTATGACATCTCAAAAATAATTTTTCATCAAACTCATCAAAAATTCTTTTTTTTTAATTGCTGTTGTTTTCTTTAAAAGTACAAAAATAGGTTCATTTTAAATAAAGAAACAATAATAATAGGCATTTAAGTTATAAAATATATATTCCCTGGTCCATTTTACCCAGAAGTAGACATCAATGCCTTTACACTTACACCTACAGCCATAGTTTAAGGATTACAATAGTTTCGGGGAAAAAAGAACGCCTCATGCACCGTAAAGTTTGAATGCGTGTTTTGCGGTCCAATCTCGACTCCTAAAGGGCTTACGTCTGTCAGGCACGGCGGGGGTCCCGTAGGACAATGAAAAACACTTTCGCCCTACCGCGCGTGCATGCAAAATAGGGTACGCGTATACTTCTACCCACGTACAACATACGAGTATACTTTTATTACACACATTTTATCGAGCACCAAACTTGTTATTAAATAAATAAGTTACTAGCCTCTTTGTAGCGGCCACAAAGGCATAACATAACAAGGAGCTAACTCAAGTATGGTAAAAGAGACGAATATATTTATAAAAAGGTGGCGTAGAATCGAATGTCTGGCGATAGAAACTCAGTAATATAATCGTCAAAGTAAATTCTTACACAAATATGTTTGTATTAATATACCGAAAATATATTCAGGGTAAACGATATCTTTTTATATCAGAATAGTAAATGCGGTCACAAAGTATTGGTTCCTTTGCTCCTATTAGACTATTGAGCTGTTATTAAATAAATGTTTTGTAGGTATTTAAATTAAACCAATTTAGTAACCAGAATCATAGTTGCTGTTCTCATTGGACAGATATTCCAACTATGTAATTTGAAATTTCTAATAAGGAAGTTCCCCAGACTATTCAGATATGAATTAAAATCGATTTGAACACATCGAAATCTCCACTGAATGAACTCGTCCTATTAATAATAGTGCTAAGATTACGTCGAGTGGCGGCAGACGGTCGGGGTACCTCATCTGCAATTATACAGATTGATCCGTAGATCCACTCGAATTAATTACTACCCTTGGATCCGACTCGGTATAAACAAATGAATCTTCACAAAAACGTGACTCTCTTAGACAGTGGTCTTTGAAAAGCAGTCTTGCGAAACTTTAATTAATTTGTTATCTAAACAGTATCGCTCGCTTATCGTTTACTATACATTTTTAGTGATGTGAATTTACTTGTGTAAATGATTAGACAAAATATTCATTAAATACACACACGACTTTAAACCAAATTGAAAATGGGTTTTCATTTTATTTATGCAGTACAGGCAAACAGACCCTTATTAGAAGGATGTAAGGTCCATTTGTATATACAGCAAGGTGAAATGTAAGCCACTGCGGCCGGCATTGCTTCGACTGGCTGCGATCCGTTTCGCATCGCCGCCTTTCTCATTCGTATCGGTTTTCCGATGTGACACTCATGGTTATAACATGGAGCTCTACGTACATTATCTGTTTTTATATTGAAATAAACTCCAGTATTTTCAAGTTGAACATTGTTCACTCTTATTATGTCATATACTTTTGACATTTTACAAAAATTGTGTAGTGGACATATAAAATTTAATTCATTAACGAATCCACCTTTTCCCGGCGACAGTTGTAACGATGGTTAAAGGTTAACTCGAAGGAAGGAAAACTCACAAAGTCAAAGTTTTTTGGACGGATGGACTAAATAGTAAATACACGAATAATACCATAGATACAAAGAACAGTATAAAAAAGGCCAAAGAACCATAGACAACAGACTTAAAAATAGGTGTGCACATGCTTCCTGATTTCGTTTGTTTACTGGGTAAAATATATGGGAATCCATATAAGGTCCTAATATATTTATTCTAATAATAGTTGGAGTCTAATTCACTCCACCACAGTGGAGTAGTTTTTGCATTAAAGAGAAATAAGCTTCCATACACCCTCACTAACTTTTACGATGACTTTATTGGGATTTTCCCTAACTAATAGTATATTTACAGTAACAAAAAGTAGATTGAACTAAACAGTTGAAGTTTCACAAGCAGCAACAATGATATGCAAATCCTCAGTGAAATGGTGCCCGGTGAATAGGCAGGATCCGAGTAAGGGAGACACAGTAACAGGTGAAGTCGAATGAAATCGTTGCTCATTTGAAAGGCAGAGCCATGAGAGAGCTTCTCGTCTCGACAGGGTATTTCCGTATCTACTACGTGTCTTATCAATAGAATAAGTATTCAGTATAGGAAATCGCCTTTGCACTTCACCAGAACATATCAGAAATGTAAACGTGCACATCATTAAATTGTATTCTATACCGGAGTGCAAGAGCAATTTACTTTTTTAGCTAATCTGCTGTTTTGAATTTTGTTTCATGATGTTAAGCATGTGCAAAGTGTTAAGCATATTCTAACTTTTTAAATTTTGCTATTACTCGACACAATAATTTCACCAAATTATCAATTGAAATTAATGAACATTTTGTGCTAAAAATAGTCTAACTTCGAGTACTTAAAAATATTACGAGAACAAAACAAAAAATATTTTAAAAAGTTTTATAAAAAATTGTAACGCAAATGCCATGCTACGTAATAAGGGCCGACTTACCAACGTTCAATGTACATGAGCATTATGGCGGCGAGGGCGACAGGGCGCGTGTTCAGGCGCGCCGCAGAGACTACAGACGCCGTTTGGCGATGCTTGCTATAAAAATTCCATTACTTCTACCTATAGAAATAAGTTATACGTAACAGATTAAGGGTGACTTAGGGGTATCGACAAAGCAGGATAGTACCTCCTTTTGTACTCGGTGACATATGAGGATTACATCAGTCCTGTCCCCAACACGTCAGCTCCGGTAAAGTACCGTAACTGTCAGATCCATCGTCATTTCCGCTATTTGCATCGCAAATGGCGTCAGGGCTGACTCATCAGGGCGACGACAGGCAACAGCATTTCCGTCGCTAAGCTGCGCTTTGTGGTTACCTACCAGTCCTTTTCCCTATCGTTGCAATTATGGGCTAAAGTACCGCTTTCTTCGGGAGGCCTATCCCGGCAGCGAATTTCTTATGGCTGATATCAAGATATTGATTAACCCAGGTGGGCTTATCAAGATGTGGTTATGTTTTATAGATTGAAAATATTTTCTCTGTTCCTATAATGCAGAAAGGTATCACAGTGTTTCTTACTTTGTACAATAACGGTAAATACCGGCAGGTTTTCTCCAGGATGATTAAACATTTTCCAGTTTCCGAGTACTACTGCTACAATTTAAGTAATAACAAAAACAACTTTGTTTACATGTATATTCTCGTTGCCTTTAGTTGAATGTAATGTGTTTGAACATTCTATTTTACATTTTATACTGCAAAAGGTGCACAGCATTTTCTCTTAAAATGTTTAACCTCTTTAAAAACTATTGTCTGACCACGAATATTTTAATTCATCTTATCGACTCACCTGCATAAAGACCATAGAGAATCCAAGATCATCACAAATAAATTATCATTTCAAGTTCCAAATCACCCAATTCATTAGATAATTGGCTGTATAGATAAAAAAACATGAATGCATTCAATATACCGTTAAAAAGGTTGACTTCAATGCACTCTGAGCGATATAACGGATGGGGGTGACAGGGAGAGTGTTTGCCCGCGCCGCCTCGCCGAGACTCGAGACGACTGATTCCTTGTGGCGCCGATTGACAGAAATACCAAGTGGAAGAAGTCAATGACTTTTATATTTTGGCAATATAAAAAGGAGGATGAAAGAGCAAGCTCTCTCTGTCAACAAACTTAATTACATTCACTTACATGAACTAACAGATAATTATACAATACATACCATGTATGAGTTATTATATGATAGTTTTATGTTCATATATGTTGTATATTTTTTTTAAAGTTGGTGTTAAAAAGTGATATCGAAATATTATTATGTGTCCTATGATTTATCACCTACGATTTTAAGATGAACTAATTTTGTCTTGCAAAGACATGGTTAAAAATAAGTTTGAAATAATCGTTAAAGCGGCGGAAGCATGACAAACAAATAGATAAACTGTCCTACTAAAATATTAGTAAGAATTAACTTTACCATATGTTAAGTTTATTCCATATTTCTGAGTAAGATGTCTAACAAAATATTGATGCTTACATGTTAAACCTGTCAAAACACACCTATTAAATTATTACATCACTGTTTACTTTGCGTAGCGATAACCTATAGATAATGGAAGGGTTGAGAAGGACGGCCGGACAAACGAATATAGGCTGTCAACTGGAGTGTTTGCTCGGTCGATAGGACGATAGTTTGCTTAGCCGGGCTGCCCGGGGAAGTAATTTACGAACAAGTTATTTAACTTTTATAGTACAAAGTTGTCTAAATTAAGGAATATTATTACAAATACGATGCCTTAAAATAACCGATCACATTAGTGCTTAATAGTACCACTATTATGAACAATTTTACTAAAAGCATGCCCGTGCGGTACCAGCAGTGCTGTGAGGTACTCGCAGAATGGAATAGTACCTCCCAATGCACCAGGTGTCGTAAGAGGTGACTAAGGTACCAGAACTGACAGATGGGGTATATCTATCCGAAACAGGCTTATGTCCAGCTGTGGACTGCCAATGGCTGGTATGATGATGATGATATTTCTAAGTGCGTGTTTGTAACTTCATCCTTACAGAAGTTATTACAAGAGTTTGTAATAAACGTTAACGTATGGTTATAAAAAATGGCTTAATTAAAATTATATCGTGGTTGGACTTATTTGTTGTGTTAGACTTGGCGTAAATATTTTTGATTATTAATTTTTATTTTGGCCAACAATATAAAATAGAAGTGCATGATTAGGAAATTACACTGCGAAGTCGACGCGAAAAATAGAAAATTCTATGTCCGAAGATAGTGGTAGCACGGTGCGGTGTAAGAACTTAGGGTGACAGTGCAATGTTTACCGTTCCATCGCAGCATGGTGGAGCCGAGGCGTGTAGCTTCGTTCGATCCTCTTTAATGAATTTCTTGATCCGTTTTTGTCAAGTTAGGTAAAATAAATTGATTGATTTGGTTTGTACTGCGAATGTATACGTTATATCGATTTAATCAATGCACTTAGCGAGTTTTGTTTTCCTTACTATAGTTAGACGTGAATTTGCTAATTTGATGTTATTTTAAAAATGTATATTTATTAATATTTGTTGTCTTCGACATTTCGAACATAAAAAGTAAGATTACAGATACGTTAAGTGTCTCTCCTAACTTAAGCAGACGGTAAGTGAAAAACCGTAGTTTAAGGCGATTTAAAAGTAATTTTAATAGTTAATTCAGGAGCAGGATTAAAAACTTGCTATCATCTCGACACCAAATTAATCTTTGTGTTAGTAAGAAAAGCATGTCTCGAATAGAGAATTCGAAAATGAAACGACGTGAAATCAATATGAAAAGAGTTTTCGGTATCGCGTACAACTGAACACACACACGGGAATAAATACCAATTTTCACCTCAAAGGAACCATCTCGAAGCAGCCGATGGGAGTTAGCGTTAGATAAATATTATTTTGAGATTTCCACAACGTGCTATAGCTTTAAAGTCACGTATTGGACAATGATTTCAATTTCGTGCGGGGTTCGTGACACCTAATTCTTGTCGGAGACTCCCCAAGGCGCCAGTCTATTACTTTATAGTTCATACGTGCTGACTCCCCAATATGATTATAGTAGATTGCAAATGCGTAAGATGTTGTTGGTTTTTGTTTATATGTCGGTGAATAAAACAGAGCAAACTTCTTTATGCGACTTAATTTATTTTTATGTACCTAAGCCGTTTCTGGCAGTTTATTACCATGTTTTGTAGAAATATAGCCAGCCAATATCAAATTCCGATTCCAAATATGCTGTCTATATTTCGCTAGATTTTGTACGATTTGTTGTTTAATAGATATCTGTGATTATGTTCTACTGTTTCATTTGGTAATTGTTATTTTTTCTTTATATTTCCTATCGGTTGTTATACATCAGCTGTGATACGAGGTTCGTCGAGTACTTTTTTTCCATCATTTTCGGTTAAGCGAAACTTTGCAGACCGTAATGCTACTTCACTTCACTATCTTGTTGAGGCACTTGGTTTCGGATGTATATGCTGCTATCTGTTTGTTCCGAAGCACAGTCACTTCTTACATCATATGATACAGAAGGTACCAATCTACTCTGCTAGCACCGCACAGCAGTTGAAAATAAGCGGAATTATTGAATGCTAAATGTAAATTTGGGCTAATCAAAAATCTTTTTAATTTACACTAACCTAAATTCCTTTTTTAGTAGATTTCAAACTAAAACAAGCATCGTATCACTTATATCACTTCAAAACTATGTAATTTTGTAGAAAGTAATCTGCTCAGTCATTTTAGTGAAGATAGATCCTGTTTATCCAAGATTAACATCGACAGTCACAAGTTGAATCTGAGCAAAGCTCAGCCATCCCGCGGGACGTTTAACTGTCTCGGAACCCTCGATCAATTTTATTATAAGGCTTAAGGCAGAGGCTCCCAAACTTATTTAAGATGCTGTCTAGTTTAAGTGTGGTGTTTCGTTACAGAGCAAAATATATAAAGTGTTCCTTATTCAGAATTCTTCGTTGTTTTAATTTTTGTGTGTATAAATGCAGTTCATTACAGAAGTGGAAGTTGGTTTAAATATTATCTGGGGTGCACAGAATACACTCTTGATTATTTTCCACGGTAATCCAGGTCGACACGATGCACTTTAAAAACCTCTGGTTCAGGGGAATAAAAGTAGGTACTGGAGTAGACAATTCACATTATTCCATAATATACATTTGTGGGACAAGATTCACCTTGACAGTCCAGATCTAGAATATCGACTCTTGACTATGACGACTCCAGACGTGAGGGTACAATTCGAGCAGGACAAGAATAGAAAAGGTACATTTTTGAATTCACGGCTTTGTTCTAAGCGTGCTCCTCAGTATCTATATTATATTTTAACCTTAAACTGAGGCCATCAATGTATTAAGAGTGTATAGAAAAGTATGAATGTTGGTCACTGAAAGGATTCGAAGAAACACTGTAGGAATTTTATTTTACAATAATATTTCTTGTACATGGGAATTATACCTGTAATTTTTAAAATATAACGATATTTTAATACAATGACTATGGAGGTATGTGGACGAAGCATTTTTTATACTGTCCTTAAGTGTCCTGATTATAAAATACACGACTAAACTTCCTTCGAAAATAGTTGTAAAATCCCAGACATCGTGTTTTATAGATTTGTTTTGTATGCTTGGTTAATGCTTAATAATTTAATATATGTTATATTAAAAAAACATGATTTAAGTAAATATTATATATATGCTATGTTAAAATAATACTTTTATTAAATAATTGCTCTAGTTTAATCCTTAGATTAAAAAGATTTCGATTACAGACTTAAAAGCGGGTAAGTGTTTCTTAGAGCACTGCGAGGCAAGGTGCGTGTCTCCCGGGAATGCAGCCGGGTTATATTAAAGCCCGCGTCTGCTCAAGCACACCCCGATATTGCATACTCTCTAAATGTACACTCGATTTAGAGACATTTATTGTTTTTGAAGAAAGAAATTCGAGTTAAAACTTCGGATAGCGCTCTTGCTGTCATGTTTGTTCGTGAATACAGTTGGAATTGAAATTTTGTTTCATCATCAACCCATCTACAAAATGGAACCATGTGTTTAATATTATATATGTTCGTTTATAATGGAATGGTTACGTTTATAAAATATTCATAGAAACTAAACAAATTGAACACGAAACTAATCATTTATGAAATTGTACATATTGGTATTTAAATATTTTAAACTATTTCCGGAATTTTAATACGTTTTGCGCAGTACGCAGTAGTTAACAGAAGCGTATTTGAAAACAATTCTTTTAGTATTTTTTCTCTCTCTACTCGAGTTTAATTTGGTTTTTCAATGTTTTTTTTGTATATTAGACTACATTTATAATAGAATAGATTAATGCAATTAAGAAAAGACGAAATAATTTGAGTTGTACAAATTTTACGCTCACTCTGATCTAATTTGAAGACAGCAAATGAGAAAATATATTTATTCGTTCATCACGTACTTAATATGGAATTATGCAAATAATATTTGATAAATTCACATGCAATTATAAAATAAGTACATTTTTCGTGACTTAGTCTGTGAGTGAGTTCGAAGGTAAAAATCGGTGAGAACAAGGTACCTATGCACACAAACTTTGTTTGAGGTCTACCTCCAATAAAGTACCTTCTGAAGTGCCATTTGTTTAATGTCAGATAAAGTATATATACGTTACGTTTACTACTCATTACAAATCCGGTTTATTTATTTAAACAATTCTGTGTTCGACGCTTTAATTATTTTAGAAAGATATTTCATTAAAACACTATACTATTTTATATTCTACTCTACCGTGTAAAGTAGTTTAGAATAGTTCTGTTGTAGTGAATCGTTCTGTATCAGTTGTAGTAAGATGCGACTGATCGGTCCCGAGAAAACTGAAATGGCGGATTATCCACCAGAAATAACGTAGCTAAAATTCAATAGGTAAGGCAGCAACATTGATGATAATGATGATATGATGATATATCATAAAAAGAAGATTATTCGGATATTTAAATTCGGTTCTGATTTGTCTGATTTGTGTTCTATCCACCTCCTGCCTTAGAGGTGAAAGATTCACGCGAAAGTGATTTGTCTCGGTTCTTAATCAACTATACGCCAGGATCTCATGCAAGCCCCGCAAAGCTTCCTCGTTATAAAATGGAGTTCCTTTGCAAGTACTCGAGATCTGTTAAGCCTGGTATAATACAAAATAATATAAAAGTGAACATTCCTTGTTACAAAGTCTAAAGTAATTGAAAGTTCCTAACTTTCACTCATAAAAAGCGACACTATCTACAAGGTTATACATTCCTATAATATTGCGAAAGTATTGCGAAAGGCACTTGTGTTATTAAAAACACTTAACGAACTACGAGAAGCCGCAGGCAACTTACTCTTACTAAAACTCGCAAAATTCATTCAGTATGTATATATCCTTTTCCAATTAAATCCATTCACGCAAAAACTCATGAATGGATTTAAATGAGGCTTTATATACAAAAAAAGAAAACATTCGTCTGAAAATAGGCTGTCATATGTAGACGAAGACCAGATTAGCTGCTTTACTAGAGGTTGACCTCTTACAGAGGTCACCTGGCATGGTTAAAACTGCTGTGGAAATAGTCTCACCTGAGACAGTTAAAAAGTGACTGACATAATATCTCCTGCTTACAAGGATGGTGACACGCTAGTGAGTTTACCAGCAATTTTAGCATAAAATGAGCGCCTGTAGGCTACGGTGACGCTCACTATTTCTTTCACACCATTTGTTTGACTATGCGGTTTAAATAAATATATTCACACTTACTCCGAGGTAAGTCGCTTAAGACACTGGTATTACGGACATCAGACAACCGACGAATCATAAATATAATACTTAAATTATATATTTCTGACACCCGCACACAGAACAAACACAAATATCATCATATCAATGTTGGAGCTAGGTGGGGATTGAACCCACGACCTTTGGCGCATTAGATAGGACCACTAACACCTGCGCCATCAGGCCCGTCAATAGAATCATCCAAACCTTAAACATTACTTCTATATAGCTATATTTCACTGTCAGAGGTAGAGTAGACCAAAATTAGTTTTAGTCCGCCGGGTTTATTGAGCGAACAGTTGAAATGTTTCTTAATTTTCGTGTCGGGACTCCCACAAACGGGATAATTAATTTCTGGCCGTAATTAGGCTACCTGCGGTTTCTCATAGAAAACACGGTCAGCGTTTGGCGCAATTTCAACTGCTTTTACAGATTTTTTTTGAGAAAATTGTTATTCCTATTAACGAAAAAATCAGTGATTTGGCGTCACTTACTATTTTGGAATATTACGCCAGTGTATAATAACAGTAATGACAGGAATAATATTTTTTAATATTGAAGAGACATTGTAGTTCTATCTTTCCATGCAAAAAATCATTTTCTAATCATTCATTTTCCATGCTGATCACTACAGATCGCTACAAAGCGCATTCAGCACTTTATTATGCATTTTATTTTGAAAGAGATCTGTTCCCGATGTATATAAATAACAACGCTAGTTGCCCCGGGGCAAACTAATATATTTAATAAGTGATAAGAAAAATATGTACTCTTTTTAAAGAATTTTCACGGAAACAATGAACGTGAAATCTAACTCAGTTAACGTTAGGTAGAAGTGGCTAAAGCTATGATTTTTATGCAAAATAACCATTCATACATTACTCACTGTTTGTATGACACATTCATAAACTTAAATGAAGTTAACATTAATTCTCTTTTGAATGTCAAATACCACCAACCAAACCGACCGTTGATCCTTAAAACGAAAAGATCGCGTAAATATAATCTTCTATTTACGTAATCTTTTTTCGCAGTAATAATTTTTTTTTGAATATTTTAGCGTTGTCAAATTAAAATACAGAAAGTAATGTTAAAAATTGTATGACTGGTTATATTGATGAATTTGATGTATTCAAAGTACAATTTGTATTATAAATCATAGCTTTAGACACTTCTACCCAACTCTCTCATGTATTAAATATCAAGAAGCTATTATTTAGCAATCAAGTGGCTTGCTGCCGATCAGTTATTGTTTGAAACTTTTCTAGTACGTATCGATCTTATTGAATAACCGAGCCAAAGTGGTGAAGTAAAAGTGTGTAACAGCTGGCCGAGGCGGACGCGAAAGTGTTGGAAGTAGTTAGCTGAGTTGGTGTTCGGCCTGCATCTGCCACGATGCAGCGTCGCGCCGCATTTTAAAATGTTCTGGATGCAACTTGATATGAGGTAGACATCTGTTTGTTGTACGTAAAATGATGTTGGCAATTTTGATGTCTAATGGTGAGTACGATACTTTTTACTTGGTAAACACTTAGATATGATATACCGGAAGAGTAGAACTGAATCTACTCTTTTTTTACTCTTTTTATTCTATTGTGAATTTCTTAGGAAGGCCTATGTCTACCAATGGACGCTGATTGGATAATGTATGTTGATTTTGTCGTGGTGAATGAATAATTACCTAATATCTCTAAGTATGAAACCACAGAGAATATTATTTGTGAATTTAGAAAGAAGAAATTAACCAGTTCTTTAATAACGCGTGCTGTTTTGACTACATTCACTATGATTTTTATGCTGCCAGGTGGAGTCAGTTTAAAAATGTACGTTAGCAAACAAGCGAAAATGCACAAACAATTTAACCGAATACGTGAACTGTTCGAAATGACTGAAAAATGAGATGGCAAAACGCCAGCATAAAAATTGAACGCAGTCAAACACGTAACGAGTGATTCACAAGCTACACGTACCTACTTTGAGCAGTCTGCTCATGACCAAATAACATTCGGATGCAACCTCGGGTATCACGATGTTAGAGATATTATTCATTAAATATAGCTTTTTTGGATCGACAGCTGTCAAACGAACGTGTTTTTAAATTATTTTAATGTCTTAATTTTTGAACATAGACTACATATATTTTTTAGCAGTCTTCCATCAATAGCCTAGTTTAAATATTTCTAGCTGGCCCTATAATGCTATCATAAGACTTGCAAATAACTCCTAGCGTTACAGGCTTTTAACAGTCAAATTTTGGCTAATAGATTAGTGTTATTAAAGACCTAGTGTTCAGAAATATATACCAAACCGATGAATACAACTCTACTACGCCTACAGAGACCTCAAATAGTTAGTAATTTTTAAACTGTCATCAGTAGAAAATTTAGACTAACGGAGAAATCAAATATAAATAAAGCGATATGTATAAAATTGAGGCTAAGCACGCGATTTACGCGAAGTCTTAGCAGTGTGTCGAACATGCTTTAACTCAACGGAAAAGCGGAAAGTCTTTTACATCCAAGACCCGCGGAGTCGGTGGAATTAACACCGTTGGGATGGATAAACTGCGAATGGATCGCCGGCGGATCGCTTAAACAGCTCTGAACGTGAAATATAGCTCTCCACGCCCCTGTTTCATGGTTATTTATTGCTAACCCCTAGGACAAACCTCACAATAACCTGGGATACACCTAAAGTCTTTGGATCAAGCGTTGATGTCTATGTTCAAGCTGAAAGTCACATTAACACGAATTTTATGTATCACAGATGTAAATTTTTTGATATATATTTGTTTTTTAGTCTAGAATAGCGAATATACTTGTCATCCTGGAAACATACTTTTATTTTTCACAGCAAGAGGTATATGTTTTGTGCAAAATTTAATAAATATTTATCTCGATCAAGTCTTACACATAAAATCTTACACATAAGTATATTTCAAAATATCAATACTAACAAAATCACACGAAACTTTTAGAGAATTACTTATAAACAGAGCCTTAGAGTAAAAAAAACTGAGAAACAACTCTATATTGACTTATAACAAGGTTGTAGAAAAACCTTGTAAGCCCATTTCTATTTATCTTTTTTCTTGAATAAATAAATAATAACGTTAATTAAGCAGTATAGTCAATGTAAAAATACTAAAACATCGGCCGACATTTTTAAAATAAAAGAATCACTAATATAAAACTTTCCTCATACTGTAGTTGCAAAACAATCGTTACCTTCAAATTTTTAATGTTTCTATTACATGATCGGGTAAGTTCACACACGCTGGAACTACAGAGCCGCCGACGACTCGGCCTAATCCGACGATTATGTTAATTTACAGCCACTGATCCCGTTTCGGGTATCTCATTGGCTTTACTTTTCTGTCGCAACTCACAAAAAGTATGCAAATTAAGCTTTAACAACTTTGCACTTAGACGTGACTCTTGTCTGGATATGTCATCGGAATAGATTCAATGTGTAACAAATTTACAACAACAACTAACATTATATTATTAAAACTAACTGCCAATAATTGCTTTAAATACAACGAGAAAATGGTGGACCTATTTTGAGTATTTATTATACAGAATTTACTTAATCGGATTTGAACTAATTCTTGGCACCTTAAGAATAGCCTCTATCATTACCATTAATTTAGTGTTGTAGCGTTATTATACAACAATTACAAAAAATACCATAGCCAACTCCAGTGATGCATAAAAATAGCTAATGATCAATACAAAGAGACAAAAGGTATATTAATGTCAGAGTAATAAGTTAGTTTTCTTGGTAAAGAAGCAATCACTCAAATTGCCGTTCATATCTACCATAAATTATACAGTAAATCTTGCCAAGTCTGAATTTTGTGAATTTTAGTAGAATTATACTTTTTCGTTTCCATTTCGTCAGCATTGAATATCAACAAAGGATTTCAAGCACTTTTAATTACAAATCGGACGACTCGGCGTTTTCGAGATGAGAATCATTTCTTTTAATATTAATTATGTAAATCTTAATTAACAGCCAAAATACCTTTTCTCTACATTTTTTAACTTCCATAGCAATTTTTCAATAAAAAATCATAGACATAAACAAACAAAATGTGTTTACACTCGTATAATAAACCTGGTTAACATTAATATGAAAAGCACAATTCTAATGTATTTATGAAGTTACTTCTCTTCGAAAATCAGCATTGTTCTCTTTGTTCTCGCATTTCTTTCGCAGAGTCGATAAGAGGCACTTAGCGTCTCATTTATTTTGTACCGATTGAGACATGCAAATCACATACATATAAATATAAGTAGAGAATCCCAATGCATATACCTAGGCTCCCATCCCAATGCATATACATTAGTAGATTGAAACCTCTTTGCTAAGTTAGAATTGCAAAATAGTGGCTGTACCTACTGCTCTCGGATGCCGTTTGATTCAAAAGAAAACACGTCTTTTGGATGTTTTTCGCGTAAATTCAATCGGAGTGGACCGAAAAAAAGGTTAGGGTAGATAGTAGCAGATGCATTTGCTAAAGTGACACATCGAGGCCGTTTCAAAACTAGCAAAGCTCGGGTTTGGTGAACGAAAAACAACTATACAATACAATAAAACTGAACAAAATTTGTAAAAGTTTCGCGTGTATATATGATAGATAAATTTGTATCTCGTGCCGCATGTTAGTGGATTGGACAAAAATTCGAGTAATATTTAAAATGTACAATTTCAAAAAAATATATTTTCGGTCTAGATACTTTTTACCAAGATCTAAAAAAAGGTTGTGTGTCAATAAAAACATTTTTTCCATAATAAAACGAATTTATATAAATCGCTGCTATCGCTTGAATTAGTTGAGTGAAAACCAATGATGCTAAGAACAACAGCACTCGTACAAATATATATATGTATAGTATAATAATGTAACAACTAATTATAACGCATTAATGCATGAAGTGCATGCTAAACTCAAAAGAGATCATAACACAAATGTTTCAACCGCAATTCACCATAGTTAGTCACTTGTTTTAAAATGAGCCTTTTCATATTTCCATGGCAAGTAAAATAACTACGCCTTCATTTGTTTCCCCGGGGAGGTTAATCAAAGCCGGGGGAGCCGCGTCGTCAGCAAACTAATTTGATCTAAAGTTGGCGGTTCGCGGCCGAGCTATTTGCCTTACTAGTTATCATCCTTAACACAATGTACATAATATCCCGCTCCGTCTCAAACTTCGATAATAAGAGTGGATATGTCTTAGAATAAGTTTGGTCTCATATACAGGGTGCATGTTCCCCTGGCGTGAAATGAGCTTTACCGCGCACTTACTTCCTTCTATCAGGAGCAATAGTTTCACAACAAGTTTAATATAACCGCAAAAGGTATGCATTTTAAAAATTCGACCAGCGAAATTTCTTTGAAGATATTTACGCTTGAACAAAACTCGTTGAGTAATGTAGAGGAGAGGAATGTAGCTTGAAATTGCCTTCATATGTGAACATTTCTGAAGTAAGCAATAAAATATTAGATTGAATTTCCATGTACGACCTGATCTTGTTGTTGTCAGAACTTTGTCTTTATAATATAGTGGTTACTATGTTCATATAATTTTTATGATAATTAGGCATTTTAAATTTGAAATAGTACATTTGGAAGTTGTTGAATCAAACGAAAAAAATATGGTATAGAGAGTGACGCTCTCGAATTTAATTAAATGATTCCCGGTTCCCTCAACAAAAATAAAGGATTTTATTAT
Organism: Heortia vitessoides; assembly: GCA_020976665.1. Taxonomy (NCBI): domain Eukaryota; kingdom Metazoa; phylum Arthropoda; class Insecta; order Lepidoptera; family Crambidae; genus Heortia; species Heortia vitessoides. The sequence continues at coordinate 9,300,036 of JACJUM010005601.1, read as the reverse complement.
ATCCAAGATAATGTTGCTATATCATCTCATTACATCCATACAACCGTACATCCATTCCTTCATACATCCAAAAATATTTGCCAACTTTCGCGTTTATAATATTAGTATGTCTTCATATTAGCCGTAGCACATTTACAGAAAATAGGTTCAAATAGGACCACTAGTATTCGGTCTTCATACGACACGCTCCTCATCTTCTATTTAGACTAAAAAATACTAAAAGAAAAAATAATTAATTTTGCAATAATTAGAACGAAGAATATGTCTTAACTTCGGAACTTCACTCGGATCAATGATCACGAAAATCAATAGAAACAGTAACTAAATATATGAAATCAATCCACTCTTTATACGACGTCAATCGATCATTGCTATTACTATAAATCAATCAAAAATAACTGTTAATAAATATGATATGACCATGAAGCGTAACGACGACTTTACGTTCCCGTGTAGTAGTAGACTAGTGCCCTCAAAGTCAATTTCTGAGATCCGCTCAAAACATGCGAATGCTTCGTACGAAAATTACTGAACTTAAATTTGAGTATGATTTCGTTAAGTACGGTACGAGGCATCCACCCATATCGGTAACTTACCTCCAACTTTGTATATATTGGACTAAAAGCCGTTCTCTTGAAATATGGGTAGCGAAAGATACCTCTTGATGAGTAAGGATTTCCCTTTGAGGCAAGATTGAACATTCCACGGTATGTTTAGAGTCATACCCTTGAATATTGCTCGTCTTGACGTAACTACGTAATCACCTTATGTATCTACTAGTATTAAACTAGACGGAGAATTCATTTGAAGTACTTTTGAGGACGTCTCGAGCTAAATTATCTTTGCTAAATTTTGGTTCACACAGTAATATCACATTGGTTCTTATAGACAGCAGATGTTCGCAAATGGGATTTTATACAAAATATGTAATATTTAGGAAACCCTATTATCAGATTGAAAGCACCACGTTTCCGTATTAAATCCTCTAGTGGCAAATTGAGTAAAGACTACATATCTTCAATAGTAATACGTGAATACACTACCATACAGAATACCAGAATAAAGTGACAGATAATATTTTGTAACATAAACGTATTTATTACTCTCAATAACAATAATAATCGGCTTTAAAAGACAATCTAGTCAACTTTTATAAACATGGCTGGCGGCATTAGTTGTTAATAATTTAACGTCGGACAAAGAATGAAAAGTGAAATTAATCGCTTTAAAAATAGTTATTTAAAAGTGAGTGAAATATGAGTATATCTATTGAGGCATATATATTAGTAATACCCACTTCATCACCCGATACTTCTAACATAGCGCTATCAGAAAACATATTACCGCGAACAATATTTCCCTGACTCGTAAATGATAGTGGACATAAATAATGCAAGACAAAACTCACCTTCTTAGGTTTGCCATTCTTCCTGAGTAATTTAGCACAGCAGAGCCCCCTCGTGTCCGGCAGGGGGGCGGGCGGACGCCGCGACCAACACAGCCTTTGAGGGCTCGCCGCCGCCGCCGCCTCACTCCTCGCTTCTTCCTTATCTTCACACATTATTAGGGAGAAACCCCACTACTTACTCTACCCTCGAAAAATCACAACCTCCAAGATATCGATGCTTTATGAGAACCTCTCGCATTGTTTTCGCCTTAAACTACCCCCGATAATACTATCTGCCTAATATATTGGACAAAATAACATTTCGCAAGTCTTCCCGGATTTCTATCTTAGCTTAGCGTAGCTCTTGAATTGCCTGAGTAAGTTCGATGACTTTGTACTATTTTTTTTTAAGTAAACGGTATTATTATTATGTTATTTCTACTATTCTACTATTATTATGGAAAACGTCCGATTCAGCATCTGTAACAAACAAAACATGGCATGTCTCATAATAGAAAAACAATAAAAATCAATAACTTCATAATTCTAAAACAAACTTTCGGGATTAATTATTTTTAATAAAAATTTTTAATGAATAAAAGAAATTTATAATATAAAATTATATAAGTCTTCCGAAAAAAGGAAAATATTAATAAGTCGTTGAGGAAAATAATGAAGGCATGTTAAGATGAATGATGTAATTGCAAGAATTAAGAAAATGTCTTTCAAACTGCCAACGCTGTCTTTAATTATGTTATTTTTTTAAGTAGCAGGCTTTCCTGTTATTAGAACATCCAAAATGATGTAATCAAGAAATGTAAATGAGTTTCGCTCATTAAAATATCTGCTAGTAATCGTGGGGATTACCGGCATACTTTCTTAAGTAAAGCTGATTTTAATAGGCTGTATTCAATTAAAAGTGTCTTTTACGTGTCTAGTGGATTCAAAGAGAAATAATGTAATTTTAAAAAATAGAGAACACTGTTACATGTACCTATTAACAATCTAAGGCCTCAATATCATTGATACTACACACCGTATAGGCTGACTAGACATACGTATATCTAGCTTCATATGAGGTAGACCTCATATAAAGCTCGTCTACATTCTTGCCTGTTTCTACCGATAAACAGCAACAGATGTTTCGGCTTGAAGTGTGATAGAGGCATTGAAATTTCTAGGTTATGTGACCCCGCAGTAACGCTTTCTACTACGCGGACCGTATTAACCTCACACATGAATATACTTTTGCTTTTGTCGTACCCCTCAGATGTTGTGACTCCAATATGAAACCAAATATTTATCAAATCTGTCTTAGATGTGTTAATTATTAGAAATCCAGACCATGGTTTGAGCGCAATAGTATATCGAAAGGTTAAAGTACTTAAACAATACATCTCATCACCATACGCACAGTTAGCTAGTGTAGGCAAATCTTTGTTTCAGAAAGCACAAGGGATCTGTGACAAGGTCGACCTCCATGAAAAATAAATGAACGTAAATGTCAGCAAATACATTACTTTTCATTTAAATCTTTGAAAATATAAATATTTGATATGAAGATTTTTGCACCGATTTTCTAAATATGTTTTATTTATTTAATCGAAAATGTCTATTTTCGATTAATTAAATAAAACATATTTTTATATTATAACAAAAACAATTGACTGAGTCATCATTAAATTGGTTTTATTTTGTACTCATAAATTGAACACACATTTTATTTAACATAGTATATATATATTCGCAATCAAAAAGGTATTTTTATTTAGAAACCTACCGGTGGCAGTAATTGTGAAAATCGTGTACCCTTATTACGTTTTTGGTCAAAAGAATTCGCGCGGTCTCCTCTCAGCCCGAAACGAACTTAGTCTTATTTCCATATAATTTGAGAGAAACAGGGGCGGTTTCTAGTTTGCAAGTAAAAATGTTACTTGTGGCCACGCCGTTGAATATTAAGCGAAACACGGCTAATGAATGCACGAACTTGCTCGACATAATTATGGGAGCTCATTGAATTCTTCTTTAAGTTCCCGCTTCACTAGTTAAAATTCTTCGAGCTCGCCTCAGACTAAGGAATCATTGTAATTATTTCAACCTTGTTTATACTCCGTTGTATTTGATTAAGGGTTGACGAGTAAATAAGGCCTTTGTTTGGCCAGTTGGTTATTGTACGTACCCCCGCTGTTTATCGGATTAGTACGAATTTAACTGTAGATATTGTAATCCTTTGTAACCTGTTTGTTGCTGCTCGTGTAGAAACAATGTTGGAGCGTGCCTTTAAATGTTATATTTACTCTAAAACCACATACAACTGAAAAAAAATCCTTGCATTTGGAAATATAAGCCTTTACAGACAACTTAATGTTGTTGAAAGCGCAAATTTTGTACGTATATAAATAATTATAATAGTTGTTAAAGTTTCTTCTCAGTGCCTTATATTAAATTTATTTCAATAGAATATGAACATGAAATACTACATTTCTCTTTTATTCAAAATCACTTCTGCTGATTCCTGTTGTTGAGGTCTCCTTACTTTGACGTCTTTTTTGACTATAACTGAAAGTTCAACCAGTGGCGTTTTCCAAAATAGTTTATATCATCGTCATCATATCAGCCATAGAAAGACCACTGTTAGACATTGGCCTCCCCAAGATTTTTGCCCATAATTACCGCGCTGGGCAGGCGTGGTAGCAATCGCAGAATACAACTTCGCGACGAGGATGCTGCTGCCCATGCCTACCCTGTAGAATTTATGTTAAGCTGTTTCGGATGGATATACCGCCGTCTGTCGGTTCCGGTACTTTAGTCGCCTCTTACGATTTGTGGTACATAATGAGGTACTATTCAACTCCACGTGGGGTACCCCTACGACACACCGACAGAGTAGTTATGTAATTATTTATATTCTATAATAATCAACTAAAACGCTTGTTTACAAGAAAATACCAAAAAAGGAATTATAGTACTTATTTATTGTTGAGATTAATATAATCTAAATCTGTGTACTGATACTATACACGATACATAGATCACTGGTGGCATAAACTAGATTAAAAAATAATCTAAATCATCCCTGACGTCGTTTTGGATACACCATCTATGCGTTATCATTTACCCACAAACTAAACAAACATTTGAAGTTCCATGCGTTGTTCCAGAAACGATATGATATACCACCTGTCATTAAGTGTTATCATCATCGCATCAGCCATAGGACCTCCGCGACTGGACATAGGCCTGCCTAATTTATCTATGAATGAATTTATTCAATACAAGCAGCCCACTCGCGGCTTCGCTCGTGTTAAATTCGGGGTAAATTTCACCGCTTATTTTAGTGAAGTAGGGGGTTAGAAAGATATTAGCCTATGTCACTCTATCCCTTCAACTATCTCCACATAAAAAATCACGTCAGTTTGTTAAAATTCAATCTATTCGTCGTGAAAGACGTATGATAAAACGGATAGACATTCAAAAGTATATTATACTTTTTTACACACTCACACGCACATTACTCTCCGATACATACTTTATCGTTTAGGCGCGGAGTTATTAAAAAAGAGTAAAATAAAAAAAATCTTACATGAAATTATTTTTATGTATTGTTTTGCGAAAATCCGACTTTTTTTAAATATCTTACATTTTTAAATTTGTGATATCTTTCGAATAGAATGGTCAAATTGAATAAAACAAAAAAATATTTAATGGAATTGAAGCAGACTTAATTGTGACAGTATTAATTTTGATAATAGCCAATTCCAAAGTATAAATAAAAGTGCTTTAGTGGCGGTGTCGATTAAATGTCTTTTAAAATGAAAAAACACTTATTGTAACTTAATTAAAATAGTTAAACATATGCAATTGTGACGTTTTTAGTAGATAATTATATTTACTGCAAAGTTGTAGTACATTATTTTGTTCTATAATCAATAATTTTTGCAGCGTACCCAATGTAAGATTTATTTTTGGGAATTTTTTCATACCTTGGCTTACATTATTGGAGTTTTAGTACGGATCTCTAACTTTAAAAAAAAAATATATAGCTAATATTCATTGGAAATACCTAACAATGAAAGAATTTTTCAAATCGGTCAAGTAGTTTCGGAGCCTATTCCTGTCAGACAAACAACTATCAAATCTTTCCTCTTTTTAATATTGTAATAGATATAATATAATTTATGTATTGCATACCTGTTTTTCATGTCTTAAACGGTAAAGGTTAGTTCGAAGACGTTCCAAAATAAAATTGCGCTATTGACTATCAATTAATGTTGCTTATTTCTTAAACAGTAAATACGTACTACTTAACAATACTTATGTCGACACGGAGAAAATCGGTAGTAATGTGTCGCGGACGAGGTTATATCTTTTACATGATTACGTCTAAGTATTTGATTTTTTATATAAGAATTTAAATTTGATTTAAAAAAAATTTTGGTAAATATTGACGATATTGAAGTAATTATAAAACTAAAATATTCGATTTTTATATAAATTTTTTAAATTTGTTCAAACAGTTGCATAAATTCATCTGACTCCGAGATAAATGGGATGAATCACTTGTGTTTCGAATAACAGGCAAATTCTTAAACACATATTTATACAAATTTAATACCCAGATTTAGGACAAACACAATGTTCATCATACAAATATTTGAACCTACGACTCTTAAAATACAAGATTGACACTATCGAATGCTTCATCCGGCCCATCAGAATTCTAATTCGTAGTCACGTTAAAAGTATTATTGTTTTTTTTGTAATCTAACAGAATATGTTAATTGTGTACAAATTTAATACTGTATAGTTATTTTTGGTGTTTGTTATAGTATCAAAGAGCAGACTCAGATTTATCTATTATCCATAAATTTCACTATATCACAAAATATTTACTTTGTATACAGAAACTGATATTTTAATTAAATTATTACTAAACTTCATACTTACGTATATGGGTTAATCAAAAATAAAGAAACAAGCCGCACTTCACAGGCATTTAATAATCAAATCACAACAACAAACTAACGGTAACTACATCCAAGTTTAATTGTTATTGAGGTTATAACAATAAGATGATAGCCATTTCGGAGGCATTTACATAGCTGCATACCCTCTACGGGTCGTAGCAATTCGTAGCAAACTCGTAGCCTCTACGAGAGATAGCTTTAACCACTATTATTATATGGGTTATAATAATAAAACTGAACCAAGAATTGAGAAGAACGTGAGCTGAGAATATTTCCGTTTTCATTTAGATTCAATTTTGCATTTGAATAATGCGCGAAAAATTTAATAAAATAGTAGATTTTGAGAATTGTACGGTAGTTAATAAGAAGTACTTATCTTGTATTTAGTTTTGAGAGGTACCTATTACTTCGTCCAGAACTTTAATTGTATATCAATAAATTAAAATAAAGTATTATTGTAATACTATTCGTGGTACCAGCCTCACCCTTCGGTAATAGTACCTCTCGCTGTACTAGGTGTCGTGAGAGGTAACTGAGATAATGGAGCCGTAAAATGTCTGCTTGAAAGCTTAGCTCAAATGCAGCAGAGCTGGGATGAGCAGCAGTATTCCTATCGTGAAGCTACGCTCTGCAATTGCCCCCACGCCAGCCCAGTGCGCTGGGCGTGGCAAGTATGGGCAAAACTCCCCCTTGGGTAAAAATGGGCCAGGAATGCCTACTGCTGCTGTTCATACTAGGACGGTTTAATAAATCAGTGACGTTTTGAATTTCCCGCACAGTTATTCTATATACAACAGTGCTGCCGTCATCTTTAATCTGTTAGTGGGCAACTAGCAGTTGGTGTTTGATAGCAATTCATAGCAGACAACTTCGTGAATTTTTTCGAAAATGGAAAAAAAAGTGAATTTCTTGTGCCGATTAAGTATTACTTGTTACGTAAAAAAACCATCACTGAAACTAAGGAAAAGCTTAATAAATACTACGGATAGTCGGCAACTTCAATTTCAATGGTGTGGTACCTTCAATTTCAAAGAAGTGGTTTATAGAGTTCCGTTGTGGTTGTACCAGCATTAGTGACGCCAAACGTTTAGGTCGCCCAAAAGAAGTGATCACGCCAGAAATCGTCGATAAAATCCATGAAATGATATTAGATGATCGGAGAATGTAAGTGCGTGAGTCATACCGTATTTATCTCAAGTGAATGGGTCAACATCATATATTACACGAATATTTAGACTTAAGAAAACTCTCCGCATGATGGGTGCCACGATTGCTCACACTCGACCATAAGCGCAATCATGCGACAACTTCAAAATAGTGTTTAGCGATGTTCAGCCGTAATCCGGACGAATTTTTGCACCGTTTGTTACTGTGGATGAAACATTGATCCATCACAACACGCCAGAGACCAAGAAACAATCGAAACAATGGGTTGCTCGGGGTGAACGTGAATCAAAGAAGGCCAAACAGAGTCTGTCAGCCAACAAGGTCATAGCCACAGTTTTCTGGGATGCGCGCGGTGTCATTCACATTGATTACCTCGCAATCACCGGCGAATATTATACAAAGCTTTCGGACAGATTCAACGTTGACTTGAAGTAAAAACGGCCGCATTTGGCGATGAAAGAAGTGCTGTTCCATCAAGAAAATGCACGGGTGCACACTTGTTTAGTCACGATGACCAAAATCCACGAATTGAGATACGAACTGCTACCTCATCCAGCATATTCTCCAGATTTAGCCCCCTGCGACTATTAATTATCTGTTTCCAAACCTAAATAAACGGCTGCGTGGTAAGAGATTAGAGTCTAATTAAGTCATTACCAAAATAAACGCGTATTTTGAGAGCTTGGAGAAAACCTATTATTTGGAGGGAATAAAAAAAATTTAAAAACTCTGGACTAAATGTATCGAGCTAAAAGGTGATTGGTGAAGAAAGTGGAAAAATTAAATGTTTATTTGCCGCAAAAAAATGGTTTATTCAAAAAGTAACGGACTTAAATATCAAAAACAATATATTCTGTAGGTACATGATATATACTCTCATTAAAATATCAAACCATAATATTATAAATGTACAATATTCTATAGCAGATGGAGTCACGGTCGGAAAGCTAGAGCAAGTTTTTTTGCCAACTATGACGGCACTTGCAATGCAGACACCAAGTTTTAAAGAAGTACTTGGACTGAATATTGTTAAACATTATTTATATGTTATTTATATAAATTTTACTGTTTCTTTGTAATTCACTATTAACTTGTTTTACGGATATACATGATATTTAACAACTAATTTTGTTTTTAATAACTTTGTTTAAATTGATATCATAGCTCCCAATCGTTTCATTTTAAAAAAAAGTATTTTGGCCCGTAGATATTTTATTATATATCAAAATAACATCAATAAAATAAATGTGCAGTTTATTTTCTCACTGATCACTAATGTGTATGTATTGTAATATTCTAAGACAGATTTTTAAAAGTGTCGCAAATTCCCACCCAAGCGAACCTAGTAAGTGGCAAATTTCAAAACCACATAAAGCTATATTTTTTTTTGATAAAATACTGTACACTAGCCCACAGACCACCACCGGTTTTAAATTTGTCAAGTGCCAAAAGATTCTAGGAAGTGGCGAAGTTCAAAAACACAATAAACTATAAATTTTTTTGATAATGTTCGCTAAACTAACTCACAGAACACCACCGGATTCTTAGATTAATATTAATAACTAATGTCTGGTTAGCTAATATGTACTAAACAATCTCAAATATTTTTGCTTAATTTGAAAATTATTCTACTTTCGTAAATTATCAGAAAAAATGGAAAATCAACAATTCATATGGGGTTATTCAATAACACAATCATTAAAAATTCGTATAATCATAAAATTGTAATATTTTTCAAAATGCAAAACAAAGGTAATGAAGGTATTTTTTATGAAAAAGACAGCACCTTAGTATTGATTGCATAAAATGGTATTTTTATTAAGGCAGAAAATTAAAAATTAATATATTTGAAATAAATATATATATATTATTCACAATGATTATTTCTTTTTAAAGAAAATGTTATCTGGAGCTTCTTTTCATCTTTAGCAACTTTTAATAGCTGTCAATTATTTAACTGTTTTTTTAATATAAAAGGTTTTCAAAAAGTGTAAATCTGTCATGTAAGTGAGCTCATTAGCAAGTCCCTATAAACGTACCTGCGGGCACAGTTCACGCCGCAGTCCTGGATTCATTCCAGCAGCTAATATCCCATTCTGTTTGTCTTTCGAAGCAATAAAATGACTTTTATGCAAATCATACGAATTCTATACATTTTTGATGAGCCACCCCCGACGCATTCGCCTCGTTTAATTAATATATTTTTCCATCAAAACTTTGGGAATTTGCGTAGTGACTGATTAATTTCCTGAAGAACTTGGAGATAATAATAAATCGGGAGGCGTCTGGTATCGATCAAATAAAAACTCTTGTGCTAAAACTGTCCGTCTGTCTCGGACTAGAGGTAATAATGAAAAACGTAACTTTTGAAGGTTGACGGTAAGGGTGAATAATTCTTAGAATCTTTATAACATTTTCTTTGAAGACGTTCACGACAAAAGTTTATTTTGTTTAAACAAAAAAGGTACAATTTTATTTATATTTTCTGTCTATAATTTAGTGGCACATAATTCACATTTCAAGCAAAGTTTGGTTTATAAATGGGCGGCAATGCTAATTTTTGTTCGGGTAGTTACTTAAAACCGTAACGAAATAGTTAGCAACACACGGTTTGAGTCATTTTATTTTGGTAACAGATGCGAAATGATTCACCAACAATATGAAAAAGCGTGACAGAACAAAGATCGCGTCATTTTAATGTTATACTTTTCATCATAGAAGATTTTGAACTAATCTTATAGGTGAATTCATTACGTGACATTAAAAACATTTTTATACACATCATTAAAGCAAATATTTTTTTTATAAAATACATATATCCGACAAAACCTAAATCATACATTTAACTAATATATTCTGGTATTGAGAAGTTAAACCCTTTAATGTTTGTCAACAAATTAAGTATTTTCGTGATAGCAATTCAGATATTAGATAAATAATTGTCTGCTCTATATATCTATGCTCTATAGGAGTCCTATACTTTATTAGGTACTTGAATACAAAGTCCAATGAACGACGAATAAAACGATTTATACGAGCAAATACAAAATTGCATTCCCCCAAGAACGGTAACTCAGTCAATTGCTTAAACCGAAAACGAAACCTCGTTAAGCGTCCACTTACAGGAAAAGGCTCATTTCGAGAGATTTCGGCTTTAGAGAATTTCAGAGAAGAGGGTTTTTGAACTTCCCGACACACACGAACGAACACGCAAGCCAATTTAAGATAAAAAGAACTTATGTAAGCTGACGTCATTAAAAAGGCACTTCGGTTATAAAACTTAGTACAGCTGTTATATTATTCCATTACAAGCACCAAAGGAACGTTTGATTCAGAGTTTTAAGAAAAAAGCCATAACGTTCATAAACTTTCCGCTGTGAAAACTTTAGGTATCAAATATCTTCTAAAGAAAGTGTTAAATTTTGTAATCATATTTTGAAACTTAATACAGAAATATGTATTGAGTGATATATTAACTTTTCAAATAATTCTATCAACATTGAAAAGTTAGTCATACATAATTCTCTCTTTAAGATTATTTTTCTTTATTTAATTAAGTTTATTGAATATAGATGTCGAGTTTTGCATGACGTTATTTTCTTTTCAATGAACCTGATTTTAAAATAGTTGGTAAACTGTACCGATTTAGCTTAACTAGCAAAGCTTAAAAATTGTATCTTGTTATATTTTCATATAAGCGATAACAAAGAAACCTCTCTTGTATTAAATATAATACTATTTTAGGAAAACAGGCACTCATTTTCCATGGCTTTACTCTGTCGACGGTGAAGGCCGTCAGCTAGCCACAGTATATTTAAAATTCTAAACTTTATCATAAAAGCAACTCAATTTTAAAAGCGGATAGTTAAGTAGAAGTTTATTAAAGTATATACAAAACGTACAGGTCTTTGCAAAGTTTGAAAGAATTTACAATTTTGTAGTGGATTACGGTAATATATATCCTCTTAGGATAGTAACCAAAACGTCAAACAAAAAAATGTAAACTAAACCACGTTTCAGAGCCCTTAAAAAGTAGTTTTATTATTACTAGTGAAGATTTACGTTATGATTTATCTGTTGTTTTTATAGTTCGGACAGAATTATGATAATATATTTTATAGATGAATGTGTATAGTTAACATTATTTATATTTATTTATTAAATAAATTATCCACTCATAAGCTTACACTTTTAACCCACAAAATAAAATTTTTATTATTAAAGTGCACTGACTACTTTTGCGTACATATTAATTGTTGGGAAATGAAAAATGAAAAGCTAAATAATAACTTCAATCGTGTATTATTATTCTTACCAAATAGAATTAGAAAACTGCGATAATATTCACGCGCGTTATTTGTCCAAAATTCCGTATCACCACGATCAAAGTTTCGGAAGAGAGCGCAAGCTGCGCGGATGCAGCAGCGTTCGTCTCTCAGGACGGCCCGGCGCGCTCTGCCGGCCAATTTGGCGGCCCTTGCCTTATAACGCTCCGGTTTCCTATAGGAACTGACATAGAGCACCCCTTCTGGCATACCACCCTTTGAGAGGAGAATAAACAACGATTTGTCAGTAGGATTGGGAGTACTTTGCAGTACGTAGATATTTAGAAAAATGCGTTCGAGTTTTGTAATAAATTGCACTTTAAGAAATGATTTTCAAAAATGCTTCTTATAGTGTTTATATTAGAGAGTGATGTGTTTTCTATGGCCTCACATTATTAATGAGTATATTGATTTAAATACTACAAAACTTACAATCTATAGCGTCGGTCTAATTTCACTTTACGTCTATTTCTTCTGTCTTACTATATTATTACATTTTGTACAGCGATGTTACCGTTTTTGTGTTATTATGAAAAGTGAAAAACGTGAAAGTTTGTAAAGGAGTTTTTATTCTTTCACTCTAAAATCTAAACTAAAGGGTTATTACTAAACCTTCAAAAAAATTCATCTCACACAATATGCAAGATATACACAGACGAAGTCGCAGGTGACCGGTTACGTCTAATTCATTCACAACAAAAACTAGATAAATTAATAGAGTTTTCGTGTTAGAGTAAGATATTCAGTTACGCATGATGTTAGAATCCAAGGTATTAGGAAAATAAGATAATGGAAAATGTTTCTTCTCCGAGACACCGCGTATGCATTACTCTGATAGAAAACAGTTGGCTCATTATCATAATGTAGAGGCAACTTGAAGCTACTTACATCTGACTTCTCTTCGTGTTAAACACAAACAGTATTTTGATTAAATACGCAGAAGCATATATTAGTGTTACCAACATATATTTTATTACACTGACTGTTTACTATTTATTTACAAGGGCTTTTCGATTCCAATTGAAAACGTTTACAAAGAAACATTAAAAACGTAGATCATAAAAATTTATATTTAAAAATACTATCCATATATTTAAATAAGATGTTACTTTAATAAATTATCTATTATTTTATACTATGTAATTTAATAATATATGGTCAAGATAAAGGTTACTTAAAACAGGTATCTAGATTCCAAGTCAGCGTATTAAAATGCTAGAGCCATTATAACACTAAAAGTGTAAACGTCTCGTAGTAGAAAACTGACAAACAGGCTGCACTTTAGGATCATGAAAAAGGATAAAGAATACATTAACAAAGTCTTTTAATACAAGCCGATGGTTGCAATTTGTCAAAATTAAATTCAGTACCTAAGAAGTCAAATCGTGATAAGAAATATTTCGTTTACTTATTCTTCCAACACAATTTTGGGGTATATTTTCATTATAGCCGTTAAGTACCGGTAGAGTAATATAGTATCAGAACCGACCATCCAAATAAGTGAAGCTTAAATGCACAGGGCGGAGTAGGGCAGCAACATCTTCCTCGCCAAAGCTACGCTCTGCGCTGGCCAATATGCTTGCCCAACGCGGCAATAATGGGCAAACTTCCGACTTTCTTGGGGAGACCTATTTCTAACAGTGCACTTCCAATGGTTGATACGATTATTTTTATTATATATTTAATAAACAGGCGAAATGGAAAAAAGAAATATCGCACACTCTCTACTGATCTCAAAGAATATATATTTACTCAACATTTTTATTATGTACACAACTACACTATATATAAAAGAAAATTATGTCAGTAAAGATCTAGAATCTCCTATTAAGATTATTTATATTTTTGTTCGTACTTATAACACCAAAAGCTAAAACATATTCGAACTTCTTTTTTCAAAGTAGTTGAGCTGGAAATCGTGCCATGGATCTTTATGCGATGGTCAGAAGAGCTACGGAAATGGCATTCTGTACAGGTTGAATTTTTTGACTTAGGTTGTATCGATAACGTCAATTATAATATGACTTCCATTAAATCATTTGAAATATAGTCTCTGTGCCTGAATCCTGGTAACATGGATAATTTTTAGGCATTACATAATTTAATCGTGAAATAAATTATGAATTACGTGATTTTAATGAAAATTATTTAAGTAATTACTTTTTTGCGTTTTATTTAAGTCTACATATTGGATACGTGTGTACATTAAAGTCTTTTTCTGATTGTTACTATATTATTAAAAATCTAAAACCGGTGGGTAGAAAAGAGTACCTACTTCTATACCAGGTGTCATATGAGGCAACTCCGTCCGGGTCCGTAACCGTCTGATAGTGGATCTTTCATGCCAACTTTCGTCGATTGTCATAGCAAATATGGACAAGACAGAGACCTAAAAATATTATTATCAGTGTTTTAGTGTAAACATTCAATGTAAACCTCTTTATATTGTCTAAGAGCTGTGAATTTCGTATAAGGCATTAAATAAAAAAATTGTATGTCCAACCAAAAAGAAAATACTATTGCAATGACAAAACAAGGATCTCCTTTTTTCTCAACAGTTCAGTCTTCCTCTTTCGAAGCTCAAACCTCATAAGGTTGGTTATATCATCGGACCATTAAGGAGACATATCGGGGCCATTCCCACGTAACACCATCCTATGCCGTTTATTACAAGGCAATAACAGTTAATGTTATGTTTGTGATCGTGTATACCGTTTATGGTGGATTTTCCCTTCAAACAAATGTAATTTTTTTTTAATATGGATAATTATGTTTAATTTAATGTAATGGCATTTATGTTGTATTGTCAAATACAAAATCTATTAAAATTACACAATTAAGAACTAACAAATTAAAAGTTAAAGCTTCTAAATGATAATAATTCATATTTAATTAATTGAATTATTAACTGCTATTTTTATATCCTTTTCTAATATATCAGTTTGTAGTACGTCGAATGCAATGTGTGAAATGATAATTAAAGTCAAATATTACGCACAGCAAAAAGCAATCATTTAGCGACTTTGACAACAAAGAGTCTTCAAACGTCGCGATTTCAATCTGCCTGCGACTACTCGGCGTATTACAATTTGTCGTATATAATTCGAAGACTACCTGGTACATTTATTTATTAGATCAGGTCAACAAACAAGCGTACAGCCCGCATGTTAGTAAGCGTCACTGGAGCCTATAGATGCTCGTAATATCACAAGGATATCACTAAGGCGTTGCCAACTTGTGGCTTTAATATATTCTGTCATATTACCCAGTAATTTCACTGCTCTCTTCCAAATGTAAAGAACAACCATTAGCTTTTCACCTGCGACTTCCGCGTGGATTTCCCTTTATAACATGTCCCATGAGAACTTTTTCATATTAAAAGTTCAAGTTTACGTCCTTCCCAAGAGTTCAAACTATCGAAAACGCAAAAAACAGAGACTGTAAGCTGGGCGTATCGATGAATGCCATCGATTCGCTATAAGCAAAAGATTCCGAATGGTAAATGGATATTCCAACTTTGGATACTAACTGTAGTTTATTAACTAGTACATAATAAAAATCTTTAGGTTTTATTTCCTTCCTTTACGCAAATTTTTAATATTATAGTATCAGGTATCAATTGGTTAAAACGTAAATTTAAAGCGTTATTTCGACTATCACCGTTTCTTTATTTTGATTGTGACTGGTTCGATAAAGCAATAGTTATGTTTACGTGTTTAATTAAATTAGAAGAAACTTTTATACATCTCGTGATGATGTCTATTTAAATATTAAAATAAGTTATACACCTAATGCTAATATACGTATATAACACTCATCAGTAAATATCGTTAAAAATAACTTTCATTAACTGAATTAATAAATATAGACCAATAATATTTTAATTTCGTATATAACACAGCATTAACAATAACATAGAACTTCTACCAGAAAAACACAGAAACAAGTTTCTGTAAAGTAATATCCGCCTACAATGCCGGCAATAATCATGATGCTACGGACAGCTACGACGCTGTAGCTATAAGAAAGCGTAAATATAACTTACCTTTAACTCCCCTCACTTTCGTTTGAGCCACATTGTGATACGGAAATACTTAAAACTGACGTCTACTTGTATTACAAACACAGCACACGACAAAGAACACGTTTAGAATAACAGTTTAACTCACAAACAGAGTTTGTTTACATGAATCCGTGTTAAATAAGATATAATAATATCATGTTCAGTTAGGGCGGGCTCGAAGCGCCGACTAGCGGCGGGCGCGAGAAGTTGTCGTTAGGGCGGCGGGGTTTGCCCAGAAGGGTGTAGGTGTCGTTCCTCTCGCTCCCACATATTGCTATTTAATTGTCGCAATTTTCTATCGCGTTACGCAAAAACGACGCTTTTATCAATGACATAGGAAACATAATATGACTACGTA
Source organism: Heortia vitessoides (assembly GCA_020976665.1). Lineage (NCBI taxonomy): Eukaryota > Metazoa > Arthropoda > Insecta > Lepidoptera > Crambidae > Heortia > Heortia vitessoides. The sequence continues at coordinate 9,283,769 of JACJUM010005601.1, read as the reverse complement.
GGACGTACGGATTCGCCCCACGGAGTACGGCTTTCCGTAGTGGCCTTGAGTGTGCCCTGATGTTTTCATCCCGCGCGTGTAATAAAGCGTTTAGGGTGGGGACAAGTGACTTTAGCTGAAGGATTTATGAAGGAATCTCTAGAATTAATTCGTCCCGATTGTGGCACTCTCGCTTTTCAAAAGGGTGAGGTAGCAGGCCCGCCTGTAATTTGCATAATTTTAATAAAACATTGTGATAATTGGCTTTACTAGATAAGGGTTTAGAAATGTTTGCTTAGGTTTGTATTCAAAATATGCTCAATAGGGACAGTTATATAAATAGTTGGTACTCGACTGCAGAAGATTGGCGATCGAACCGTCCCAGTCCAGTAAATCAATATTTAAACTTTGCAATTTCCGAGCAGTTTAAATCAGCTATTCGAGAAGCATGTAAGTCGAAGCATAATAAATAGTGATATAACTGTACAAATACAATAATGGAAGTAATAACAAGGCGGAATATAAAAAGTGATATTGTAAAATTATACATAAAAAATCGTTGTTGATTACTTTATTAGTAGCCTATAAATAGCCTTGAGCCAGGGTGTTAAATACCAAATGCTTAAAATATTTAAAAATTACCATGGGAACTGATGTTCGCTGGAAATATTGAACATTATTTTTTTGTTACCTAATCTCCTGGAATTGTGTGTATAGGGTTTACAGAGAAACTGCGTGTTTTCTGTTAAGACTATTTGGTAGGTAGGTACTGCATATTTAGAGATTAGTCTAGGTTCGACGGAATTAATGACGCTAAAATCACACAGTGGTTGACCCCCATCCATCGCGAGGATGGTTTTACAATCAATTGCAAATGCTATGTTGTAGAAACTGAGCTAGAGGCGGTATATCGCACAACTCTTGGGTTGTTCGATCAACATTTATTTGACATTCCCCGTAGGCGGTAAAATTCACAGATAGATGCAACATCTCTGCGTAAAGCCAGTGGACCAAGCCGACGACACAGAATCTCGTCACCTAAAACTCGAGCAGCTTGACGCAGTTACGCTTTCAAATTTAGTCTAATAAAGAGTAAATACTGGGATACAACAGCCTAAAGATGGCTGCAGTATTTCATCATAGAAACTTACCTGTGCCTTGTAAAGATTCAAACAATGGATTACCGTGAAGTCCTGCCCCGCCAGGAACGTCGAAGATTTCGATAATCGCGCTACTATCCAGGGAAGATCCATCAAAGTTGAGCGGCACGGTTAAAGGAAGTATTTTTACAATTACTCATCTATAAAGCACCCCCGGTGCTAACACCTGTTTACTGGATATGTGTCGCTAACATGAGTCCTGGTTATCCTAGCAGTTCTAGTAAGCTCTGAGGTAGTACATCGGGATCTGGGTACGCCCAGTACTGTCACCTCAACGGAAAGAGAGAAAGGCAAACTATCCGGTGTCTAAAACAAAGATCCATATAGTCAGTACTTGATTGCGACTATGAGTAGCAAGGATCTATAAAGTTCCGGTCCGTCTGTGGACAAGAGGTCATAGACGGTCCATGCAGTACCAGCAGTTATGATTTGACGCATCTAGTGCTTGCACTGGTATTGGTCTCCAAATGCGTCGCAAGGCACCGTAAGGATGACAGCTCCCTCACGTATAACTGTAGGTACTGTTTGGTGATGGTTGAACATCATTAACGAAATAACATTGACTATTGAGGAAACGTCGAATTATTCTTTTATTAAGACTATTAAACGAATTCAGCCTAAATTAAGGAACTTTTAATTTATTGCAAGAATTGTTTTCATGCTGAATATGTACCGATATTTTAAATATTAAGAAATATATTCTATCAAAAAGACAGATTTAAGTTACTCGGATAGTTGAATGTTCCCCGGACTGACTGTAGCGGCAAAAAAATAAATAATAGAAATAAAATAAAATAGGATTGGATCTGGGGCTTGTTCCTAAAACCTGTTAATGGTTTCCGAGAAACTGTTAAAAGGTTAACAATACCTTGTCCCGCGATTACAAATCGGTTTCGCTAAATTACACTTATCACTAATACTCATATTCGATTACAATAATAGAAAAATAATTACATGTGTAAAATAATGCAAATCGAAATTTGCTACCAACAAAGATAAGTTTAGGTTAAATTAGGGTTTAATTCATTAAGAAAACACAAAATAACGTTTTTATTGTTTCATTAGATTACGTTACACGAAAATACACAATTTGAGAGAATAAATCATTAATTAGTCTATTAATCTAAAAAACACGAATGTTTTTCTTTTTAAAGTAACTCGTCGGGAATTAGTCTTTAGTATCAAGTAGGACCTCCTTTACTCCGTATGCATACTCTGAGCCTATCTGGAACACTCTAGATCTAATGAGTGATGTTTTCGTCAGGTATTTGTTCCCAACAAAGTTTTAGGGCGTTTATAAGGCCCTGATGGCTATTAACGTGGGTGTGGTTTTCTTTAAGACTTATTTTTAATTCTTCCCAAAGATGCTCAATTGGGCTGAGGTTGACCACACTGATAGACTGGCCACATTGATAGTCTTATCGTTCAATATCACCAGCTCTGTTTTGCCAAACAAGCTTATTTCGTCCCATATCATTACACTTGGACCTCCAAAACGCAAAGTTCAGTAAAACGTTCTCCTTCTCTTTTCCATACACGTATAGGTACGTCTGACATCGCTAAATAACTTGACCTTACACTCGTCTGTAAAGAGTACTGTCCTCCAATTGCGAACCTTTAACGTGCTGGTCAATGAGCCATTGTTAATTTTAGGCGCATAGTACGTATCCTGTAACGTCGCCCATCCTCGTGAAGTCGATCCCAAATGGTCTGATGACTAACAACTGTCCCAGTGGATTGCCTTGTCGAAATTGCAATTTGCAATTGTCCGGGCGGTTATTGTGCGGTCCCGACGCGCTGTTAATCGGATGTGCAGTTGTACCACGAATTCTCCCTGATCCAGATCTTCTAGCCAAACGACCTGTCTCCTGAAACCGATGCCATCATGTCATCCGCGTGAAAGTCGGTTTAATAAAACAACGTATAAGTCCTTCTATGAGCAAACATGCCCGTCGGCCATCGCGATATTGTTGCTATGATGTTAAAATAATTTTTAAGGGCATTTGTATTCGCAATTAAATATTTGTAATAAATTAGGTATTTACCTATTTGGACAAAGATTATTATTATTATTATGTTGATAAAATACCTAAGCAAATAATTCACAAATTTCAATCAAATTTATGGAAATCAAAAAACGTTAACGAGTCAGCGTTAAATGGACAATTACAGTCTCGGACTTTTTTTGTGATCCTGTCTTGTGCATCAATGTCATAATGTCCTTTAAGCAAATTACCTAGGAGACAAGTCAACATATGTAAGAACATTATATTTTTTTTCTTCAGAATTTCATTAATTTCCCGCTCCTATTGGTCGCAAATTGAATTTCCCACACATTTCATTTGTAATTCGAACTTATAGTTACTAAGATTAATGTGTTCAACTAAACAATCACTTCAGTTTTATTTAATATATAGATGATTATAAAAAATGTGGAGTCAGGCGGTTCTTCAGTATATTGATTTAAGTTTTCATCATTACAATAGCAAATACAAAAACTATATTATACAAAATGTAAAACTACATTTCTTAAAGATGTAGCTACTTGTATTGTTATATTTTAATATAATATATGAAATAATACATACTGCCAAACAAAAAGGTTAATTTTCTACATTACCGGGACAAGATATTGAAATATATATTTGTTTATATTTTATTGAAAAAATAATAAAGAAAATACATAGCCACTGTTGGATATTTTGCTATTTCTTATTCCACATAAATGATATATATCTCATAAATATGGATATAACAGGACAATATTTAAATATAAGTGATTATATAAATAATACATTTTGTACTTAGTTTAAAAAACAAAGTGTCTGTTCATTAACTTCAAAACAAAACAAAATATAAAGATCCAAATAAATTTGTTGTGTCATTCTGTTTTATATTATTATCAATTATTAGTTTTCAATTTTTTTCAGTGCCTGCAATGACAAGCATTTATAATAGAATGCATTATTAGGATATCTCTTGGCAATTTTAACCAATGAGCATGGGCTCCAATTTCCCGGAGTCTGCCAAAGCTTTCACATCTGATCCACCTCCCACACAATTGCCATTGATGAAGACCTGGGGCACCTGGAAAGAATTGTATAATTGTTAGAATAAACAAAAAGCTAATAAATCATATAACTAGCACATGTAGGTCAGGTTCCAGAATTTAAAACAGCTTCCTTATTAAGACCCTGAATAAGAAAATTTAATCTATAGAGACATAAATACTGTATGTGAAAAGTAGATCAAAATATTTTTTTCTTTGTCCAGAACCTACCCACACCTTAAATTGTTTACTGGAATGCCACTTAAACTAAACCTCCCACTTTAGAAGGGTTCATATTACTTCAACAGCATTCCATAACTAGATATTATTACTGGACTATAATAGTAAGAGCTGCTGAGCTAGAACTAATTCATAAATTATATTTAATTTTTTGATGTTTGAGTCCCAAATTTATAAATATACTATTATGAATTAAAAACACATTAAAGATTACAATGACAATATGGAGGACTTCATGTCAAGTGGCAATATCTAACGGCCTATATAGGGCAGAAGAACAAGAGGTATGTTTTTTTATATTGTCAAAATTAAAAGGGAATATAAGACTGTATTGTTGAATATCTATTCTGATGTTTTCTTTTTTATTGAAGATTTTATTTCAATCAATTAAGAAATCAAAAAGATAATAATGCTATATAAAGATAAGACTGAGTCATAGTTAGAAAGCTAGAATTCATGGAATATTTTATTTCCAGTTTAGATACAATTTATACAACTGTATCTGATCAATTTATTGAATCCTAACTTACAAATAAATTATTACAATTTTGAAAACATATACCTCATATCTAGTCAAATTGTAATGTATAATTTGTTGATTATTATGGCTGATTCATGAAAAAAATTACATAGGTTTATCAAACCTTATCTTACCACAAAAACAATAGTGAGATAACAGACAACCACAATAAAATGTATGTGTCTGATACTAACTGTAATCAAGAAATACTTTTAATATTAAATCTAGATGCTAAATATGTATTAAAGTATTAGATTTGTAACTCCTTTGTCATGTGATGTTCATAAAACATGTCAAGTCAGGTATAAGATGATGTGAGTCAGTATATCCATCACAAATATCATAATTCAAATTTAAGAAGCAGGGAAAGCAGATGTGACGTTGAGAAACAGCAGTGGTGGGTAGCAGCACGCTCATTGTGAAGCTATACTCTGCAAGTGCTTCCATGTCTGCCTAGTATGGCTGTTATAGATTGGAAAAATTTAAAAGTCTTGCAGAGCCATAAGTCTGGCAGAAAATATACTTCAGCAAATTTAATTATGATAAAATCTATGTATAATTTTATCTGTTGCTTTAATATTATATTAACATATTCTCCATTACATTTTAAGTCAATAAATTCTACACAAATTGCATTTAGTATCAATAGTATTTTATGAGTTTACAGTAACATTTTGTTAATTTTGCCAACACAAAGTTACATGCCAACCTTGTTCAAGTATCACTATCTAGAGCATGAATCAAGATAAAAAATAGTATCATTAATAATAACACAAAGGCCTAATATTCTATTATCTAAATATATTGGCGATAAAATATTAGATTGTACAAACTACTAAAATTGAGTTATCTCAAATAAATAGTACTTACAGTCCTAAAACCAGTAATTGTAGCTAAATTATCCTGAATTTCATTTCCATCATCACGTTCGTTTAGCTCGATGACTTTAATAGGCTGCTTGATCTTAGAAAAAACCTGTAATACCAATGTTAGAACACAATCAAGCCGTGCAGACTAAAACATTTACGTAATAAATATCCTATAATAAAATAAATTAAATCTTTACGAAATGAGTCATGGAAATGATCCGTGACTATACAATTATATCTAACTTTAGTAATCATATAAATTTATAACTAAATATACTTACATCTTTGGCTAATTTGCAGTAGGGACAGTATGATTTTGAAAAAACAACAACTTTTTCTTGAGAAACAGTAGACTTAATATACTGCTGTACGTCTGCGCTCGCCATTTTTGAAGAACGAATAATTTTGGTACTTTGGGAGCCCATAAAACAAAAAATTATTAAAAAAAAAAATAGCGTGACAGCAGCCGAATGACTCGATACTTTGACATTGACTGACAGTGTCAATGTGACACAAATAGCAAATGAAGCTCTTTGCAATCATCGTAGTTGACTTAGCTTACTGAATCGATAGAATCGAATTATTTTTAACGTCTAGTAATATCTGTTCATACATTCGTATAAAAACGTTTTGATTATATAGTTATATAGGCTTCGCTGAAATATCACAATTATTATATCTGAAACTTTTATAAATACTAAGATGCTACTATGGTGATGCTTATATTTTAAATTGAAACTTAATAACAATTTATATATCAATAAAACGAAATCACTACAACATACTATTTATTTTATATTATATTCACAAATTTAATTCACTATATATATGGAATTAATAATTAAAGTGACAAAGGTAAGAAAAGGGCACAAAAAGAGCAGTTATTTTTAATCATCTATAATCACTTTATTTTAAAAATATTACTATCACCATAGTTTTTGAGTATTCAAATATAACAGACCTATAAATTGTAGAATTAGGTGTTTAGCTAAGAAAACGAATGTTATTAAAATTGACATAATTATCTGTAAGTCCATTGTCGTTTATAAAATGAACCGACATGCAATTATCATTGAGAAGTTATAAAAAAAAAACTAACCAAAATCAAGAATAAAAGCAATTTGAGACATGACAAATAAAAAAAAATACCTGATAAGTAAAATACAGTATAAAAAACTAGACAGAATAAATATAAGAATATATTTTATCGAAGACAATAATGCAAACACAAATAACTAAAAGTAATCTATTTATACTTCACGAAGGTGCCGCACTACGTTTTAGAGGCATGTTTCAAAACTGGATATAATGTACGGTTGATAAGATTTTTCCGTAATTACTGTAATTATTATAAGCGTTTACTAGGGTTATGTAAATTATTAAGTAATCGATCAGTATGAAAATATCAATAATAAGAAAATTTTAAAGCATAAACATGGACTCATTCATCGACCATATAAAACGTTGGGAAACAACATGAAATGAAAGTTTATCCGACAATATCGCTTTCACTTGATTTGCTTGATAGAATGGGAAAAATTGATCTGTGTGGATATTCCCTGCTGATGAGATTTTTTTTTGTTTTTGTGCTTTTATCTATGTTTTCATGCAAAATTGTTCTGCTTTTTTATACATAATAAAGCGATTTGTTTTTTGACGGTATTTCCAGTTTCTTCTAGTAAATCACGCAATAATCGCTAACACTGTTTAAAAAAACATCACGGTTCCTTGCATGCAAGTTGTAAACGGATAATAACGATGATTAGTAGATATTTCCCTCTAACTTTTTGCCCTCTTTCTATGTTCGTTCTTACTGTGGGATTCGGTCTTCTGAAGTATTTCTTTTGTATCCACGAATACTATCGGTAGAGGTTGTTTTATCATTTGTTTTATAATTTTAGTGTTCGTTGTCAGTTTAAATGCAGAATTGGTGAACCTTATTTCAATGGACTCTATTTTTGAGTTTGTTTCTAATCTGAAACTTTCTCAATACATAATACGCATTTACAAAAACATTATAATAATATCTTGATGTTTCTTGATGAAAGACTGCTCATAAAGATTTACCTGAGGTAGATATCTTACAATAGTTATCTGAATGCTACCTTACATCACCTTGTCGATCATTGTTTGGGGATTAGCAGTGTTCAAACTGTTTCGTTTTTTCTACTATATTTATTGACGTGCCTAAAAGGCTCAGTACATAAAAGGCTTATTTTGTACTGACTGGTATCGGTTAAGAACTCAGCGGATAGCTGTGAATGTAAAGTTTCTGCGAAAGCATATTTAAGAGCTTTTATAAGAATATATTACCGACAGTATAATTGCTTAAAAAATTACACCCAAATTTACATAATTAAATTCGTAACAAAAAATAAACTAAATAAAACTAACCAAAATGGAAATACATGTTTATTATAAGTTTACACATACATTACATAAAATATATTAAAATGCTGTGGCTTACATTTACAGTCTCTCAGAAGATATCAACATCTTCGTGTAATTTTTATTAAATGTCCTTTAATTGGGAACAAAAGCATTTCAATCTTGAGTCTGTCGATATTGTTGGCCTTTATTTTGTAGCTTCTCACGACTGATGAAACTATACTCTTCATTATTATCATACCAAAGTTGCGACCTGTAAGATATGCAGTAATAGTAATAATTCAAAGACATCAGGCATGGGACGCGTTTTAATAAAATGGAGAATAAAATAAAGTAAAGGTCTCGTATGTTAGATCATTTTGAGTATTTTCTTTCTATAATTGACTTGCTGAGTAGTAACAGTTGCAAAGCGTAGCTAGAGCGACGGTTATACTGGCACACATCTGCCTAGCTTCATTTGAGCTATGCTGTTTTGGATGGATAAATTTACATTTATGATACCTGTTACAGAGGGAACCATTCTACTCCGCCGTTACGCCATGGCAATAAAAGTAAATTTAGGTGTTTGTACCCTTTCGTCAATAGTAGGTATTGTCAAAGCAGTGTGAAACGTTATAATTACAGTGCATATAAACCCTTGTCACCCATGGAGTGCACTGCCTACTTGTTTATGGCGTTCACTCATCTCACCAACGTTACGGTAGTACTAGTATATAGGTATATAGTATATAGGCCAGTCTGACGCGACGCTTTCGGGGACTAATACCAGTGCAAGCCCCGGATGCGGCTGGTCTTACCGATAACTTAACCCATTAGGTACTATTAACGACCGCCATTACTATTAACCACCGTGTGTAAAAAACGCAAGGTTGAACTGAAATAAATTGATATCCTTCTCTGTTAAGGTTTTAGCTGGTGAACCTATCTTATGTACGAGTTCTTAATATATTTAGATCGAGTGGAGAACATGCTACTTTTGATGCACGAAATGTTACCGCAGATCGTGATTTATTGTGACGTCCACGTATGCAGAGCTGGGGGCATGTTAATATGATTATACCTTCTATAACAGGACAACAACGAGCATAAACAATCTTTGCATCCATCGTTCAATAAACGATACCTTATGTCAATAAAACATTGCTTGTTATTTAGTTAAGCTTTAACTATTGTAGAATTGTAATAGGTTTTTGTTTTTACGCAAACGTGGTAATAACAAACAATATAAATTCTCCCATAATAATTACTGTCACGACTCTATGTCAATACATACATAGTTACTAAAAGAGGTCTCCGCGCAGTTAGATGTTACTAATATTTCTTATAAATTCATTTCATTATTAGCATATAATCATCATCGTCATCATATCAGCTACAAGTCGTCCACTGCTGGACATAGGCCTCCCCAAATAATCTCCAATAGGACCAGTTGTATGCGACCTGGGTCTAGCGCAAACCTGCATTTTTAGCTAGATCGTCTGTCTACCTTGTTGATGGACACCCTACGCTGCACTTGCAGGTACATAATTTTCATTATAGAACCTTAGAACTCCATCGACCATCGGTTCTGCGTAACAAGTGCCTTGCCCATTGCTACTTTAACTTACTAATCCATCAGCTATGTCGGAAACATTGGTAAGAGATAGATCATCGCTGGTAATACACATCGAAGGCTTTCGAATTGAGACACTGAGGTATTTAGGACAAGAAATGTTTCGAGTCTACAACTTCAAGAAGCGAGCTCTCAACTAAAACTGGTGTGGGTACAACTAACTGAAAAGGCAATTAGTGCCTTATACGTATACCTTCGTACCAACTTAGGCATTACACATTACTTAAGTCTTCACCATGTTCATCCTGAGACCGACCTTTTGAGAAACTCTATTGAGGTCTTCAAGCATCGTGCTTAAATCATCCATCGATTCTGCCAGAACAATATCGTCGGCAAATCGAAGTTGAGTGATGTATACGCCGTTAATTTTGATGCCACACTATTGGCGTTTTTCAATCAATTTCAGGAGCTTAAAGGTATTTTCCAATGTCTCATTAAATTATTTCGTCTCCCTGTCTAACACCCCTTCCGAGCGGAATAGCCTTCGAATTCTGATCCTGTACTCCGACCGACCTAGTGGCGTTGTCATAGAAACACTTCAACACTTCGATGTATCGATAGTCAATATGGCACCTCTGAAGAGATTTAAGCACAGCCCACGTCTCAACCGAATCGAAGGGTTTTTCTTAGTCCACAAACGCCAAGCATAATTGCCTATTGTACTCTCACGTCTTCTGTATAATTTGCCACTGCGTATAGATGTGGTATATGGTACTCTAGTCTTTCCGTAAACCGGCTTGTTTGGAAGGTTAAAAAACAAAAAACTTTCATTCGAAACGGTTCGTATTACAAACCCTAGAAAACAGTTTATAAACATGGCTCAGGAGTAATTTGGGGGTAATTCTTTAATAAGGTGTCACCTTTGTTAAAGAACAGCACCACCACGCCTCTGTTCCATGATTCTGGCGCTATGTCCTTGAAACGACGGTGTTGAAAAGCTTCTAAAGGACTTTAAATACCGTTTAAATAAACTAAAGGACTATAAGGTATTTTACCCGCTTTCTGATGTGATTCCGTCATCACGCCATCGGTGCCTTTTTGTTCTTAAGCTGATTCAGGTCTATTCTAATATCGCTCAGGCTGATGTCCGAGGTGTCCTGGTAGTAGTGTCGGATTAACTGGGCTCTTTGGTCTTTTGCCGAGCTGCTCACAGGCTTAGAAATGGAAGCGCATAATTCTCTATAGAGCCTCTCGATCTCCTCCTGTACTTCGGCCTTGGTCAACGCTAAACATCCATCTTCTCTCTTCAACTAAGTCATCAGACTTTGTTTAATAGATACATATTTTGCAAACATTTTGGTAGGCTTAGTCTGCTTGTCTCTTCAATATTTTCAGTATTAAATACGCGCGACGCATGGATTTTGAAATAAATGACTTCGTGTCACTCGAAGACTACAGTTTTATTAAGCGTCGTTTTGTATATGAACGTGTGTAGTTCGGAGCGTAGACATCATCGGGCGGAACCTATCATATTTAACGTTAATATTCAATATGCCTCTTACCATCCTGTGATCGCTATCGGTTTTGACCTTGTGGATTATGGAGACATCATTTAATATTCCTTTTTTTCTTCGTCAAGATCAAGTGTATCTCATTTCTCGTGGAACCATCCAGACCCATTTCCGGCTTTTGGAAAAAAGAGGTCATCTTAAAGAGTCCCTCCTTCTCCAGCCAGTCTCTCTTCCCTTGGGTTTCGTTGCCCGTATCAAAATTGTCTCACACTCAAGCTCATCACTGTCTTTTTTGCCAACCTTGCTATAAAGTCCTCCGAAATAAGAGGACACATGGAAAAAAAGTATCAAATATCGGAAATAGTTTATTTTAGTGAAAGAGATTACTTTACTTTAAATTTAGTAGAACTGCATTCACACATATTTTCTAAACCGCCGGCCTTAACCGGTAAATCAAACCTGCCATTATATTTTAATTGTCAAAAAAGACGTCATGTAAACGTCCAATGTAACAGTCGAATAAGTAAATCATAAAAATTCCTTTTTCCTTAATAAATAACATAGCATTTAAATTAAATGGATAATATGAATTCTAACATTGAGGTATCTAAAATAATTAAAAGTCTTATTATCACACTTTCAAAATGTGATCCATTCTGTAGTATACAAATTCTCACTCTTTAAATAAATTAGGTCCTTTTTAATCAACTTTACATTTTGAATGTTTGAATTGAATAAGTAATTCGTCTTTATTAATTTTGTTACTCCTGCGCATTATCCTCCCGGTTCTTTTAAACTAAATCTCATACATGACTTTAAAAAGATCCAATTTGTTCGTTAGTAAAGTAACCTAGTAAGTTAAGCCAGGAACAATAGTTTTCTTTAAAAATTCGGCTATTCTCAGACATAAGCCGGTGCCTTATCTTGCTGGAAAATAAGACTGCGTCAGGGTCGAGTACCGGTCGAGGCAGGCGATCAGTGAATGCAGTTCTAGTAGATAACAATTAAAAATAAAATTGTCTTCTTTCAGTAACATGTATTATCTTAAACATTTTATAATAGCATAACCGTGTATATGTACGTTATGTACTCGTATCTTTTACAGTGTGCAGCTAGCACATAAATAAATCTGTCATAAATGTACAACTAATTTTACACTTTATTCCAAAAGTATAAAGTTCGCAGTGCCTTTAGAAATTGAGCAAATGTTTTAAATTGAATCTGTGTGTGTAACCAATATGGTTTACAGGTATAATGGCCCGATGGCGCATATGGTAGTGATCCTGTCTTGTGCACCAGGGGTCGTGGGTTCGATTCCCAGCCAGAGCAAATATTTATATGATGATATTTGTGCTTGCTTTGTGTATGGGTGTAAAATATATGTATTTAAGTAGTATATTTGTGATTCCTCTGTTGTCTGGCGTCCGTAACACAAACGCTTTAAGCGACTTACCACGGAGTCAGGTCAATGTATGAGATGTTGTGGGAATTTATTATTATTATATTATAATGGTACAGGCTAGTATAATGATCACGCGGCATTTAGCATACGTACCTATACAATTTCTAGAGCCATAGCTGAATGGTAAGAACGCAGCTGGGTGTCTATTAGCGGATCTCTCGGGGAGGAATCTGTCAGGGTCAAAATTTTTCACATCTGGCCCCCAAACTTTTTCAGATCGGTGAATAGCGAAGGAACCTACAACGGCACCGGCACCAGCCGGTATGGTCACTCCACATCCAGCTGAAAATGACATTATCGTCGAAATTCCACTGTTAGATAGGCCTCCCTAAGATTGTTGCCCTTAATTGCCGTGCTGGGCAGGCTTGATGGTAATCGCAGAGCGCAACTTCGCGACAAGGATGCTGCTGCCCATCCTCATCCAGTAGTATTTAAGCTGTGCTCTTTCGGATGGATATACCGCTATCTGTGAGTGTTGGTACCTTAGTCAACTTTTACGACACCTGGTACAGAGGGAGGTACTATTTTACTACTACACTAGCGACCCGCCCCGGCTTCGCACGGATGCAATGGAGATAAAAATGGTTATTGTGAGTTATCTCTAAGATATAGATATATGGCATCGCGGGCATTTTTGTGGACCTTTTTTTTTTGGTGTACAATGCTTATTCGGGTTCAGCCAGCGTTTGCAAAGTAAGCCCATCTTGATCTCTTACCTTTTTAAAAAACCGCATCGAAACCCGTTGTATTATTTAAAATATGTATGCATACAAAAGGACAGACAGCGCAAAGCGACTTACATATATGCAAGTATACACATATAACATACGGTTACTAAAATAACTTTGACTTTTCAGTACCAAAAGAACACAAAGAAAATTCGATGTATGTACTAAGGTCTCGGAAGCAGAACAGCAGTGTAGTCCTCCGGAATAGGATTCAGGTACAAGTCCCGCCTGAAACGAGTCTATTGAGTTGTTCTATTTTTTCTAGTAAATGTTGTCTTACGTTAACATCAATACAATTTCAATTCGATTATTCTATTACCATACTTGAATTTGGTCTTATCGCTTTCCATTAACTTTTCAAACATAAACTGAAAAATCCGGTTAAACGCATTATTATGAGAAGCAAGTAAATTATCGCAAACCATTCATCAAGAATTATTGAAGATGTTTATGCGATAGTCTGTTTTTTGGGAAATTATTTTATTATACTGACGATTGATAATTATTGTATAGACATGAATAAAACTAGAATTGGGCTTCGTGTAGATAGCATCAACCGGTCCTATCGTAAATCAAATGTAAAAACACCGACGTATGGCTGATATAAAGATGGTGATTCAGTCACTTTATACGACAACATCAACGACTGATCCAAATTTGTCTATATATGTATATTTATATATAAATATTTTTAATAATTCTAAAGTATCCCAAGCAATTTTACGGATTACGAATCATACGGATAACTTAAATGTATTAAGTTATGCATGCCACACTGTTAAATATTAAGTTCATGGTGAGAACTGCTTGAAATTGAATTCTCTATAGCTTTAAAATAACCACTAGGTTGCAATGGAAACTTAAACACTACCAGTTTCTTGAAGGTTTCTGTGTAGTGGTTCACTTTATAAACCTGCGGTAATCATATTTTAGAACCGTTTGTTATCAGCTGATTAGTTTTATTAGATTGTGAATTTGATTTTAAAACTTACGCAGATATGTGTCCTTGTCGACATTACGCGCGATGATAGGGACGACCGTATATATTCGCATGCTCTCTTTTATAACGCGTTCTAGATAAGCCATTTTCTGGATGTCTTCCTTGTCTGCACCACGCTTGGAATCACCGAAAATTGTTTCTTGTCTGAAAACATTAAATATAAATTTATATTACAATGTATTCTTACAATAACACTCATGTTAATACAATAATAGTATCGGATATGTCATTGGTAAATGCCATTAAAAACATTGGGAACGCATCAGATAGGGTATAAAAAGTTTTTTTAGTATTATTTTTTTTTGCTGTTATGTATTTTTTTGAACGTAGCTAATGCTGATTTTTCTAAAAGAGATGCGCATGGCTGCGCTTTAATGAAAGACCCTATACCCGAAAGTCACGGATGCCCCGTGCAAGGTTTGCGGTATGGGATTGCCATGAGTATGGCGAACACTTAAGGCTGCCGGTCGGTCCTCGGCTGAATTGGCCGTAGCTGAGAACAAATAAATCATTTGCAAAAGAGGAGGACTAATTGATACTAGTCTATCGGGTGCCAATGACTTCGTAGACTGCTCTACTAAATATAATGCCTGTATGGTGTTGGTATTGTGACTGGGAAGTGCCAGTGAAACGGTGATTGGGGGAGACATTCAAAGGGGTGATGCGATGTTAGTTGCATTGTTGAGTATGTGTCGCGGTCGGCGATGACGGACTGAGACATCTTTCCGTACTTGGCGACTTTTAACTATAAGATTCTCATACTTTTAGAAGTGTGATGTTATCATTACTATGCTGACGTGTTCACTGAGATTAACGGTTTATTTATACTCACTCTTGGTAGACTTTCTCTTGCACATCCTGATGCACTCCCAGTAGCACCAGGGTATACGCGATGACAAGAGCAGTCGTATCGTTGCCTGCTATGGTGATAGAGTCAATGTGCTCCCGAAGTTGTTGATCGGTGAACTCAATTTCACGTCCAAACAGCAGGTCTAGGACTGTTCGTAGCTTACCTAAATAATCCACATTACAACATCAATATAATGTCTGCAAAAGTGCGTCCGTCTATTCGTCATGTGGAGACCTCAAACCTTAGAGTGGGCTGCCGACTTTCCCGGGGAAATTCCTGCGGGACGTGACTGTCACGTACTGTACGACTGTAATGTTTAGGTCGAGCCTGCCGTCGGTTGCGCTCAGACCCCGCGAGTATCATCGGGCATAAGGTCGCTCAATATTGAGCGATCTCGCCCATCACACCGGTGGCGCTGGAATTGACGTCTGAGAAGTCCAACAATAAGTTCTCCGAAAGAAAAAACAAGGACAATACGGGCGGTATATGATATCAGTATTACATTAAAAGGTGTGATGAGGTTTAGTATATGAATCGAATATTATCATATCAGCTGAACGGTCAGCTGAACATATCATGAAATTTCCATATTCGGCTCGTTCCGGTCTTTCCTTGCACTTTCATTCTGTTAACTTTAACCAGTACATCAATTTCTTTCTGTGGGGCCGTCCTACACTTCATGATCTGATCCGTGATCGCTATTTGAAAAACTTAACGTTTCGTAACGCTTTCTGCCCAATCCAGTGATGCTTTAGCTTAGCATTTTATGGCCTTACTTCTAGCCTAGGCTTCTAATAATACGACATAAATAGCCGTGTCATACTTCCGTCATCATCACACAAATACTTGTTATAAGATATTACTTGTAAACTATTTTACACGTTTTTTATCCAAGCGAGGCTAAGGAGATTTTATTTTTCAAGTTGGATTTGGTTGGATTGTACTGGACTGATTTTGACAATCAACTGAGTAGTGATTAACTGCTGTTTATATGATGGTTTAATCTTTCTTTTAGCCAGACAATTGTTTTTGTATTTTAGATGTCAAGTAGATATAGAAATTTAAAATATGTAAGTATATAAACACTACTACGTCGGTAATAATTCTTTTTTGTTTTGAATAATAGCCTACGTGGAACTGCATATTGACATAATATTATGCAAATTAGCACATGCAACAAATGTTAGTAAAATGGTTTTCGGCGATGTCGTAAGTGGTCTTTGCCCACACGCGGTCAAATAAAAACGGCGACTCCTAGTCCAAATATTGAAATTACGCGATTGTCGGAATGACGTATTCAAAGGCCAACTTGGCACGAGATGAAAACCACGTTTGTGCCGCCATAACACGGAACCGGTTGGTTGACAAACACGATGAACTTGATATGTTATGGTAATGTGACATTAATGTTAATATTCAGCAAGTAGTTTGTGAAAAAATACTAATTATAATAGTTCGGAATGACATCTACTACTAGCGCATACAATCACTTACTAGCAGATATATATCACTGGTTTGCGATACAACCTTTTTTCGGTTTGCTGTGGCTGTTCAAAGGTTTTAAGAACATTTCTTTAAATATCTTATGGTGAAATTAACCTAAATTAAAAACTTTAACCAATATTTTCTTGGCTTCTATTCCAGGTCGAGCCGGAACACAACAAAACGGTTACTACTGCCTGGCTACAGAAATAATTGAGAATAAAGTAACTATGCAAAACTTTCTCAGAAGACGGTATTCGAATAAATATTTAAAGTCGTAGTGACTTTAAATATCAATAACAACTATTATCTCTTGTCTGACGATTTTCCACGAATAACACTGTTTAAATTCGTACGTAAATTTAGTTCACTCGATTTGAAACTGTCGATTTGCAGTCTCAGAAAGGCGCCTCGGAACTACGACATCCGTTTCTTAAAACTTTCGTATCGCTCGAGTAGTTTTACCTGTCTGATAGTCCGTTCTATCTTTGCCGGATATTTTACTCTCGTACTGTAATCGTTTCTTCTTAACGACCTGTTAAAGTAAATAATACTTAGTTCCATTTATTCTGTGTAAGCCCCAGACTTGTATATTCGGAATATTTTATGATAAACTTGCGTAGATAAAAGAAATAATAGCAATGAGATCAACCTGATCTCGACATATAAGAACTCTTAATTTAATAAACTGTTGAGTTGTTTTTCATATATATTTGTAAAGAAAGAAAAAAATATAGTAAATCTAAAACGATGATAACACAAATAGTTTCTACGGCTCATCATTTTATTCACACAAACATGTTTCCTCAAATATTAGAGTACCTGAAACACGTGATTGAGGAGTGGTACGACGCGCTATTCGCGACATTCGTGTAGGTAGTAGTAATTTAAAAAATTAGCACGATTTCTATAATCATGCGAATGATGCAGGTAGGACTTAACTAAAAGTGCTATGTACAGGTAAAGTACATGTTAAATGTAATGCATGATATATATATCATGGTACTTACAGACTTTAACAACTATCATATTGAAGAAACAATATATCTAATATAATATAATATATCAGTCATTTAAATCCTATACTAGCGGCGCGCCCAGACTTCGTCCGGTTACATAGTGAATTATTTCGGTTGATCTCATTACAATTGGAGTTTTAACCCTGTTCTAGGTTTCTGACCTATAAACTGCCTGTAATCATTTCTTTATTTAAACGCCGCAATCCCTTTAACCCTGTACATATCTGGTTCCGATATTAACAAACAAAACAAAAAAAACAAGTTGCGGTACGTGTAGTTCACGTGGAACTACAGAAGTTAGTCATAGTAAAATAATATCTCTTTGGAAATATTTTGGCATCTTTCACACATATTATGCGACATTGTATCAAGCGTATCCAAAAACGCTTTGTGTATCACTTAGCGTACAAGTCAGGTATCGTTAAAAGCATTAAAGGATATACTTCTCGTCTCAAATATTTCAGGATTGACTCAGTTGAAAGTGGATGATATGTATCTGAATTAATATTTTTATTAAAAATACAACTTGGTTGCTCAAAATTACTTTCGAAAATTAAATTTAAGTTTCCTTTCAAACATCCCCAGGTACCTTTTAATCTTCTCTCCCCTCCCTTACGGAGGACTGTTTTTGGTTCTATGTAATTCCCGATTCCTACTGTGATTGTGTAGACTTCACAGTAGGTATAATATTTTTCTATTTTATGATTGACTCATTTTCCTACCCTACTATAGAATTATGCGCCAAATCCATCAATTAAACTTAGATTAAATTAGTTTAATTATTAGACATGTGTAATGTCGACTGATCGCCCAACGCATGCTGTGTGCTCTTATTTTATATTGTATATTTTATTTTATTATATATTCAGTTTCTGTATACATATTACCTTCTGTATACATAATATCACATTATCAAAGTAACAATCAATGGTTTATTTATAAATAAATACACATTTAATATATATAACAAATACAAGAAAGGTCTACAAAATCCAAATAGAAGGTCCTTATTGGGCCGTATATAGTGCGTACCTCATCTGTGAATCTATGCGTGAGGTCGATGTTGTCTTTTTGTTGTTTTGCATACGCCGTCAGATTGAAGAGACAATCGGGCTGCAGCCACACCTTAAACATCCGCATGTTAAGGATGGTCATGACAATGTGCCGGGCTCGAAGGTACGGAGTGTCTGGTGTATGTTGCACATCCATTCGTTCACCCATCGCTGTCTCTGTTTAAAAGGTTTCGTTAAATAAGAGTCTCAAATCATTGATCTTAAATTAAAATTATTTAAATTCTTACATTATTTTACAAAGTTTCAATTAGTTGTTAGTGGTTGCGGAAAGAGATAGAGACCTTGAGAAGCTTTAGAAGAACCAATATGTCTTTAAAATCTTCCGAATTCCAAGTTTGCTTTAGCAAACTCTGCAAATATATTTAGCATAATAAATATAAAAGTTTAGAATAATGTTTAATACGTTTTACGAACCCTGTTTTAAACAAAAACTATAACATATTTGATTTACACTCCTTTCAGATACCGGTTACTAGAATGACTCTTTATTTCTCTTAGTTTTGCCCATTTTTCATTCAAGTTGTTACTCGACATCTCCTGTAAACAACAACCCTAGCCAAAACATCTAGTATGTAAATATAAATAACTGCTTATTCATCATGATCACAATATATATTGAAACTAATATGTGCATAAATGTGAAAAACCACTGAACATTAACTTTTTTATCCAAACTGAACGTCACCATTTATTATTATATTATACTTTTGAACATTAACAAGAGTCATAAGAGAGAATATTACTCACGAGTAAAAATATATTTGTATAATATATTGTAATAGAAGTATTTGCTGACAGCATTGGTATACATATTAAGTAAATTTTAACTACTTTATTGGTATCTTATAATTATGTATCGAAAGTTCTATGTTATTACACATATTGGCAGGACTTAAATTTCTCAATAGCATAGTAGGAGTATAAATTTACTTTTAATTTTAGTTCATGAGGAGATAAACCCAGCGAGTTGATCTTATTTACCGCACACACCGCACGCCGGCAACGACGGGAGCGGCATATTTTGTTTAGATTTGTCATTTTTAAACTCGTAATATCTTTATTTGCAATGACCGATTTTAATTTAAAAAAAATAACCTACAGGTATTAAAGCAGTTCTTTCAGGCGTGTCTTTTTATTAATCCTTTTTGTTAAGATTTCTTTTAACAATGTAGTTTTGTGACAAAATTACATAAACTGGACATATAGACCGCGAAATCGCAGGGCTTTCTATAGATATGAATGTGTTCTTTGATGTTGTAGAACATATTTTGTTCATTAAATAATAGTTGCGATGCGATGCATGCGATGAAAGTCATTATATAGAATTTTTTTCATACTTTGGATTACATTATTATAATTTTAGTAGGGATCCCTAAATTTTTGTACCAAAATAACCTGTTTACTCAGGACTAAAGTAGCATTTGAATGGTAAAAGACTCATCGAAATCCATCCAGTAGGTTTTTAAGTTTATTCGTGCCAAACATGAAAAATGAAACAAAAATACGTTTCCTCTTAACAATATTAATGTAGATGTAGATTGTAACGAATCACTGTAAAAAAATTTATTCAGTCAAATGTTGTGTACGTACTACTGCTTAGAGGAACTATACATTACGTTCCTATACAGAACGTGCAATATTTTACTGCGATGAGTCATTCCTAGATTTACTTTGTTTCGAAATTGTGTTAATTTGCCTTCGCCTGAGCATATTGAAAATAAAAACAAGCAATTAGACGTTTACGTTCATGGGCATAAGTCTTATATTTCTCAACACCTTATATAGAACCGTTAAATACAAATGCTAAGAATATTGCAGTGTTCAGCGGTGTGTTTAACAATATCTCTATTTAAATGTCTTTCATTGATATTTATGTATGTATATTTGTTTTAAAAAAATTTGGTACATATAGCCATATATATATATATATAATATAACGCTATATAAATATCCAAAGGTAAAAATAAAGATTTGTGACTCAAAAATAACATGAATATCGTTTCTATTGTAAACTAACATTAATCATACTATTAATTAATGGAAATCAAGTACACACATCGACGACATGTTCATACACCTCACCCTTGTTAAGTTAAAAAGCATCGCTTGAATAGTCCTTACTTTTCTTGTCCGTACTTTTCTTTCACTTTCACATTTCTATATTTTATAGAAGAAAATTATTTTATCTTGTAACTCTCTTTTGCTGATGTTACAATTTCTTTTTCGATGTCAGTATATTTTAATAAAAAGAAATAATTGATTGTCCTTTCTATGGTTTCTTAAAGTACCTTTAAACTTTAACCAGAATAGCCGTACTGGATAATGGTAAATATATTTTGAGCGTATATTTGGATTTATTCTGAACAGAGTATCTGACAAGAGCAGTTTTAAACAATTGAAATTAGAGAACCTGATCTATTTAAAAAAAAATGAATAAAAGTATTAATATTAATATTTCTGTCGAATATCGGTGAAATGTAATTATAAAAAGTAACATATCTCTTAATTACTCTGAGAAGCATAACATACACATCACGCTACTTCTTTATTTACGTTCCATCCTTACTTTTTGATGATTTGAGAACAATTAATTTTACTAGAAAATTACATTTCAAAATAAGTCACTTTAAGCATATATGTTACAGACATCAGACCATAGAGGATTTTAATATATATTTACTACCCAGACACAGAACAAACACAAATAATCGTCATATAAATATTCGTCTGCAATGGGAATCAGACCCATGACCTTTGGCGCATAAGATATAACCACTACCGAATGCGCTATAGGGCCTGTCATACTAAATATCTATTTATTAGTTTACCAAAAACAATATCCAAAGTGCACGCAGTGATGTACTTGAGCACGTCGAACTCATCTTGACCAGATAAACCACCCAACCGTTCCACCAAGACGTTTGCTTGTTCGCCGATTACACCGACGTATTCCTCTACTATTTTGTTGTGGAAAACCGGCAGCAGGACCTTGCGGTGCGACTTCCAGAGACCCACTGAAAAAAAATCGAATAATAAATAACAAATCATCAAAATATTATGGATTTAGATATTTAGTATACGATTGACTCAATATGCATTGTATTTTATATAAATTGCATCGCCCAATAAAATGAAAACATGTAAAACGACGGTTTGACTAAAATACCAACCCAAATGCTATAGATAAGCTTTTTCTCGGGGCGTCCCCGTAGAAAGTCCAGTATTTAGTTAATACTTTAAACACAAGGCCACTCAAATATAGATTTGACACATCCATCTCGCAAATAAGACCGGTGAAAAAACTTTTGTTTACTATTGAAAAACATAATACAAACTTCTTCACACAAAATAAAATACTGTGTGGAAATTTTGATGCGTGTGTGAAAATGACATCATTGTCAAAATCAAATGCTTAATGCGGGTGTTGACTATAAAAGGTATCCTTCTAGGCCGCTGAAGGGCATCTTCAACATAGTAAAATTGTTTTAGGTAACTACGTCTCAAAATAATTTGATTGTAATATTTTACGTTTTAGAGATTTTCTTTATACTGAGTAATTTAGTCAATTCTATTGGACGAATAAAAACATGCTAAAAAGAGGTGCTTACGTTTTAGCACCTTTTTCTTTAGTTCTTTTTACTCATGACACAAAATAAAGATATGTATTTTTGTTATAATTGTTCTACGATAATATATGATAATGCTATGATTTTAATGTTATTTAAGAATTGTAGTCAAGTACAAGAAGTAAGTTTGTAAATCAACTTCAATATTTACAATAGCCGTTTCACAACCACACCAAATGTATTTGTTTTCAACAGTTTTACAAACTTCCATCAGAATTATAAATAGATATAGCATTGTAAATACCTATACTCTCCTGCCTGCTGGGTCAATATTCATATAAATATTTAATCTGACTTGACTAATCATGACTTGTTCAACTGAATATGGCATGATTTCGTCAAGTCAGATCAATTATTATAGTTTTACACCAAACATATTTTATGTTTATATATGGTTTTATTTTTCTGCCATTCATGTATTAAACTCAACCCACCTTGTTTATTATACCTGGCAATTTATACTCTGTGGATGTCAGTCAAACATTAAAAACTATCTCAACAAAGAAGCAGGCGTACTTTTCATGATGCAGTAATTAATTGATATTGATTGAATACTTGAAGTTAATGTTTGAATGGGTTGATTTACAAAACGCAATATTGTGATTAAGTTGTTTTTAAAATTAGTATTGTAATAAAATATAATTATTGCCAAACCTAGTACAAAAATTGCAATATATTCCGTATTGTGTTAAGCTTTGTTGTGTTTATTTATTTATAATTAATGTACCAGGCATTATTAGCAATATAACTTTTAAATACATATCATTTAAAGACGATCATATATTATGCTCAGAATCGACCATCAAATCTTGATTTGTATTATAAAAATGTAACAAAATCTTCAATAATATATTGTACTAGTTTTTCATTCAGTCTAATAATAACAGACTTATTTTTCGACTCTATTCTTTCTTTGTTTTATGAAATTTGCATGGATATATATTTATTGAGGATGCTGGAGCAACGACTGGTCAATGTGTATACGCATCCAATGTTAACGCAAAAGCGTTCCCTTTACTACTAACCACTTACCTGGAGCTATAAAAAGTCCCCGACCCAACCATGGACGCAGAAACCTATACACGACGTCTTTGTCCAAACAGTTTTCCAATATCACTTGTGCATCTTCTGGATTTCCGATAGCTGTCATGTACAAAAATATGATTATGTAAGAGTTTGAATACATACAAGTTTTATGTACTTACGATTTCTGTAAATATGTATTAGTATACTAATAGCAACCAGATGGTTCAGCGAACTCTTTCATGTTAATCTTTATGAATTTGACGTTTGTCCAATAACTTCACCTCCTCAGCTGCTAGCAATTTAAAGTTTTGAATTTTTTATTTGGTTAAAAATTAAATCTCAAATATGACATGTCCACCAAACCATCTTCAGGCTATTTATAAAGAAATTTAATGTTAACATAAAGCTACTAAAATATTACATATGTAAGTATCATACTTACCAACATACAATTTCGGCCCAAGCCATATTTTTACGCTGCCATTATTATTACAAGCTATATCTGCTAACTCTTCCAAATTTTTAAGCATTTCTGAAAATAGTTAATTAATTAAAAATAATTATGAGCTAATTTTAATGGAAATTACTTATATAACAATAAAATAATATTCACATTAAAAACATTATACTACGGCTTAGGAAAATTAACTATTTGCATTAATGAGAGAAAATATGTAGGCATATAATTTTGATATACTTAACAAACTTGGCAGTTAGAACTGAAAACGTATATTTAACTCGTGGTTTACATTCTGATATTATACATGAAGTAATTGTAATTACTGTTTTATTAATACTAAATAACAATAAGAATCTGTCTTTACTAAACAATAACAGTTAATTTTTATCTAAAGATAAATTCCGGCTTTTTTTTATCAAGATAGGAGGTTAATACTGTACTATACTACGTAATACGATATTAGTCCTGTATTCGGTAATATGTAATTTTTATCTGCAATCAACAGGTTTTATTACTTTCGTACGTACGTTCAGTATCACCCAGAAATACCATAGCGTTTCCAAGTAATGGTAAGCCTGGGGGGGCTGGTAAAGAAGCTGTCATATTTTCCATTCGCTGCGCGCGCGCCACCCAGTACAACCAGTAAGCGCATCCCAGCATCACAATGACCAAGAGTATAATCATTATTTATATATCTGCAATCATATTCTTATTTTGCATTATATGTATTTTTACTTTATTTTACAATCTATCCTTTACATCAAAGTAGGTAACTCATACATTTGTAGTAGTTGTTACTAAGAATGTATGAGTTGTTCATAACAAAACAGAATATATATGTAAATAGATGATGCAGTCTTAGTTGAAGCTCTCAACTCAAAATAATATATTTCCCACAATTCAAAAACATCGCCACTTATCCATAAATTTAAATGAAATGGTGAATTATTTAGAAGATTTACAAAGACAACATATTCAGATTCTTTTTCTTACCGAATAAGTATCTGAACTAGGAAGGCTAAAATTACAGTTTTGATCACTTGTTTTCTAATTAATTTACAATACTCTTATTCCACTTGCTGAATAAATGCCTATATATATGTAATAAATAATATGTTTCACAGAATATACCATAATTAGAAGTTTCTGGTAAATTGCCTTACGACAAATTGTAGAATCTAAATTTAAATTGTTGAGTCAGTTGAAATTTTTTTAAAGACTTTTTCAGCAAGTGAATATAAAAGTTTCGTACGCATATTAAAGTTTAGTACAGTTAGAAAGTGCGTGTACCACACAATCTGCAATTAGATTTTTTTTTTATTTTTAATGAAACGCATGTGCATGTTGAAATATATATATATATCTATATTTTTATATTTCTGTTTATTTCAGTTCCATACAAACAATACAAATTAACACCAGTATGGAATTTTAAGTATGGATTTTCGATTTACTTGTTCTAAAGTTTACAATTAGTTGCACCAGACCATACCAATATTGTATGCATAAGCTAGTAATGCAAAACTTTTCCAGCTTATCGATGATTTTACATAGATATTTTTTAATTAACCGGTTCTTTTACCTTTTAAGAAATCATGTCACGACGATTTTCTTTACTTACCTTACTTTCTTTACTTAACTTACCTACTTAATAATTAAGAAAGTGAAGATTATCTATGGTGATTCGTGA
This sequence comes from Heortia vitessoides, assembly GCA_020976665.1. Classification (NCBI taxonomy): domain Eukaryota; kingdom Metazoa; phylum Arthropoda; class Insecta; order Lepidoptera; family Crambidae; genus Heortia; species Heortia vitessoides. The sequence goes on along the minus strand of JACJUM010005601.1, from coordinate 9,258,085 downwards.
TTCTAAATAAAGAATTATTAAACCATTTGCCCACACGTTTGTATTATGAGATAACGACTACATATGTTAGCAAAGGTCGTCAACAAAATGGTTGCCCAAACAATAATACCTCGTCACCTCGGGAAATCGTTTATGCGTGACGGACAATTTGTACGAGGATTTGTCAAAATTTACGCATCATTACTGGTTTTAAGTTATCCGATCATTTTTTTTTATAAAACCAAATAAGATATTTATATTTATTTTTGTTTACATTATTAAGAATACATTATGAAACAAGTAAAATTTTACCCATTGATTTCTCTGATCTCGAAGCTACTGATTATACCTTCCTAGAGACATTGAACTTACGGTGAAACACGTACACAGTGTTTCTCACTAGTTTCTGCGCGGATACTTTACACTGAACTTCGCATACAATTGAAAATTTTAAATTTACACATTTGTCAGCACTAGGCACATTACAGAGCTGGTACATAGTATAAGGTTAATAAACACTTAAATATTAAATATACTACTATTTATTTCGATACATTTTCTGTGCAAGAAAATGAAATATCAACTATATGTTTGGTTGCAGTTGGATAACCCAATTGAGAACTTAAGCTATGAAAATAGAATCGTAGAGCTTTGAACTATTTTTACAATTATGCGAATATTTAACCATAAATAATACACATATTCGTATAGTACAAAAACACTTATAATACTATTTTTACTTAAAACATTTTCTTTACATATTTTACAGACCTACGACGACCACAAAAAGATTATCATAACATTTATCCAATATTTGCCAACCTTTTTAGATCCATAGAATGTAGAACTGTGCATTATCTGGTAAAATAGAGCACGGGGTCCCTGTGTCCGATCGTGTGGTGAATGTCGCAATTGTTTGGTACTTTACGATACAGCATAGATTGTTTTATAGTAATCTCTTTAGGTCTTTAGGTCTCTTTTTACTCCGTCGAGGGTAAATATCCATCGGAATGTTTCTAGTCATTATCAATCGCTTCACGTTTGGCATTGAATTTTGATTAACTGTATCTACTTCTGTTGGAAAATTTGTTTCTAGATCTTATGCACCAAGTTCCGTGGGTTCGACCCCCACTCAATACAAAAATTTATAAGAGGATATTTGTGTTTGTTCTGTTTCTCGTTGTTTAATGTTCGTCTAATGTCCATAACACAAGTGCTTTGTGAGACTTACCTCGGGGTCAGGTCAATGTATGAGACATTGTGTGAATATTATTATTATACTGTTACATTCACGGCTGTTTTAGATGGGTATTTATCAAGTCTTATTTTACCTAACAATTCATCCAGATTCAGGTTGGACTTTTACCCATAAAAAATCATTGCGTAAATTTTTTCGAAGTAGTTCCAAAGCAGTCCAGTCCATTCATTGACGCAAAATGTTCATATTGCTGCTTTTTTTTTATTTCAAACAAATCTATTTTTTTTTGTAAATAATGAAGTCTTATAATAATATATAACTAACCCCTCAGACGGTAAATCGCAACTAGGTTATTACTTTTTTTACCTACTACTTTATTTTTCAAAACTCAGAAGGTTGGTTGATAATAACATATGATGAAAATTTTTTGTGACTTTCATTGCATTAAATTTATAAAATCGTTTGCTCATTACCACATAAATGACAACAATCATATATTTTTTTACACCTACTATATTTCTGCTATCCTATATTGATTAAAAAACACTGACTAGACAACCCTGCTAATTAGCATATACTCGTAAAAAATGAATCCCATTTTTAACTGATTCTAAAACCCGGAAGTTCAGAAGTACTTATGCATTTTTATTATATTCTCACGCTAAAACTAGTAATGGATTTTAATGAGATATTGATATAAAAAATAAAATTAACAATAAATTTTATTATGTCACTTTTTTGACAATTTATAAATACATACACACAAACGAAGTCGTGCATAATAATTTTACACAAGATGTTTAAATATATTCCATACGGTATTTTTAAATACATTCTCATTATTAAAAAAAACAACAAAATGTAGTTTAAAAACACTTTGATACTTACAAATTTAACACTTTGTACCCAGTCACGTAATATTATCATATAATTTAAATAATTTATTAACAACAATTGATACGTTCACTCTAAACCGACCCTCTTTCATTACTTTGCTAGTCAATCTAATGATTTTGAGTAAGTATATAGTTTAGACACCGGTAAGCCTCGCGTAATGACTTGTAAATATTTGAATATACAAGTCCAAGGCTCTACCTAACTTAGAGTATTATAAAATTTAAAATGCTCTTAACATATAAATATGGTTAATTTGAACAATAATATATGGACGAATATAGACGAATAAATTGATCGCGTAGTGAAATGTGATGGCAAGCAACAACATAACGCTGACGAATGACGAACTTAGATATAAACTATCTCGATTAAATTTGATGTTTGGAAGTAAAAGGAGGAAGAATAAGTGGAAAATACAGAATCTGGCTTAGACTATAGAAGATAAAAAATGGGGACCAAAAAGGTGAACAAATTTTAAGTTATTCTTATATTTTTAATAAGTAAAAGCAAACTTGTTCATTTAACACACATTGAGAAAAGTTCACCTGAAATAAGAGTCGATTTAAGAAAGGGCCCACCAAGATGGCTACACTTTTAAAACGCTTAAGATTGCATAAAGTGTCGGACATTTTCACGAACACTTAAATACCTTTCTCTATTTTGGTAAACGTAGAGATATATAGATATAATATATTATATAGATATAATAATATAGATATAATATATTAACGATGATTTTCAATCTAAAATGTTGCCGTATGTTTGCGCGGGGTGTGACCCAAGGACCTGAAACCTAAGGCATCAACAATTCAAATTTCGGTTGAAAAAAAATAATGTTACGCGTGGATAACGTATGCAAATAGAATTAATCAAAACAATCTAATTATACAACCAATATTTATGGACTGTTAGCCGGCTATAATAAAAATGCAATTCACGATTTTGCAGCTACATTTAAAATGACTAAATTTAGTATGAGACATTATAAATTTTGTATAATTGATACACCAAAAAGGAGGAAGCAATTATATCTTAGTTAAGACATACTGGTGAGATAATTCGAACGCTGACTACAAGATAACTTTTGCACCCATTGCTGAGTACATATAGCTTGGGATTGTTGATAGCCCTTACAATCAAATATTGGACTACTTTTTTATTTGTACAATTTATCTAGACAATGACTCCCAAAGTAGTCTGGTCAAGATACCCCTTTACCAAAATAATTATTTTTTATATTACTAAAAAATCATATCTCTATTCTTGCTCCTATTGTTTATTACAACATAGATTAAAATTAAATCTAAATATCTTGGTTGGCAGGAGTCTTGATAGTGGGGAAACATCACTGTCCAGAAGTCTTCGAGCAAAGGCTTAGTCGTTTTCGTCACATAGCTGAGCAAAAAACTTAAGTTTCAGATAATATCTTAGAATTTTTGACAGTTTGACAAATTTAACAGGATTAAAATTTAAATTATTTATTTATTAAGATTTAACAGGCCTGGTGGCGCATACAACAGTGTTTCAAACATATCAGCATCTGCTGTTTTCATCATCATCATATCAGCCATTGGAAATCCATTGCTGGACATAGGCGTCCCAAAGAGAGGGAGAATTTGCTCATAATTGGGCTGGGCAAGTTTGTTGGCTATCGCAGACCGCTTTCGCAACGGGGATGCTGTTGCCCATCCATGCGCTGTGCATTTGAGCTACACTATTGCGGATGGATATATTGCCAATGCGGATGGATATATCGCCATCGCTCTATAGGTTCTTGTACCATAGTTACTTACAACACCTGGTACAGGTGGAACGTAATATTCTACTCTCTCGGTACCTCACGGCATTGCGCTGTTTCAGTCTGTTTTGTTAGAGATGAAATAATTTCAAAAATCCAGTATTGTCTGCATTATTTTTGGTATCTGCCATCATAAAACTTGCAGCAAACAAGTAGACTTAAATGTGTATATACATAACAGCTATAGTACATCCACAATCGCAGAGCGCAGCGACGAAACCTGGAATGGAGTACTAGTAGACTTTGTTAATTTTTATTCAACGTTTTAGTAGTCTTACTGCAACTGAATTCATAACAGTCAAAGTTGTGTCAGATTTTTTGAAGTTTGCAATAATTACACTAGCAATTTTTTTAAATTGTTTTTTAATTTTTAGCTTTTGCATCCACGCTAACGATATTGGTAGATTCTAATGCTGCTGGAAAGTATCCGTGGAATAAAACGTTCTTTGGCTAATTATTGAGGTTTATTACCATAATGGCTTTCCCAATCCTTGCATCCCTGAAGAACTCTTAACATTCTAACAAATAATCTATTTCACTGTTAAGGACAGCTAAATTGTGCAAGAAGTGTGGCCGATTCCATAGAGAAACATAAAAAGCCAAATTTATAACACAGGATAGATACGGTATGGTAAGAAGTGATTAAGTTACCGGAACCGACGGATGACTGTATATCCATCTGAAGCAATGTAGCTGATATGCAGCATCCCTGTTGCGAACGCTGCGCTCTGCAATTGCCAACACGCTTGCAATTATGGGAAATATTCCTACTTGCTTGGGGATGCCTATGTCCAGCAATGGACTTTCAATGGCTGATATGATGATTATACCATGGGAACATGTTTTCGAAATATAAATTGTGCAATTCCATTTAACAATAACCTCTGTGCCAAATTTTATCCAGATCAGTTTAGTTTAACCGTTCCGTCATGAAAGAGTAACGAACATTCGAGTACATTCGTACTCCCGAATATTTGTTCTATGTACGCCTGATTCTGTCGGGATGTTTAATTTTATTTGGCCGATATAATAGAGACCAAGGATACCAAGGATGACTAGTGAAACTTGGTCTCTTGCTATTAGCCTTATTGGCCAACTGAAAGTAACTCAACGAGCTATGGAAAGAGCAATGCTCTGAATTTCTTTGCGCAATCGAATCAGTAATGAGGAGATTCGTGACAGAACCAAAGTTTGCAATCGAAACATTGCACGGAGTATTAGTAAGTTTAAGTGGCAGTGGGCAGGGCATTTGGTACATAGCGTACGGCAAGCGCAGCGTTTGGCGTCCACCCGCAAGATCTGACTAAAACCGCGGGATCGTGCTGGACACGGACCGCATACGACCGGTCCTATTGGAAATTACTTGGGGAGACTCATGGCCAGCAGCGGACGTCTTATTGCTGATATGAGGTTATTATAATATTATATAGATAATGCACAGTCAAGCATGTATATTTGCCTGCATCTTGAAATAGTATGTTGCAGTTGACAGAAAGTAAAAATAATATTGATTTTCTTGGGCAGTTTAAAGTATGTTTTTATAAAACACGCTCAAAGATATTCCTGATCTGGTTTGGGATAGAAGATAGAAGATCCTTTGAAGTATGGAACTACAGCAGGTTGATGCTCAACTATGTCTTTTATCATGAGAAAAGTGAAATAACCCGCGTTTTAAAACCATTTATAAGTCGTTTGTTACCCGTTAAATAGCCACAGTTGAGCTGTGATTTCAAAGTTCAAAGAAATTACTATCGAGATTAGAAATTGAAATCTTACAGCGACCTCTTTACCTAGCGGCAATTGTTCTCAAGTGTCGCAAACAAAGTCATTACAAAAGTAATATTTTTTTATATTGCGCAATGCTTCATACCACAAAGTAAAAAATTACGTATACAATTTTTGTATAAATATTTTGGTGTTTGTTTGTTCGCTGCCCTCCTTTATCTTCATATATCTTAACCTTTAACAATAAATACGGATCTAAGCAGAGAATGAATGAATCATCCCATATTAGGATATATGTACATATTCACTTCGCTTCTTAATCTTTAGACGTCTCAATTTTGAACGATAATATTCTTCATTTTTTTTATTGGTTTGTGGTTTTGTCTTCGTTCAGAACCATACTATAAATAAATTATTTTTGGGGTAGTTATTGTTAAAATTTATACTGATTTCGAACCTGCTTTAAATTTAGGCATAACATTGGTCTAGCGTCAGGAATAATCTTGTACTATAATGTTTTAAATATAAATATAAAGTATCTACTAAAGAAATATCTAAATATGAAACATTTTATTGAATACATATATTTAGAAATTATATATAACATTGAACTAAGACATGATTTACTTAACCACAATTATTGTAAACAAGTTAATTACAAACCAAATAGTATAGGTGAGCAATATATGATATTTTGCTAACATTATATATAATGGTATAGAATATTATTATTTCTAAAAATTCATACGCAGGCGACGTTGCTAGGAAAAAAAAATATTTCAATCAATAGCATATGACGCATCATGTTCAAAATAATTGATGAAACTACGACTGAATTATTAAACTACTTAAATTCCACTTAACAATATGTCTTACTAAATATTATAACACTAATTTATTGACCGGGACAGAGGAGAAACGTGTTAATGGAAAACGTGTGATTGGAAGATAAGGGCGGATAGGTTGGTTAAGTAAAGTTGGCTACAATAACTTTCACGAGCCACCACCACCACCAGTCACCAGCTTTAGCGGAATTTAGATAATAAAGTCGGTATTCAGCTTACCTGAATGTTAACCGTCAGTGCTATTCAGATTTAATAATACCTGTTCAATGCTTCATCTGGATACCACTCTGGGTAATCGAGGAGTACGCAGACGGTGATATGGTCCCAATTTTTATTCCCGCCCTAATACAAGAAAGTTAGAAAATCCACACAATATATAAACCACTTGCGCTGTGAATATCAGACAGCAGAGGAATTACAAATATAATACATGTTTAAGATATATTTAATACTAGACACAGAACCAACACAAATTTTTATTACATAAATGTGTGTCTTGGGTGGGGCTCAAACCCACGACTTTAGCCGCATGATATACAACAAAGGAATACTACTGAAAACGCATTATCATTATCATCATAGCAGCTGTTGCATTTTGACTGCTGGACCGAAATCTCCCAAGAAACGGGGAATTTGCCCATAATTACCATTTGCAATTTTATACTAGCAAGAGAAATTTCTATAGTAAAACTAGATAGTTCAATTTCTACTCTTCTCTCACAAACTCTTTAATAAACCACCAATATCAGTCTCCTCCTTTGTACTTTAGTCTATGGTTTTTTATTTATGTAGATACTAGCGACCTACCTTGGCTTCGCACGTGTACAATGAGGATAAATGGTTATTGTGGGTTATTCCTGAAAGATATACATATACCTTTTGGTGTACAATACTTTCATTTTTACATTATGTTGATCTATCTGTTCGGTTTTAGGCAGTTTGCAATGTTAGAGCAAAAAAAAATTTATTTACGACGTCACAGAAAACTCGGAAATTATGTGTTTTTCTACCATATTATACATGTATTAATATATATTATACATATAAACCTTCCTTTTGAATCACACTATCTATTTAAGAAACTGCATTAAAATCCGTTGCCGTTAAAGATCTAAGCATACATAGGGACAACGTATAGCGACTTTGTTTTATGCTACATAGGATGATGTGATTTTTCATTGTTATAGGTATGTATTTTAAGGATCTCCTTCTAGTTAAAGTCTCCGATGTATATGTGTATCTTAACAGACCTTTAAGGGCGTAAATTTCGCACGACAACGTGACCACGTTACGCAACTATTATTTGTGCAAGTACTTGATAAGTTTTAGGTACTTCCATAGCGTGTGTCGCGATGATCTATCTATAACCAAGATCGCTACTCAGTATACAAGAGCGAATGTGTTAATATACGGCAGCTCCCACAACATTTCACAGTAACCGCGCAGATTTTATAAAGTAACGTGCTACACAGGCTCCTTGAAAAGTTTTCATAATGTTTATCTTCATCTTGACGTTCGTGTGTGCTATATGTTATTATATACATTTTCGAAGGCTGCGCAAACCTTTGTATGCCTTATCAGAAAATATCCCGAGTGTTGGAGATCTCCCCGTCTTGGGGCACACCCATTGGTTTATAGGAGGACCTGAAAGTGAGATTGACTCATTCAATGTATTTTAAAATATAATGTGTAATATATATTACGGAAAATAAAAGTGCGGATATGTATTCCAGAATTGTTAAGTAATATAAAAAAGCTCGCCGAACTGGTGGATACCTCAGGTGGCATCAGCCAAGTCTGGATTGGCCCATCATTATACGTTGGTACGTACGAAGTAATTGCCTCCAGAATATATTTACTTATTTTTAACTTTATTAGGACAATTCGCTAATCACAATATTTACTCATAATTAAATATTTTTGTGTTATTCATTCTATTTTTTAAAACTAGCATAAAAACATTTTAAACGAACGTCCTCAATAATATAAAATTATCGTTTACTTATGTGAACAATAGCAGCTTTGAAACATAAAATTGTAGACGTTTATTATATACGAGTCAACATGTCTTACTAAATATTATAACGATAATTTATTTCTGCAATATTAAGATTAAGATACTTAAAATTATACCATAAATATATCGCATTTCTATTGATATTTCTATTAATTTTATTTCCTATTACTTAATACTAAATAGCTTCATTACAATTTCAGTAGATGCCAATCTCAACAGCTCAAACTTTACCACTTGCAGGCTTCAAGTTCTTGATAGTCTTCAATGTTATTAATAATAGATAACTTAGCAGGCCCAGTCTTGAATTCATGAACGAAGGATTAAATAGTGAACTGAATTTTCTTTGCGAAAAATGCAATAATTATCAACTAAAACATGCTCCATATGCTTTAGTTACCGCAACAAACCAAAACTTAAAGTTAAATCAGCGCATGAAAGTATTTATTTAAGATATATTATCATTAGAAACATTAATTTTTTCGTTGAATATATAATAGTTATTTTAACCATTTATGCATATATCGTATGCGTATTTCATATTTTTTCGTTGTAGAACATTTGAGAACATTGATCGCAATATTTGATTGATATTACTTCTTAAGAAAATGTATTTCAAATAATTTAAACTCCAAAACGTAATATAGACTATTTTTTTTTATTTAATTATATAATTTTAATTTAATTAAATAATTAATTAATAATTTAAATACGGATTACTTTTACCTAGAGAGCTATTGAATATGGTAAGCAAAAACACGTTCATTACTATATACAGATAAATTTAATAACATCATACATCAAATAAAAAAACTAAGGCTTTGAAGTTTGAAAGACTAGAGTGATATATAATCTCATATTTTTTACAGTTGTCTTAAATCCAGACGATGTTCAGAAGATCTTAGAAAACTGTTTGGATAAAGATGAGTCTTATAAATTCCTCAGATCATGGTTGGGAAATGGATTGTTCGTCGCTCCGGGTATGTACGGTATTTCTAATGCTTATAGTAACTAGCGCCTGTGTGCCGGCAGAAAAGAATATCTTTCTCTGTATCAAAGGTTATCTTTGTAAGAGGCCACTAAGGTGTGGCCAACAAGGAATGGATAGTCAGTATTCCTACTCGAAACCATAACTCTAATGCAACAGTCTCAATAATTTCCCAAAACGTTCATTTCTTGGAGAAGTCGTTCTAGTCTCACAAAGGACATCCTACGGGAAATAAAACATTTATATACTATAAATTTATACACAATATGAATATAATAGAAAAAATCATTAAACGCCGTAAAAATCATTAATAATTTCGCCGGCCATATAGTTTGTACCAACCAAATATTTACATAAACTTTGAAGAGAGCATACATGAACTGGTAAGTTTCTTTTAGCAACTCACATCGATTGAAGACATCATCCCAAAAGACTATCGCAATGTATGTTTGCAGTAACGTCAGACATCATCCATGGTTTAATTTGTCAATCCATATAATTTCCATTCTGACGTAAAGTATAATGAGTTTCTTTACACAAATAAAGATCAATGAAACAACTATTATTATTATGTAATAACAACAGCCGACACCGACGTATAACCAAAACAAATATCTTTGCTAAGTTTTTTTAAAAGAATGAAAAACAAATACTGGAAGTATTCATATGCACAATTATTTGTCTGGACAAAGCTTGATGCCAAATAGTAAAAACTAGCATAACATTGTTTTAGTTGTTTCAAAACTATGTTTTGTATATTGCTTAACATTGTCAAGTAACATAAATTTTATACTACTTTTGAATATCCACGTAAAACCCATTCAAATCACAACATTTTCAACAGATTATAGGCATACATTTTAATATTAATAATTATAAAATCTTCTGTGAACATATTAAATTTTGAACTATGTTAAAATGCAACAAAAAGATGGTCTATCTTTTTGTTGCATTTTAACTTGCATTTTAATAAGTAAACCATACCAAAAGTATATTTTAATTTTCATATTTCAACTTTCACTCTCTATTATAAAGTTAGTCACAGTCGTCCCCGCACTATGACTTCACAAACTCTAACATTCCACACATATACGAGTACTTACTTGCACAGTACCTACACCGCGCTCGCCCGCGGGTTTGTGGCCCCCGAGCTAATTTCCTAAAAGATTCTGCAAGCTGTGCAGTTTTGAAAATACCACAAATAACCATGTTTCCAGACAGACGTGCCCAATACACGAGGATATCATTCGCACAAAATGTTTAATTGCCAAAGCGATTACACCATAAAATCGATTCTGCCCCAAAGTCTTTAAATTGATTTTGTTTCATTTGGGCTAAGAATGTTGTGTATAATCTTATTATTTTTCTCTTTCAGTGGATCTCTGGAAAATGCATAGACGTGTTCTTTTGCCTATTTTTCACAACCGTATCATAGAAGATTACATAGAAGTGTTTGGACAACAAGGTTCCATACTAGTTCAGAGGATGGAGGAAAAACTCGGAAAACCTGAATTCGATATCTACAAATATATTACGTCGTGCATGTTAGATATTGTTTTTGGTAAGTCCGACTAGATTATTAAAGTCATATTAATATGTCAATAAAAACAAAAAGTATCTACAGAAAAAATGATATGACATGATTACGTTGGTAATTTGTACGTTATATTGGTACGTTAAGCTAAAAACTTCACTTCATGTTTTTTGAATTAAATCGACTTTTCGAAAGTATGTCGTAAATTGAAGATTTTGACAAAATATTTTTATGTTTTCTTTATCTAAAACACAATAAAATAATGTAGAGCACTTTAAATGATATCATATATAACGCTGAATTCAGAAACGGCAATGGGTGAAAAAATGGACGTCCAGCACAACCCAGACACGCCATACTTGCGCGCGCGCAACTGCGTCATGTCTATCATCAACATGCGCCTGTTCAAGGCATGGCTGCAGCCTGACGCACTTTTCAATTTGACGTCCTACGCAAAGATACAGAAGGAAAATATTGATATCACTCACAAATTCACTGACGAGGTAACAAATATTACTAATGAACTGACCCAAAAATATATTTTTTTATTCAAATTTAAATGTAACTTTCATAAAACAAAACAAGATTTTGCCCGCGACTTAGTTCCCGTGGCAATTTCTATATCTATTTAATATGTTTTTTTGCTTAGCTACCTTCGATTACCAAAAAGAAAGGAATATATATATATAATAGTTCTCAATACCGTTAGAATAGTACTTCCATTTCATTTAGAAATTCAGTCCGAAATTCTCTGAGTCTCTCTAATTCTCATGGTTGTATTATTGAACCTAATAAGAATTTATTTGGATGATATACATATGTATAGAATTTATTCATCAAACTTATTTCTAACTCCGTATCAATGTTCTTAATTTACGTTGAAATCTGTTTTTTTTAATTCATTAAGACAGACGAGTTTTTATAATTTGATATAGACGAGTTATATTCTATCAAATGAATCTGAATTACTTTTCCTAGGAGTAATTCTAAGCTTTCACTATAGTCAATAATTTATTTTATTACACAGGTCGTTTCGAGAAAACGAGCTCTTTTTAATGATAATAACAATGATGGCGATACCAAAGAAGGTAGATTTTCTTTATTGTAATTTATTTAACGTCGTTGGATAAGGTTTATTAATAAAAATTCTGCTTTTCCATTTTCACAGGGCGAAAAGACTTACTTGAACTCCTTTTAAGTAGAGGTAAACACTTCACAAACGAGGAACTTAGGGAGCATATCGACTCGATCACCATTGCAGGCAATGACACCACCGCCCTAGTCATCGCGTACACGCTACTACTGTTAGGTAGCCACCAGGAAGAGCAGGAAAAAGTATACAAAGAGTAAGCATACTTAGTATTCGACCCTATCGAAGATACTGTGATGGATGTAGGTTTAATGAAACAACTGCGAGCAAGCTCGCTAGTTTTATCAAGTATATTAGAACAAGGAAAAACAAACAATTAATATTTCAATTAATTGAAATAAATTTTAAGCAGTCGCATTAATGAAGTTCTCGCTCTGAAGGTTTTAATATCCGGTCATCATAAGTTCTCTCTTAAAACATGAATCAATAACATAGGCCGTAACAAAGAATCCACTGAAAATAGAATTGTGACTCATTACTACAAAAATTTACTAAAAACTACTTTTCCAGACTTAAAACAATCTTCGGCGAATCGGATAGAGCTCCTAACAAAGAAGATTTAAACAAAATGGACTACCTTGAAAGAGTAATAAAAGAGACAATGCGGCTTTATACCGTCGTGCCAGTCATTGGGAGAAGAACACAAAAAGAGATCAAGCTGTGTAAGTTCATTAATGCCCAGTTAATCAGAGTAATAAGATTCTTTGGCACCGTAGTACTCCAGTAGTTAGTTTTAGTTTTAATGGTATTTAAAAAGTAAGCTGCAGTATATCCTTACCGCCAAATTATCGTAAGCGACACTTTTGTTCAAAATGCTTTTTTTTCGTAACTTAAAGCCGTAACTGACATATCCCAGTCGACGTTTCCCTCCAAAAAAACCGTTATAAAGTTATAGCAATCGCTAAAATTTAATTGCTTAATAATATTTATAAAATCCTTCTCCTGTAAAATTTGGGTGTTGTCGGTTACGCTAAGACGGCGGTAAAGGCTCGATATGAACTAAAGCATAGCAAGCTATAAATAAATAGACAAAAATATTTTGAACTTGTATAACATTCATAGAACATAGATAGCTATTAGGAGTAATTTCTTATTATGTATATATATAATGATCATTTCATTACATATACATATCTATAGCGTATTTAACATCGGGTGACTTAGAGGTGAGACTTAGTTATTGGTTTGAGGAATATACTTTTGTGAGTTTTGTATTGTTTGGTAGAGTGCGAGCATTGTCTTCACTAGGTATTTCAGCATTACTGTAAGCAATTATCACATTGCATCTAATAGTATGTAGTCAATACCTATATAGTCTTGACCATAGGTATTATTTCAACGAATAAATCAAACCTACGTATATGGTGGTTCAGGATGTGAATTGCGCTCAATTCACTACATGATCAGTTATCAAGTTGCCATTGAATATAAGTAAATATCTATCGAGTTTAAACCATAGATATGAATACACAAGTCTTTCACAATTATTATAAGATCTCTAAACGTAAACGCGCAGTTACATATTTAGATATCAATATATTTTTCATCAAAGGCGGCGATCATGAAAACCTTTATATTTTTGTTTTGTTTTTTATTCTCACCTAACATTATATATTATGGTATATTCTACGTTTTCCTTGTCCCAAATAAGAGACTACCGTGGGCACCCCTTGAGTCTTTAACCGTCTCTGCCTGTTACATTCACTAAAAAAAATAGATAGACTATAAAAATGTTTATCTCTGCTCGTGTGCTAGGAAGTAACAAACACTCGTCAAAACCAATATTGTTATATTTCTCAAGTTTAGCAGTTAGGTACATTTTAAACATTTAAGATCTACTGTTTCCTTAATACGGTAATATAGTGTTTATTTTTATTGTTTGTTCAACACAAGGTTCTTCATGGAAGCCGTGCAAATAATTTTCAATACCTAGGCTACCTATAGGTAGGTTTATAAACAAACACCTATTGAAGTTCTATTAGTTGAAAACACTTCATTGAAAAGGTTCTTTAAAACTACTCATGTGTACCTTGTCCTTGAAATGAGATGTTTGATTTAATATAGTTTATTTTGCTGACGTAATTTTTGAAGTGATGCTCATAAATGGTAATTGAACTCTGACAAAGAATTTATGTGACCGTTGTTTTAAAGTCAGTCTATAGGTATTATATTTTATCGCCATCTTCAAAATTAATACATGCATTTAAAGACATTCAAAGAAAAATGTATAATGGCAATAAAGTCAGTATTGTTTGGTCTACGTATGAACATAAAAATGAATAAACACAATTTAGTTCGAATTTTAAAATAATACTATAGAATTACTTTTAATCCAATAGAAATTAGCATTTGATATCGCAGATTTTTGGCTTTTGATGCGTCCCATTTCATACTGTAAACCTAACCTCTATAAGTTGCTTTTAAAATCTAGCTAATACTGCTGATAATGATTTTATTTAAAAGAATACTCGGCTAGGAATTGGATACAAATTTTTAGACACGGCGCTTAATTACACAGCCAAAATAGCAAACGGATCGTATCTGTCACTGAACTTTCTTAAATCCTACTGAAAAATAACTTCAAAGTCCTCGTAACAGACACTTTTATCTCTAAAATTTTACAAAATATATTGCTATGGTTTTTGTTACTAACCTGTCATCAGATTCATCAAAAATGTCCAATAATCATAAGTAATAGGGATAAAATTGAGTGGCATATTTTAAAACTAATCTACTGACACCTTACTGGTTCTTAAGCAAACATAACAGCAACCCATCAGAAAATAAGTTGCAGCAGAAAATAATATTGTTCTTCCCAGTTTCAATCGTATGATAATTGTTTTCATATTTTTCACATTGGGTGTGACGAACTTTATCCATTCTTTTATATTAAAGCAGGTTGTTTACTACTTACAAGAACGTATTATTTACATCGTAATATATATCTAGTTGTTTGATAATACAATCTTAGCAAAACAATATATACGAAACAAACATTTACGTGAGGCATTTATATTTATATGGATCTAAAACAGGAATTTTCATAAAATTTTGAAAATTGCTCGATGTTCACTCTCAAGCATTTTCTTATCCAAATATGACTTCAGAAGATACGAGCCTATATTGAACTCTACATCTAATCTAAGAGTAGAGTAAAGAAAAATTGATTTAAATATTTATAAAATAAACATAACTCTTTTAATATATTTTTTGTTTTTAAAAATCTTCAGCAAACGTCACCTTACCCGCCGGTGTGGGCTGCGCCGTGGCTTCGTTTGTAATGCACCGCTCTAAGCGGCTGTGGGGTCCTGACGCGGACCAATTCAATCCTAACCGTTTCCTGCCCGAATTCAGCGCCCAGCGACACCCCTGCGCCTTCATACCTTTCAGTTACGGGACAAGAAACTGTATTGGTAAGTATGTCGCACGCCTCTTAAATCAGAGATCTTTAACCAAAGT
This sequence comes from Heortia vitessoides, assembly GCA_020976665.1. Taxonomy (NCBI): domain Eukaryota; kingdom Metazoa; phylum Arthropoda; class Insecta; order Lepidoptera; family Crambidae; genus Heortia; species Heortia vitessoides. The sequence goes on along the minus strand of JACJUM010005601.1, from coordinate 9,242,498 downwards.
GAATCGATGGGCTAAATAGTATATACACAAACGTGGAAGTTTTTGTGTGTTTATTATGAATTTACGGTCTAACCCGTAAGCCGGTTTTGAAGGTATTCGCCTTGTGCATAGACATGTTAAAAGACAAAAAATATATTAAACGATATTAATTTAAGAATGTTTTTGAAAATGTGAAGTATCCTCTAAAATCGGTATGTTTCGAGCACACACACAGCTATACTATACTGTACTATTAACCTCAAATGTCCCTTTGAGTATTTTAACATTTGATTTGTAGGTAGAAATGGTATTTATATTGCAAAAAAAGCATTTTAGTATTTCGTAGAACTCCTAAAAAAGAAGTACTCCAACACCTGGAGTCCAAGTAAGCTGTGACATCCCTTTCGTTTCTAAGTTTACTTCTTACGATCAGGCCCATTGTTCAGGAACTAGCGAGAGATACCATGAATATCTTTAAGAATAGCTCTGTACAGCATTGTAGATATAGGTACCCCTTTCTGTCATATTTTAAACCGCAGTTGATGCAAGATATTTGTACCTACCACACGATTTTGTGACGTAGATGTTATGTTCAGGAAACACGCAACGCTTATATGCCTCTATATAAACGTGATTTTTGTCGTATACCTACAGGTCGCCATTTTGGAATGTTGGTGATGAAGAGTATCCTCGCTACAGTGCTGCGGAGTTACAGAATCCACTCGAACGCAATCGATCGTTTCAAGATCGAAATCCTGTTGTTCCCCGTACCAGGTCATATGGTTTCAATAGAGCAACGAAATCTGTAATAATTCATTATAGAAATAGTCATTATTTTTGTACTAAGAATTTTTATATGGAATTGAACACATGGAAGCACATTAATTTATTCTTTTTTTTTATTGGAAGGTTTATTTTGTTATTCATTAGTTAAGCATGAAATGTACGGATAATCTGGTAACTATATCGAAGTAAATTTATCACTGTCGTAAAATATTTATTTGGTATAAATGAAGATGATAATTTTACTCAAATTGTGTTATTAATAAAATATTTCCTTATGTTATATATAGAACCAAAGAACAACGCACTTACCTGAAACACAAACCCAACAAAAATATTTTTTAGTTGGTGCGGAAATCGAAACCGCGACCTCAGGGTAGTAACCGACACACTTAAGCGCTAAATAGAGTATTAAGCTAAGTGGCAATCGGAATTTTATTACTTGTGCAATGCAATATTTGCTTTGTAAAGCTCGAATTTGATATCGATAGAAACAATCTTAAATTTAAACGCCTGATCTGTTCACGCTACTAAATTTCACTACATCTCAAAATTGCTGGTCAAAATATCTGTATTTTTCACATTAAATACATAATTATGTGGTAATTATAAAAACTGTGTGATAATAACTCATATAATAATCATCTTGTATTATAAAAAATTATCAGATAAATATATGGTTCTTGAGAAAATGTCCTTCAAAGTTATCGTTTTAAATAAAAAAATTTCGTGTAATTTACAAAAATTATTACAAAACATAACTAACGTTTTTTAGGAATGTTAAAATGACAGTACTTCGAAGTACGTACGGTGTGAGTTTAAGAGATAGATTAAAGAATAGTGTGATACGAGATCGATGTGAAGTAAAAGATGATGTTGTAACAATAATAGAAAAAGGTATGTTGAGATGATTTGAACATACAGAAAGGATGGATGAAAATAGAATGACATCACAAAAATGAGTAGAAGTATTGGTATAAGAGTTGGTATAAGACAACCTAGGTGAACACACCTTAACCAGATAGAAGAGGTCTTAAAAAAGAGCCAAGTCAGAAGTACTAAGAATAAACGAGCGTGTATGAAAGACTCTATACCATTCCCGTATAGTTCCTACTAAATCTAATTTCTCAAATTAAGGATTTTTTAAACGTAAAAAGGTCGTTTCTCTGCAAAAAAATCTTGGCTTTTTCTTAGTTCCAAAAGCTTTAGATACCTTAAACAATTTTTAAACACCTGTATACCAGAATTTGTTTAAAAAGTTGTTTACCTATACTTTACTCGCCTATTTATTTATAAATTATTTTATTTTATCCATTATAAATTATTGCCTTACATTAATTTTGTAACGCCTATCGTAAAGTTCGTGGTTAAATTTAAACAACGCTACAATTTAATCATTTTCTGTAGGGTCTTGATAAAACATAATTCTATTTGTACTCTATGTGTTTTGTTTTTTATAGCGATTAAAAATACGTTCATACATTATTCATAATTAATGAGTACTGATTACAATTTATAGTTTAGAATTAGATGCACTGGGATTTGTAGAATACATTTATCTATAATAACTTTTTTTTTAACTTTAATAAGTTTTGTATTACTTTAGCTACTTTTAGTTCATACTACTCCAGTTGAAAATGACCATCTTTGCAAAATGTTTAAATCACCAGTGCAAGCGCCGTGACGCACAAAAGCGCACAAAGGATATTATAACTATATGGTCAACTGCCCCTGATCATTGCGCACCCAGTTATGAACCTCAATTAGATAGCTATAAAGTTTAAATTAGTTGTTGGTTTCTTTAGATCTGGTGGCACACAAGATAAGATCGGTTGCCACGCTGTGTGCACTAAATACCACCAGTACGACACCAAGGTATTGTTTCCATTGTTATTGTAATTTACCTCAAACGTACGTTGTAATATAAACATCTAGTGAAGGTGACAAAATAAATACATATTTCTGTTAAACTGACGTAAAGCGATAATAATAATTAATTAATGATTCTTTAGAAAAATTAGCCATATGGGCAATGGAATAAGCTCGTCTCGGTGTTGTACAAAAACATTTATTCATAAATGTTTTCTATTCGATTGATTATTTATTGACTACCTACGATTAATGTCTTAGTTTTGCCAGACCCAGTAAAATTATCTGGAAGGGGATCGAATCATCATAAAAATATGTTCAGAAAAGATCCTTTAGTTATTTCAATACCGAAAACATTGCATTACCTTTTACAATAAAACGAATTAATTAAAAAACTAGTACTCTCATACTGTGCATATATATATATATATGTGTGTGTGTTTCTTAAAAAAATGTAATTTTACAATAATATAAGAAATATCTACAATACAAAGATCACCAACTATTCACACATAATTATCCCTTTGGATATTTAGAAAAAGAAGTAAGGTGAGGACGTAAAAATATACACAAATAAAGAATGATTTAATGCTTCTATAGTGGTTTGATAAAAACGTGTTGTGTTACAAATACTTCAAGTTCTACATTTCTAAAAAAATACATTACACAATCAATCTTAAAAGAACATTATAATAATAATACATTACATGTGTTTTATATATTTAAGTTAAAATATTTTATTAAGGTTAATTAAAACAAATACATACATACATAACGCTTGTGTCCCATCAGTGTAGGCAGTCTCGGGAAGGATCTCCTACTTGCTACAATCATGGCATACTTCTCTCTCTTTTGTTAAGCGCGCCTTTCAAATACACTCTTTTATTCTTGGTACTTTTGATCTGGGTTTTACCTCTTCTACCTGATTAAAGCATGCCTTGGTCGTCTTATAGAAATTCTTCCATTTACTACCGCTATATTTATTTGAGCAGTCATTCTATTTTTATCTCTCCATTCTACATATCCAAACCAGCTCTACATTCCTTTCTCTATTGTTGTCACAACATCAACTTTTACACCACATCGATCTCTTGTCTCTTATTATTTACCTTTGTATATGTTCTTATATAATACGTACATATTGTATGTAAATGCATTATAATTTTAATTATTATACATTATAATTACATTATAATTTTTTATTGCTGTTAATTCTCTTGACAAATTATGTTTATATTTATACTCGGGGCTAATAATGTGCTGGTATTATCATTTTCGTGTCTAAGAAGGATATTATCAACTGAGTTTATTTTTTACCTAAAACCGTCTGCTAAAATCTGACCGCTGCCATGGACTTGGTCTCATTATGTCTTTGTAACACGGAGAATAATAAAAGATTATAAAGATAGAATGGAGGATAAGTAGTATGCAAGTGTAAAAGATAATGCAACATAATCACAATAACTTTAGTTGCACATAAAAGAATGGTAACTAGATACTTACGTACAATCGTAACATTTAAAGGTGACCTTTATAAAGTTGTGTAATTCAAAAATAATTGCGTAGGATTTGAAATAGATTCAAGTCTTTATAATATTAATATTAGATTTTTTTACCAGCCCTGAGACCACGCAGTCAGTACCAAATTTGGTCGTTTGAATCATTCGGTTTTGCATGTTTGGGTGATTCACAGTATAATGTGAACATCTGCAGCCCCGATTCGCGCCGCAAGGTGGTCCACTGGTAATTTCTGTTCAAGATACTTGCGGGTATTTATGAATTTTACAACAGGCCAAGTAACTTTACTTCGACATCGTTTAATTTATAATCACTACAAATAAAAATAGTTTAATAGTTCGTATATTTTTGTTTTTTTTATTGTAATTATTACTAGCAGACCCGACAGACGTGGTCCTTAACCTAGAAATCGACTGCAGCGCTATCTGCCGGGCTAATTTGTGATCGAAATCATCCTGGGCGCCACCTAATGCATACGAAGAATAATCATCATCATTCCAATCGACCCAGCCGTTAACGAGGAAATCAGTGACATACACACGTATAATAGAACTTTATATACAAAGATGGTTTTGCAAGTGATCAAGAAAAATTATCTGGTACTAGAGTCAACGAAAATATATACATATCTACCATGTAACAAAGATAGAATAGTTTAAAATATTATATATTATGTTTAAATATACTCCTATCTTTATACAGTTATTCGAGACTAACCCATAAATGTTTCAACCAAATATTTTATTTTAAAGAATTTTTAAATAACATCATTGCATAAAATGAATCGATTAATTCACTTAGCATTTTCTAATCTGTTTGCTATATCTGCTTAGAATCTTAAGCAAATATTTACAATTTCACCTATTAAAATTGTATGTTTATGCTTCTGATTATACGACACAAATTTAATTGTATATCGAAATTTGTACCAACATCGATTAGAGGAAAGTACATATTAAAGTCTACCTGGAAATACACGGCCAATCATGATCCATACTTGCACCTTTTATACTCGTATGTTATTCCTGTAATATTACAAAAGCTTCCAAGCATCGCCAGTAGCGAGCTCTAGAATGAGTGATGAGATTTAAAGCAAGTCGCAAACATTCGCGCTGGGGGAACGGTAAAATCAAGTATGCACCGTTAAGTAATTACTGGAGTTCGCAACACTAAGACTATCACTTTGAGGCGTCTCATCGCATCGTTCTAATGAACGCTATTCGGGAATTTCGGGATCTTAACTAAATCTTTGAGAGATACAGCATAGCTGCATAGCCCAATAGGTTTTGAATTAGGTTGGAATACCGTCCATTTTGTGCCGGAAATGTTCGGTTTATCAAAAGATGGAATAGAAATAAAGTCCTTAATAAAAAATTTTACTTTTTTACGAATGAACTATTATTAAGCCTAGCAATGTTTAAACTATTGCTTTCACTATCTCTGAAATCAATAATGGTAAGTATAATAATAAGATTTTAAAATCTATACACACATATAAATAAAATTTGCATTGTATACACAAACACAAAGCTAATTAATTGTTTTTTTTTATTAATTACAATTACTAATTATACGGTACAAATGACTATGAGACCGCTGGACTGATTTTGATAAGACTTTCACTGACAGATAGCTAAAATAACGTAGGCTAAATAAAATTAAGCTATGACTAATAGGCGAATAATATACGTCTTGAGAGCTTTCGTTGCATGAGCTGCGTAAACCGTAGAAGTTAAGCAATAATAGTGTAAGAGTGAATTTTTTCCCTTTGAAAGCTAAAAAACAAGGCCGCGATAGCATATGTCTAAAAAAAGATGCAAAGTGTGGAAGATTGTCTTTTAAAATAAATATGCTGCTCAGTTACTATTCCACGCAAACGAAGTCTATATAATAATGGTGCATACTAATATTATTATTATTTCGTGCATTTTTTTGTTTGTAACGGCTTTCGTGCCTAAACCGATGAAATGATTTTGACAATATTTGATATGTTACTTTTGTTGCCGTAAAAGTACCTTCGGAATAAAACGAAGTTCACCCCCAGAAGTAATTAGGGAATAACTTCATAATAGGACAAAATCCTTCGCATCTTGTATTTGGGACATAATTCTCGGACGTGTAATAAAAATTTCATTTATAAGTAATTATATTTAAAGGATTATGTATTACGGTTTAACGATCTTTGTTATTTCATTGCAACGTTAACAAAAGCTAAGTTTTGTCACATCACAAATGCAAATGTTGCCAACTGCAAAGATTGCGGGAGCAAGAAATTCTAGTAAAATGTCAAGCAAGAACCAGCTTCCGTGTTGCGCGTACGTACTAACCGAGTTGTTTTGAAACTCGTCCCCAACACCTGTGCAGTACCGCTGCATGGATATTAATGCACCTGGCTTTCAATAACGCATTAAGTAGCTCGTTACAGTACAAATCAAGAAACTTGTTTGTTTGTACAACTACTTACTTTGTAAACGTCAAGTTTTATATATATTTTGAGGTATATATGATCGCCCTCGATATTTGTTTCATATTGCTAAGTTGACAAACAAACATACGGTCCGCTTGATCGTAAGCGTCACCGCCGCCTATATATGCTCGATTATCACAAGGGTATCAACGTTGCAAACCTTGAGACTTGAAGGTATTATGTCACATTACCAAGTAAAGTCACTGCCTCTCTAACTTATCAAACCTTTGTATGAGGTCTACCTCATGTAAAATTACTTCTCTTTAGACTTTAAATAGAAATTTCTCGAGATATAGAAGTCCCTAGAGATTTACTAATTTAAAAAAATCGTCTTAAAATAGAAACTAACCGTGTCGCATTTGGGGGTCACTGAAGAATCATTTCAAAGGTTGAAATAACCGAGTTGTGTTGAAAACTCGCTCTTCCTGCGATTCAGATTTATGTAAAGGAAATTTTAGTACCGAGTGGTAATTTTTGCGACATGTTCTACATCTTCCTAATTAATTAAATATTAATTAACTATACTCCTAAACCTTCATAATGGATCATAGTCTAGTTGCGAATAAAAGTCTACTTGCTAGGTAATAATTTATCGCAATCATACATATAGACGCGACAGAAGACTTGTAATGGTAACGAGTAATGTAAAAAGTAATGAATGTTAGTGGCGTGAAAGAAATTAGAAGAAGTAATGACCAGCTATCCTTATTGCCTTTGATTAGTTGACAAAGTATTGGATTTATTATCTAAAGTACATAATGGATATACACATTTAATATACGTATATCCATGATGAATAATATAATATATTATTTAGGTGATAAATAAGCGGACAGGTGTAACTCACCGCGACTGGATTGCCTTCCCACTCGTTTTCATTTTGCTCTATTCACTCGGGATGTTGAGAAACCAAGTTATTCTATATAATATAAGTATAGCGGGAGTACTCATTTCTCTATAGAATTAACAAAGAAACCGTGTGACGTAAATACAAAGGTTCTAAGATATTACTAAGAAATAAACTATAATACAATCTTGTTTGATTACATAATATAAATCTAAATATTACAAATATACGAAGTCTGAAATGGATGCTTGTACCTATTTTAAAGTTTCATTTAAATACGTACATTCGTTTTGCGTCATAAAGTATAAAAATCCTTTATACAAGGCCCATTACAAGAATTCGAAATGTGAAACGTCAATAATAGACATAAATATCTTCTACACTCATTTGCAAAAAAAAACGGGCACGTAAGCAATGAACCATTTCAAATGTTACTATTGGTTTGTTTGATAATTATAGGTAGTTTTACTTTCACAATTTTGTAAATAAAAAGCAAATTATTGTTATCGTCAGTATTATCATAAAGTTTTGATAAAATTTATGGTTTTTAATAATATAGTTCACTAGTAGTGCATGCGCGCTAGTAATGCATGTGCTCGTGAAGTAAAAGTAAGATTTTTGTTTGTTTTTTTAATAAAGTAAGAGCAGATAAATGTTTAATATCGAGTGTAACCCCCTTTAGCTGAAATCACAGCTTGAATTCGTCTGGGTATGCTAGCGAGGATACGATGACTGGAATGGATGGCGACTCACAAGAAAACGATCATCCCGTGGTTGGGTACATGTTTTTCTTCCCGACCCAGGCCTTCTCTCGACGGAACCGGTGTCTTGATACCGCCGGTAGATCCTTTCAACCGTCGAGCGACTCACACTTAGCCTCTGAGCCACGAAGCATTGGCTGCAACCCTCTTCGAGCAGCGCGATAATTTTGATAGCTTTTACCACTTTCTCTAACATTATTGAGACAGCTAAACAGCAATAAATAAAGCTTTGACAATTAAGAATATGAAATAAATTCACAAAAATTGACTAAAAGTTATGAAAACCGATATTATCTTTTGGAACTTCGCACCAAAAATGTAGGTTAAAAAGTGGTTTTCTGTAAAAACGAGCATCAAACAAAAGTTTGAATTTAGAACGTAAATACCACGGCATTTTAAAAACCGGCCAGTAACTTGTACGAATGATTGAAATCATTTTAGTACCGTATTTTTTTAAACCAAATGAGTGTATAATATATATGTACATATATAATAACACTAAAAATCAGCTGTCGTCCTTCCTTTACCTACTTTTGGATATATGTTATTAAACTACTTTATAAATACTTCAAATCACGGTTTATCTAACTTTTAAATATCTGTGTTCGACGTTTCGTCGGTTTTATTATGTAAAGTAAAGTGAACGCATAATAAAAATGTTTTAAGACATGCTTCGTTTATAATTCTCATTTGATTTATAAACGAAGTGTTGTGTCATATATATACGTTATAATACATAATATATTTACGATCAAATAGCTATTTATAAAATTAACAAGTACATATCCGTTTCATTAATTTAGCAACACGACTCTCGATCCGAGAATACATCCTAGGCAATAATATGTCAACACTTTTATTTACACAATTAAGAAGGTATTTTAATTAATTAAAAAAAATATTTTTTTTCTTTTATTCTTTTAATTTTAATGAACAAATTACACATATAATATATTATTATCATTATATCAGCTGTTGGAAGTCCATTTTTGGATATCAGCCTCTCCAAGAAAGAGAGATTTTTGACCATAAATGCTCTGGGCAGGCAGGATGGCAACACAGAGGAGGGTAGCTTCGCGACGGGGATGCTGCCCAAGTTCATCCTGTTGATTGTAAGTCGCACTGTTTCGAACTGGTATACCGCACCTATTGGTTTAGTTGCCTCGTACGACACCTAATGCAGAGGTAAGTACTATTCTACTCCGCCCGTACCCTACGGTACAAACATATAAATTCAATAAACTGTTGTAATGATATGTTAAATAATACGGGCCCGATGGCGCTAGTGATGGCGCTAGTAGTGATCCTATCTTGTGCGCCAAAGGTCGTGGGTTCGATCTCGCCCAGGACAAATATTTATGTGAAGATATTTATATTTATCCTATGACTAGGTGTTAAAAATATGTATTTGAGTATTATATTTGTGATTACTCTGTCGTCTGAAGTCTTTAAGCGAGTTACCACGGAGTCAGGTCATGTATAAGATGTTACGTGAATATTATTTATATTAAAGTAATAGTATACCTAAAGCATCATTTTTACTTTAACGAAAAATTATTGGGCACAGCTGGCCCAAAATATATCTTTATAAAGTATTAGCTTTCTCCGGCGACTCCGCTTGCGTGAACTTTATTTTATGAGTACTTTTATAGAAACTATACAGCCTTTCTCTAGGTATTTAAGCTCTATACATACCAATTCTCAATCAATTTTCATGACATTTGGTATATGTATAGTTTGGTGATTTCGCACCAAAGAATTAGAATTATGATAAATCCATCATCTATTGGAAAAGTATTACAAGAAAATTACAGTGTAATTTTTGTTACTATTGACTATCTCTTCTTCATATCTCCTTTTCCAATAACAATGACCAAAAATTTAATAAAGTTCGGACTTATGCACACTAACGAATCCCCGGGCAACCACTACTATATAATAACAAAAACGTATTTCTCGATATTGTTATTCCCTGAAGGAAGATTCGATCAATAAACAGTTGACATTAACGCATTAAATTTTATTATTATCATATCGTTATAAAATAGACCATACAATTTATTATTTGTTTAGGTGATCTCTTAATGCGTAAAGTTCTTAATTGTTTTTAACCTAAACTTTCCAAACAATCTATGCTAACGGAGTCGTGATCAAATTATCACGATTTCATAATGTTTTCTACTCGTTTCTATTACCTTAGGTATTTCTGATAAATAATGTATTTTTCCTTGAATCTTTATTATTTTAAACTATATAACCTGCATTGTTTATTCTTTGCATAAAACTGTGAATATCTGATAGTGTCAAACAGATTAGCTGGGCACCATTGTATTGAGATTAAAGCTGATAAAGCGATAACACCGAACTTTTGTTTACTCAGTTATCCGCTTAAATATTACGATCTGTCTACATAGGGCATTACAAAGGCACGTTAGTAATCTTTCTATATGAATTCGCATGAACGTTATCATCATCATCGTCTTATCAGCCGTAGGACATCCACTGCTTGTAATGGCTTCTACAAGAGATTTCCTATAGGCCGTAGGGCTCCAATTGCATTTTATAATTTAAAAGGACTTCGGTCCGTAAGTACTTGCTACACTATGGAGCTTCTAGGAAGAAATCGCAAAGCGTTAATTCGCAACGGTGGTACTACAGCTGCTGCAGCGATGTATGTACATTTTTCAAGTCTCATTATTCTTAGTTTACTTATCTGAAAACAATATAAATAGCTTATTAGAATTGGAAAACATAGAAACCATTAAATAATTATAGTTGCCTTGTAATTCCGCCACCGAGTTTGTACTCAACGAGGCCCGAATAAATAGTTAATTTCCATCTTTTGTCCGGAATAACAGGGCACCGCCTTTGTTTCGGTTGATGAGGCTAGAGACAATGGCTTATTTATATGGTTACGGATGAGAGAACCAGGGATATGTAATATGTGTGGGAGTGCTTTGTTATAAGCTATAAACGATAATATTTGGGCTAGCATTATTATAAGTAACAGAATATTATATCGTTAAGAATATTCGTAGTTAAGAACTAGCTTTCGTGTACGGACTCAGTCTATATTGATATTTACCAATTTGATTTAGGTTTTGTCCACAACGGATATTATGATGGCAGGCCTAATTATTTTTCTTACATGAAAATAGAATGATAAACTCCGTATATGTCAAATATTACTGTATATGGGACAAAATGGAAATCTAACTATGATCTTTGTTGAAATATTCTACAAAATATATGCATTGACTTTGGAACACATAACTTAGAGAAAACAAGGATATTTTTGTTTTTTTGTGTAAAGGAAATAGAATATAAGCTCTATTTACTTAATACTTACTTGCTGTACCCATTTTCTACGTGGACTACTTCCTATATATCTCCTGATATAAAACGTAACGTGCCTCCATGAAATCTTAAAATGTTTATAAATTTGACATTTTGCTGGATAATGATTAACGTAGACGAAGCCGGAAACGTGTAGTTATTGTACGTATTGTTTTATTTCATAGTCGCCATGTCAAATTCTTGTGTTCTCCATAGCCGGTGGCGCCGTCCAAGTGGATGTGAAAGTGAAACAAGTTAAATTTTGACGTAATTTATAATGTAAATGACGTTCCCTTGCGTCAGTTTGTGATTCGATTTTTTAATAGTACAGCATAGAATCTATGTTAGTAGTATAATAATGGCAATACCTATATCTCAATAAATCTCTATGCAAAAATTGTACATTATATTTCTTTGCTTTCTATCGTGAGAGTTAAAGAACGATACTTTGTGCACAGCGTATTAGTAACGTAAGTAGTATAGTAAGTAGGTAAATATTGTAACTTAAAAAACCACAAGTCTATTAATGGCGATTCGATTTCATTTTTAATGGGTAATTCATAATAAAACTATAACTTCCCTTACTCGCTTCCCTTACTATAAGAGGGTAAGGGAAAAGAGAAAGGAATGCTAAGACCGTAACAAGTGGAGATCCATTGTCTCTGCTTACCCCGATGGGACGCAGGCGTGACGTATATATGTATGATAAAATTAGAATATAACTCGAAATTAAGCGTTGTATTTTCACCGAAATAAAGTAATAAGTTACTCCCTATAATAATAGTCAATGAAAGTCTGATTATTAAAATTCACAAAAATAACCCAAATATAGTAATTTATTTAAACAACTTTAAAAATTAAAGAACTGTATACTAACTTTACAGCCTGTTTTAATCCCTTTGAGGGTAATCCAGGAAACAGTTTGCGTCATGCGCTATCTAACAAGTAAATAAACCGAGAAAAAAACTGAAACTATTTTTATTACTTTAGTTATTTTATTTATTGAATACATCATCATATCAGCCGTAGGTTACCCAGTGCTGGAACGCGCCTCGCCAATTGCTTTCCCTTATGACCGGTTGTATGCAACCTCCATCCAACGCGACCCTGCGGTCTACCTTGTGAGTAGACGTCCTAGGCAACTCTTAACGTGCGTGATCTCTATTCTAGTACCTTACCGATGTAGCCAGAAGGGGCCAAGGGTTCTACATGCTGTGTGCTACTAGCTCCTATTTGGCAAATTTAGTGTTTATCATCATTTTACCAGCTTTTGGAAATCCACTGTTAGACATAGGCCTCTCCAAGAAAAGAGGAATTTTACCAAATTGCAGCGCTGGGCATGATGCAGGTGCCCATCCCCGGCTCTGCGCATCTGAGCTACACTGATTCGAGTGGATATATCGCTATCTGTTGGTTCTAGTACCTTAGTTACCTCTTACGACATCTCATGTAGAAAGAGGTACTTTTCTACTCTGCCGGTACCTTACGACGGCTAATTGTGCTGGTACCTCACAGCTAGTTTTATCCTTACTTGAGATTTTACTTCACTTAAACGTTACTAAACTTAGTAATCTATATTTTCTCAATATACATTTATTAATATTTGAGAAAATATTGTTAAATATACCATAAGCTCCATATTAATTATTTATTTGCTAACTAAACAGAAATAAATCTATTTACAGATAAGATAAAGAATAAAGGACGCGAAAAAACTTATTCCTTTGTATTTTATTAAATTCTTATTGTGGTTTATTTTTCCGGTAAACCGCAACAACTTTGAATCACTTCAAAGGATATAACATTTAATTGTATGTGTCCAAATGATTCATGTAGACAATAGACCACCTTTATTTATTTTGAAGATAGCGATTGTGTTTTAGCGGGTGAAGACAACAGGGTACCTTTTTTCTAAAAAAGCCTGTAGAATTTATCATTAATATAACAGCAACCATTATCATAAAATAAAATCTTTTAAATTATTATGATTTTTCTGCAAGCGGTAAATAACTAAACAGCATTACCTAAATATCAATTTCAAAACGTATGTAACTATACGATTGCTTAACTAATGCATCATCATCGTTTGCATGAAATCCGTTTCATTTATTCATTCCTATAAAGTTATGCCAATATTTCGTTTTCTGTGAGCTTAATTGTTTTGTTTAAATAAATAGTCTAGTATATCAGCGGTCTATCAGTGAAACAGCATCAAGATGTTTGTTGGAAATCATAATCTCATTTATTTAAATAAACAAGATCTAACATAAAAATATATAATTTACCTCATCTATCTATCATATATATCTATCTATCTATCATCTATCATAATCTAAGTTTTGAAAAAGAAATCTGCAGGGAGGCCAAGCTGACATGAATAAATTACGCTTAAACTACAACTAAAGAATACCTTTGTGGAAATTGTCCATTTCTTTACAAATAGTAACAACCTTGATTTGAGTCAGATAAACATCACGATGATGTTTGGGTTGTATTCTTAACCAGTAATCTTAAAATATACAAATTTTTGTGTTATTAATTGTGTGAACAGAAGATAACTGAATCTCTTTTGGGATGTTATACACAAAACGTTGTGGTAGTTCACTGGTATATAGAAATTAATAAAAACGTAAATAGTTCAAAAACTAGCATTCACGTTCACTTAATATCGCAACCTAAGAACGCTTACCATAAACAACAGACAGATACACTGTCGCTTCTATAATATTAGTACGATTTGCAGTTACGATTTGTACTTTTAACAGTTGCTCTGATCCAAATCCTAATAGTAATAAGATTCCAGCAAAACTAGTACAAAATAAATTCACAAACGAGTTCTAAATTCGGTCGGACCGTTAATCTATCTTCAATAAATCTGGTAGAAGTAGGAAATAAAGACAAGTAACTGGAATACGGGTGGTCTGCGGCGTGGTCCTTAGCGCTGTATGTAATCGCTGCGTCGGATTTACGTTTCAAATCGACCGCAGCTGACCACAAGCCAGTGGGCACACACTCTGATAGCATTGTAGATCCGATCAGATTTCTCGTGTTGTAACTGTATATTGTTGTAATGTAATGAAGGTTACGTAATTGGTCAGCCGGCTTGAGGAAGCAATAGTCTGCTTAGTTTTTTGAAGGCCATTTTGTAACCTACATCTTCCATCGTTTTAATATTATAAACTAACGGCGCGCCTCGACTTCATCTAGTTACAAGTTTATAACCCGTTGATGCCTATAACTATAATCAGAATTTTATTAAAACTTCCTGATTCATTTAATCCCGCACAAACTCGCCCCTGACAATTATAAATACAGCAAAAACGAATTATTTAATTTGTTGCAGCCGTTTGAGTCGTGCGCATTTTTATTTATATAGATGTTAATGTTTCGATGACTTTTTCTTACTCTATTATCCCGGACTGATACAACGGATATACATGAAATTTGGCTGAGATAGTTGATAGCATGGTGTAGGTAAAATGTTTGGCTTTGTGCACTTTAACCGGGATAAAAATAACTTATGTTTAACTGAACTTATGCAGCAATTTTCTCTTTCTTCAAAAGCGTTTCTGTTTATCCCGGTAAAGCAAAGCCACAGATTTACTCTGTCAAAATTTTATAGGTAATCTTAAACCTAATGGCTCATAAGTACTCAAAGATTGTATTGCAAAATTTGATCAGATTTGTGTAAGATTCATATAGAATAGATTCGTTGTTGTTTATTAGAGCAAAGAACCGACATGTCTTTCCAGCGATCATTTACGCATCAGAAAAAGAACATAGACTACTTTTAACTTGGCAATCAATGGTTCCTACGGGATAGGATAACATGTGCATCCTACAGTATCCACAAATGTCCTGTAGGATGCTCTTGTTTACCGTATTTATGAATATGTAAAGGTTTATGAAAATGTGTGGAGGTATTTATAAATGTTTGTTATACATTCACACAAAAACAAAACAAATCTAAATAATGCATTACTAAAATATTCCTAATACGAAGACAATAAAGGTTAGAATATATAATTATTTAATAATGTGCACAAATGAAATCGCAGGAGGCTGTTATATAAGTCGTTAATAAGAAATGTTGAAGAGAAAGAAATCAAATTAGACATTTTTTATTTGCACTATTCATTCTGCAAATAATATGTCATCATGCTATTCATACTGCGCTTAGAAATGTTAGTAGTCAATGCCATTTACTGTAATTAAAATTTACAACTCGCTAAGTCTATTCAGCCGATCAACAGTTTCCACCAATACCAATAAAATCGGGTCTTACACCACAATCAATGGTATAAAGTACGTTTGGCACTGAACACAATTACTGCTCAACTACGTGACAGATTGATTAATAATATCGTCACGAAACCCGTGGAAAATTGTAGATACCAAAATCTGAGTGGCAAAAATATGGTTTACTTTCGAACAGAATTTTGGTCCATTTGTATTTTGAAATCTACTTTTACGTACTCACTAACAAAAAAAGAATTAAACGTCCATAACACTCATTTTAATTTTTACTTTCTTTGATTTGATCATCTCACGTCATTCGTTGGGGGTAAAAATAGGTGAGAGGGAGGTACCAAAGCAGACGTTCTTTGTACGAGGTCTACCATTAGTAGACAGTGTTTGGACCTCTTTTTTATTTGTTATCTCATTTAATTGATTTAGGTTACCTGGTAACATAAATAAACCGCGTTTTACCATACGCCAAGTGTAATGTATGTAGATGGGACTATGTCGTGAACGCGGTCGTGTGTTTTACGTGAATACGTCTATGTAATATTTTTTAATCCTTTAGATTTCTTCCTGCTTTAGATGGTTTTAATCTAATTGTTTAATACAATTTGAGATGTCAATGATTAAGTAGTTTTAACACTAATCTTTGTAATCATCATTATTTTTCTCAGTATTCTAACTGTTAATGTTCTAACTGTTGCAGTTAATCCGTCACATTACAATTTTGTTGGCATGCAAATGAAACCGTATTAGTGTCCCTTCCTTTCGATCAGGATTCAACGATTGGGTGACGATTGTAAGGTACCTTCCTTCCGCTGCGATGTTCGGCTGGACGCGGCGGAAGCGCCCACGTGATGCTCATCGCGCTAGCGTGCGCACGCGCCCGCGCCGATTCATGGGCTATTGTCTGAACACCATAAATAGCAACGTTTTACCTTTGATCATACAGAAACACGTCAGACCCTGACTACATAAAATGAAGAAACTTATGTTACGGGTTAGGTATGAAGATCCGATAAGAAACTACAAGGCTTGAAGTATTTTTAGGAATTAACATTATATAAGAAGAATTGGGAATGTAGCGTTACATATATAATAAAATAATCGGACATAATATGGTTTTATAATCAGTGGATCATTCCATGACGTAGACTAGAAAAGTGGATAAGAATTAATCGTCTACTTTTTAACAAACATTTTATAGTACTTCTAACGACTTAGTCGCAATGTTGCTAATTCTAAAAATTCGAGATTTTCACAAAAAACAATCCAACTTCCTTTAATTGGACGCGCTTACTGATAAAACGGTATTAGGAAATTAGTATTCTATAATAGACTCTCTTTATTTATAAGAACATATAACTTACCTAATTTGATGAAGGAAACAATAAATTGAATAACCTGGATTCATTACACGGACTTGACCTTACTTGTGTATATGACAGAAGACCTTGAAATATGATAATAAAAATAATTTCAATTAGGCAAGGTAGTCGTAAACTTGATATTAAATATATTTAAGACAGAAAAAACCGCAATGTAAAGGAATTTTACGATGAAAAATAACTCTTTGATATAGATTACGTAAAACCGTAAGGATAGATTACCTTGCAGCTATGAGAAAAAGTAAGCAAAAAGAACCGCAGGAAAATAGTTATACAATTTTACCTACATTTGCTAAAGACGTTATCTTTTTACTAGTAAAATTATCATCAATTGTAAATATTGTCAACTTACCTAAGTCCAGACGAATGGACACGATAAAATTGGTATGCATTTAGAAATGGTTTAAATTTTGTTGGTATGGTATTTATTTAATTTTATGGTTTTAATTTTAATGGTAAAAAATTAAGTATGGATTAAATAAAATATTGAAAATCTAAACTAAGATTTATTTAAACAGAAGACCTACAGTTTTTATTTATATAAAAGTAGTATTCTTTTAAATAAAATCCATATGTAAGTAAATTAGTATGTGCAAATAAATCAGCTAACAAACGTTAACGGGATATACTTTGTTCTAAGCTACGATTTAATGAGATTGTATTGTATAAGTTGGGTAGTATTGTTTAAACCGAGATAATCGGATTGTCTCTGCGACCTCACACGTCAGCGGCCTCGACCTCAATGACTTTTTCGGTTATCGAGTATAATAAACCATTCAACTCGTCGATACTAAAGATAGAAACTTAGTTTAACAGATCTGACTCAATGCCACATTTAATAGCAATCTGTAAAGTATACGAAAAGAAAGTTTATTTATAACTTATATTATTTGCTTATTTTGGATAAAGAAAACGTAACCTGCTTTTCCTGTAAGCAATACATTTCCGGATTTATTAATACTTCCTCAGCTTCGAAGATTATCTGGTAAATATATGAGTAGGTACATATTTTTTACAATACAGTCATATAAGAAAATTTTTAGATCATTTAGAGTATACACATCTCGTTTGGCTTGTATTTATTTGTTAAAGTTTTATTTAAAACTATTATTTTGCCCGAAATATAAAGTTATTTATTTACCTTTTATCTGATCCCTGTGACAAACTGTGCAAGCAGTCGCTCCGGAGACATAGAGAAAAATAAAGTTTTCTGGACAAAAAGTATAGGTAAGTATATCCTACACTCAACTCAACAATAATGACACAGGGATAGAATTTGGATTGGCCTGGAGTACTTTTTATTTGTCTCTATGTCTCTGACACGACTTTTAAAACAGTTTAGCCGCAACGAATCCATAGGGCTGTGATATAAGGTAAAAACCCTTTACATCGCGGGCATAATGCTAGCTTTAAATAAAACTTTAACAAATAAATATATGCCAAACAGAATGTGTATACTCCAAGCGATCTTCGAACAAAATACTTTTTTATTACTATATTATTGTATTGTAAAGAACATACTTCTATCTAAACCACTGTTATCATTCCTATGAATAAACTACATGCATCGATTAGCACAAACAATGTGAACTCCATTGAATGGCAACGTAGCTTCTGTTAATTCATAACATTAGCTCATCTGTCCACATAATGAACTCATTTTACTTCATCACGAACGTAGTAAACAGTATCATCACCATGACTGTATACCAGCAAATTTTATTACTAGACCCGCAATTTCTATATGGTTTTACTTGGAACAAGAGAAAAGTATTAGAATATAAATAGCAAAGAATGGCAAAAATATAACAGATGTATATAATAATAATATACTCTTTATTGTACACTCATGAAAACAACACAAGAACATCACAAAAAATTGGAATAGTAGGTAGGTACAAGAGGCAGCCTTAAATGCAATTTCTTACAGGTAACATTTGGATGGAAATAATATTAAAGCTGGTGGAAGTTTGAGGTGCATTTAGTACATACATACATACTAATGAACATACATATATACATATAACACACATACATACATTCAAATACATATAAAAGATAAAATTACAGAACAAGGAATGTGACAAAATCAAAAAGCAAAATCAAAGTGACAGATTAGACAGGAGTATTTCCTTCACTATTCTCTTAAAAATAGAAAGAGAACGAGCAGATCTCACTTCAAGGAGGAGCGCATTCCACAAACGAACAGCTTGAACTGTAAAGGATTTGCTATAAAAGCTTGTGGAATGCAGAGGTACTTTGAGTAATAAATTCTCTGACGAACTTAGGGATTTTTCATGGGTGTCCCCAAGGAACACAAAGCGACTTTTAAGATAAGTAGGAGGGCAAAGGACAGAACAATAGCTTGTATAGCAAAGAGACGACATGAGCGTTCCTGCGAAGTCGAATTGATACCCACTTGAGCTTAGTACGAAAGTTGGACACATGATCAAATAATAACCATACAAAAAATTAAATGTACAGAAAACATTACAAATACGTATGGTAAAAGTATAGTATAAAAATCTATTATTTATCTGATTCCTCACTTACATAGTTTGCTTATCCTGTATTATTTTATTAAATATTTGTGCTTTTTATAGTATTTCTAGGTAGATTACCACCCTTTTGATAATTAAATAATAATAAGATAATTAATTCTTTTAAAATGTTTCATATTCTACAATCTCACTTGACAAAGTTTACATCATGAATACACTAAGTAAAAGTTCAAAAGAATCTGCAGTACAAGCTTTTCAATTTTAACTGCTTAAATAATAAATTAACTATTAAATTTCGACTTAAATAAATATCCAGCATGTTACTTTTGAGGACGAAGTGCAAATTGGGAAGACATTTTGATCACTTCTTCACGACACAAAACGTGTTGGTGATGTTACAGAATAATAAAATTAATCGTATTCCTACCCTTTAAGGTCTTAACTTATTCGTGATAACGTCTTAACTTTTTAATATACTTACTAGCCTAATTAAACAAAACCCAGCACGCCTTTTAAACAGCTACTCGTTTTGGCCTCTACGCTTACCTACGTTTGTACCTACTACCTATCAGTATTGTTATGCGTATAAGGATAGCACAAAAACGATGACTAACTCACGGATGTTTCAATATCATGAGTATCGGTGTACATAAACCTACTTTTCACCCATTCGGCATACATGGCAAGTATATTATAATTATTAATTTAAATCTTTTAACTTTAATTTTCTATTGTACCTACATTTCCGTTATTGTTATCGAAGACGAATTTTAAACAAACCTTATTTTCAGGGATGTACTTTGAACTTAAGTGAAACAATAAAATTACAGTAATTAATATATTTATTATAATATCAATATTAGGTTAACTGTTCCAGTCACATCAATTGAATATTTACATAATATAGTTTTCTAATCAAGTCCCTAACGGTTTTTAAGTATCAGATAATAATTTCTAGTGTCTATTTATATGCGGGATCAATTAACACATATTATTATTATCGCCTAATGTCACAGCAGTTAATTCTTTATACAAGTTGCAAAAGATAAGTCAAATAATAGTATTCCAAATACAAGAGAGCTCAACTTGGTTTCATTATGAGAGCTTTATCCCGACTATAAGACGGCACACACAATAATTTAATACAGAAGCATCATAACACGACACACAGACACAAAACTCATGACAATGGAGTACAATAGATACTTATTATTAAAATATGTCATATCCATTGTAGTTACTTTTGAAACATAGACTTAACATAATAATAGTAAATGCGCAGCAAGCCTCGAGAGCAAAGCTATTAGTTACTATATTCGTATTCTTATTTATCATAATGAGATATTTTTTCACTACAAGTACTGGTTAGGTAAATAAATAATAAAAGGAATAAAGTAGAAGCGGAAAGCGGTTTGTAGGAATGTGTGGTGTGAGCACGATTCTGCATGAGTCGGACGGATGCGGCGAATCGAGAGCTGGGCACCGTTACGTGCATCGCCGGCGGGATGCGGCGCCTCCCACCGGCGCCCAGAAACCTGGCTGACTCATTACTTAAATGACCATCCAAATCTAATGCTAGCGATTCATCCGTTGATTCACTAACACATAAACGCACTCCGCATTCGAACCGCTTTCTAATGAGGCGTTTACCTCCTACAGTCTCTAGACAATAAATTAGCATAACAACACACTTCGATATCACAAAATGCGCCCGCAGCACGTTTATGCAACGATGCACGGCCATAAGCGTGACCAGCGAGGGAGCTGTCCATTTCCACTTCCTAAAATCGATAAGGTCAATCTTTATCACGCAACAATTCTGATTTTGCACTTTTCTCGCTACCGTTAAACGAGAAATTCGGATTATCCTTTTGTTTATATGCTTTGTCCAATTTCGCAGTTGGAGGGTCGTTTTCAACTGGCGTTGGCGTTGGAGTCGGAGTTACTGGGGCCGGACGAATGTTTTCACCACGACAGAATTCTTGCAGCCATCGTTCTGAGTTGTATGAAGGGCCCTCCCCTCCTAACTCGGCCGGTAAAATATCCAAAGGAAGGGAATCGTGCAACGTTGATAGGTTATTCCCGTGGAGGACGATCCGTTCCCGCGTCTTAGCTTTCAAATACGGCTTTATTACAGCCAATGCTGTTTCCACATACCAGGGCTGTCCTATGAAATGTATGCTCTTAAAACGGACGGGCATACAATCCTGAAGGCAATCGATAATCAACTTTAACACTTTAGCTTGTAAATTGCACGATTGTCTAAACGTGAACTCCGTCCAATCAACGATAATCACATAACCGTTGGCTTGATTTTGAACATCATCAAGGGTGCGTTCCAGGGAAAGTAATAGGGCTCGATGAACGGAGAGAAGTGGACACGCGTGTGGTGTCCAGTTGGAAGCAAACATGAGGAGAACACAGCGGCCACGTCGGTCTCGTTCGGCGAGCACGCCGGGCAAGCCGTCGGCCAGCGCCCGCAGCACGCCGCCATCCGCCGGCGCCCACAGCTCGGGATGATCGCGCCGGAACTGGTGATAGCGCACTAACAACTCGAAACTCTGTTGTACGTCGTGTTTGCGCGCGTAAAGAAACCTCCGCAGGAAGTGGTCGTCTTGGCACCGGCTTTTGTCACGTAAGGCGAGGTTGAGACTAGAGTCGACTGCCTCTTTTAAACCGTCGAGCGCGCGTTGTCGATCTCCATCTGTGAGTCGTCTTCTCGTGACTTCACAGAGACGCTCATTCTGCATCTGATGCAACTTCCAGTCGTACTCGGCGTACTCGTTCATGGCTACGGTAGTGAGTCATGCAGCGTGTGATGCGTCGCGTAGATGCGCGCGCGCCGCCTGGTGCTCGGGGCCGACTGCGCAGTGAGTTCGCGCGGCGCACTGCCGCCATAGTCGGCCGTTCATTTGTGCTTCGTTTACATTCAATACACACTTGCCCGGCTACTGTCGTTAAGTACAACCGGCTATTGAACGACCTATTTTATAATCTGTCAAATTGTCAGAACGTGAACTGCGATTGTTGAAAAACTTTGTACAAAAAATCATTTTAAACACAAGGACTCTGTTATAAAACTCATTTTCACTATTCCGTGTTCGTTAATCATTTTTTAACAACAGGCTCTCTTGGTGTTGACTTATAATATTCCGAATATACTTTATACTGATATAAAGTAAATTAACTGATAAGTTGGTTTAAGTTGACGGGCCCGATGGCGCAAACGGTAGTGATCTTATCCTGTGCGATGTCCGAATCCCACTCAGAGCAAATATTTATATGATGATATTTGAGTTTTTTCTGTGTCTGGGTGTTACATGTATGTATTTAATTTAAATCGTGATTCCTCTGTTGTCTGATGTCCGAAACACAAGTTCTTTAAGCAACTTACCACGTAGTCAAGTCAATGTAAGTGACGTTGTAAGAATATAAGCATTTAATATCTTCTTAAAATAGTCTTCTGCTGGACATAGGCCTCCCTAAGGAAAAGGGAATTTAGCCCGTAATTGCCTTGCTGGGCGAGTGTGTTGGCAATCGTAGAGCGCAGCTATCACGACAGGGATGCTGTTGCCCAGCCCCACCCTATGCATTTGAGCTACACTCCTTGGATGGATATACTGCCATCTGTTGGTTCTAATACCTCAGTCGCCTCTTACGACACCTTGTACAAGGGGAGGTACTATTCTACTCTGCTGGTACCTAACGTTTAACTTTATATGTAATATCTAATATGTAGCAAAAACTATCGTCAATGTTTATATTATTTGTTTTTCTTTATTCATTATCTATTTGTTATCTTATCAAACTAGGTTAAGTTCTCGGAACGTTGTATCGATTATTACAATGCACACTTTAGTATCAATAAAATATATTAAAGCAATGATTAGAACATAATTTTTAAACATTAGCGTCAACATGTGTTTTTAATACTCTTCCCTACCAACTAAAATTAAATGCCAAAATAAGCAAGTTTAATAGCGCGTTGAAACGAAGCATAACTTACCCAGCCCGAGCGAGTTATAAATAAAAGAAAAACTGAAGGTTGGCGGTGTACCGGTCAATTGGCTGGCTGGTTTCTGCGATGACGTAGCGCCTGCGCGTGAGCAAGACACGTTTATATGAACGAAAAGGACAAAGCTTTACTTTGTATCAATTTAACTCTATGAAACTTTACACGTAACGTACGTTACACCTAATGAATGCCCGAAAAACGTATAACGTCCGTGCTTTGTTCTCTATAACACTTAGTTCAAATCTAAATTGGATTTTATTTACTTGTGTTGCATAATAATTACTTTCAAATAAAACATATTTTGAGTGCTTGCTTCTATAATCAAGGTTTTCATCGGCAACCGATATCGGTCGCCATTACTAAAATTGGAAAGGAAATCGTGCTAATGATCCTAGCTATTATGTATCGCACAGTACTGGCTAACGCATGTCAATGACTTACATTAATACCTCCCTGCGAACCAGTTATATCGACTTTTACAATGTTTTAAACTAAAGACATCAACGTCGTTCATCATTTCCCGACTTTCCCTAACAATTTTTGTTCTATAATACTAAAATTCTTAGTATTAATCAGATAATTTAGGTATATAATATATAATTTAGGTTACGTATTTATTACCTAAAATTCAATCTCTCAATTATTTCAAAATAATATTTGAGGAAATCAATCATTATTATTAAATATCCTTGATGCAATAATCATTACATTCCATTTTTATTTAAGTACATTATTCATTTTTATTTCAGTTTCCTCGCATGTATGTACCTACGTATCGACTTACCAATTAACTAATTGAAGGCAAACGGTCGAACAGAAGCACGTTAATTTCGTAGAAAAGCTTAAGAGCCTTCGTTGATAATTGATGTCGGTACAATTAAGGTCGTTGACTTTGAAAAAAACCACCGGTGCATCTTGGCCGTTGACTCCACCGCTGCACTGACTAGCATGACGGCGGTAAAAATAGATGCCTCTTGAGATGTGGAGATAGACCTTGCATGCCCAGCATACTTAATGGCTCTGGTGTTACTTGGAGTCGATAACAAATATCTTCCGCTATGTGCCGTGATCAGGTTTTCTGTACTTATATATAACAATACTACATTTAGAATACTTAAACCTATTAAAATAGAAACACAGTATAAAGTGAAATCAAAAAATAACTCTTATAAGTCCGTCCTCTAAAAGATACATTATAAAATATTAACTAATACTAACTGCTAAATGTCTTATCAGACGCTCGAATTGAACGCGAAGAAAATAAAGAAACATCTATGAAATACATAAAACGATTTTATTCTAAAGAAAGCAATACCTCAAAAATCCGATTCCTTAACTAGTATTAAATAACTAATAATCTAATGAGTCGCTTAATGTGACCTTCATCTGCTTAAAATTAAACTTCCATTTGCAACTTATTGACGTAATTATAAACTAGATCTTAATATCATCGGAAACTGGTTAGACCGCATCCTGATCCAAACATATATCGATTAGCAAGCATCAATATGTTGCTTAAATCTACTAACTTACAGAATACATTTATATTCAGAACTATATTTGTAAATAAAATTATTTCGATTTTACTTCATTTATATGCATCAGTAGAAATAGTCATAGTTCTCGTTCATTTACTTATGTAGATTCCAATAGTAACCCGTTTCTGGGGTTAAACGCTATGCAATGAAGAACCTAAAATTTTCAAACTAAAGTGTTCTATAAAGTTTTCATGATATTTCCAGAATCAAGGTACCAGTTATTTTGGTATATGTATACCAGGGCATTATTTTATTTATCGGTAGAATTATTATTTACGCAAAGCAAGCACCGATTATCACAAACAACAAAAGACCATCAAGTGTATTATAATATTCAGGTGATACTTATATTATTTTGCAACAATTATTACATATAGTGAAGCTAACGCGCGAAACATAGCAAGCATATTTCTTAGAACAACGACATCCGTCGTCTTGGTTCTGATAACTGAAGAAAGTATAGAAAAAACAGTCTTCTAAAGAAGTCTCAAAGAATATTTACATTTTATAGGACACAAGCAATCAACGCTATATTGTCCACTTACAGTAAGTGGACAATACGTAAAGGAGAAGTTTAATTATTACTCTTGTCAGAGCTCTATATTAAGAAGAAGAGTAACGAAATTCAATGAAATATTGAATTAATATTAATATTTGAGAACTAAGATATATCTTTAAAGTTAAGTTTGATGTGGTTTCAATAATTCAAATGATTATATAATGCGAGTAAGGGAAACGAGAGAGGTATGCCAAGATTGTAACAAGTGGAGATCCATAGCCCCTGCCTACCCCGAAAGGATACAGGCGTGATGTATGTATGTATACAATTATTAGATAATTAACCAAGATATATGTAATTAGCCAAAGCACATTAATATGACCAAAAATCAAACACTATATATACAAGAAGTTAAATATAAATACTAATTAATAATAAAACTTGGAGATTAGAAATCACCGTTAATGTATTAGATGAGTATTTTCACCTAACACTGAAGTAGCAATAGAACGTTTGATAAATAATTTCGGCAACCTATAACGTTATCGCTAGTTATGAGAAGGTGGGTCGATCGATCTGTCTCCTATCAGCTTATCATGATTTATAATCTGACATTATCGCGTGTACTTGATGAATACCACCACAACACATACAGACGCACCAAACGTTCAAATTATAACAAGTATACTTGTTTCAAATAACACAGTACAGTAGTCATCAACGAGTATAGATTCATTTGAAATTCATAAACAATGTTTTAGCAGTGTTATTTAGTAGTTAATAAATAAAAAAATCTTATGTAAACACAAACACTAAGAAATCTTATTGAAATATGAAATAAGAAGTATGCATTTAATATAAATAAAATGCTATTGTCCATGGCTTACAATGGAAGTTACATTGATTTTTTTCGTTATTGAACCGGTTTTTATCGCCTCAGTGAAATTGAAATTCTAACATACTATGACCAGTAAAAGGGGAAATTATTATTATTTTATTATATAAGTATTCAGTAACTTACATGCATTTAACTTCTAACATTTAACATCTTAAATACATTCTTTCAGTTCACTCAATAACAGTTATATTTGCACACAAAAACGCTTCACGATTAAATCTATGCCATTAATTGGTAAGAAATTTCTCGTTATCGTCATCAATCAAGCGTTAGAAACTCTATATTAATGGAAATAATAATTGCTTTGCTATTAGTATATTTTTTACCTTTATCTGCTTGTTTAGGATAATGTTTTTAAATAACCATGTAAGCGGTAGTAAAATAAAATATAGTAGTACTGACTTGACTTTTCAATATTTCCAAACGATATAATGTGTTTTAAGCCATGACTAAAAAGGTAAAGGAGGTAAGTAAACCCATGGCAAGTGAGACCATTAGTTCGAAAACACAAGCACAAAAAGGTCACTGTCAGATAATACGGAGACGACTGGAGGCTGACTCATGCCCAGTTGTTTAGCATATTTATTTATGTTAAACAGATGTCAGTATTTATATATTGATTCATATCAGACACACTTTAACATAAAAATAATAATTAATCTTTGATTCTCATTCTATCTACACACAAATATAGTCTTTCTCAGACGCTTGTCAATTTTCTTTAGTGAGCTGTCCAAATACTTTCAATAAATCTCGAAAATTTAAATAACTGTTTTGGAATAAGACCTGCGCGTGAGATGTATTGTTTATAAAAAACAAAATCATTTTCAATTGCCTTATCAATAAAATTTGTAAATATATTATATCATAATCATTTTTTACGATATTCTAATAGAGTAATCTAAGACGAAGATGGTATGTGATAACCCTAATAAAATCGATTTTAATTTTGCCTTGCATATTTTGCGGAAATCGACCTAAAATATGATAATTAGCTTTTTTGTCATAATACTATGATGTTTATGAAAACATTGTTTTCTTATGTCCTGGTTACCTTTTTAAACTGTTTTACCAGAAAATAAGTCAATGATACACAAACGGAAATAAGAATTATAATGCAATCTAGGTAATTTCATAGCTGCTTTACATACTCACTGATACTAGGGCTAGATACTTGGGCCGGTATGCAGTATGGTTTGACCGCACTTTATACGATTCATTTAATTATTGAGACTGATATTATGTGTTATCTGAAGTGATAGCATCAAAGTTATATTATGCAGTTGCATGCAAATTTGTTCATACCTCCCGTGAAATCGGAGAGAGCGTGTGCCCAGCGGTGCGGTAAATGTGGTTAATCTGTCGCCACATGTCGATAAAAAATTATACGAGCTTATGGGTCCTTAGTCACATTTTATGTGTCTGAGAAAATCATAGAGGGAGTCGATTAGATATCAGGGACGTGGCCTCGATTCCCGAAGCGGGTTGAAACCAAACTTGGTGTCTAAGTGTAGTTAAACGGATTGATCCTGACTCCGTGAGCGCAAGATGCGTATATTTTTTGATGATTTGCATATGCCTATCTGTGAATACACAGATAGGTTACGCAAATACTATGAATATAGATAGATTCATGAGGGAATTAATATTGAAATTAACTATAAACTTTTCTATAGAGACGTAAAATATAATGCTATATGCTATAAATAAAATATTTTTGAACTTCCCTAAGTATAGACAGTTGGAGTTGTTAATTGTTTATCTCCTTTATTACTACGAATGCATTTATCATTTTCGCCACGCGGTAAAGACCAGGTTTCAGTCCCAGTTGAGACATTTCGTTTAGATAATTTCTGTAACTATTAAATGTTATTCCGCTGGGAGCGGAATATTTTATTAATATGTCTTATATATAACTTGAAATATTTTCTTAATATGCATCTATTTTTAATCCGAATATAAAGTCAACTTTCATATTTTCATAATTTATCAGGCAGGTACATTTCCTGAATAAATTATTGCACACAATAAAACTTATGCAGTGTTCATCAATCTGTTTAACATTA
The DNA here is from genome assembly GCA_020976665.1 of Heortia vitessoides. Classification (NCBI taxonomy): domain Eukaryota; kingdom Metazoa; phylum Arthropoda; class Insecta; order Lepidoptera; family Crambidae; genus Heortia; species Heortia vitessoides. Next base: position 9,213,791 of record JACJUM010005601.1, on the reverse strand, counting down.
GCGTTGTGTTTTTCGAGTTTTTTAAAAAGCAAGTAGCTACTTCTCTTATTGCGTTTGTAAATAAAATTTTAATTTCCTTATAAATTTGAGCGGACTAGTAAAAAACACAATTACCGTATACAAACCGAGTCCCTCGTTTAATATTGTGCTCCCATTGTTACCCTGTCGAAGGAACTCTTATAAAAACTTGATAGATTTCGAGTCAGCCATTGTATTCCAAAAGTTAGTTGGCACGCTCACCGAAAGAAATCTCTAGATGTTTAGTGATACCTATAGATCGAGTCGACCGTAAACGTGATATCCTTTCGTCTTATTGCGTTAACATAGAGGTCAGAATCGTGTAGAGGCGCCGACCTTTTATTAAGTCTGGAGTATATATTTAGGACCAATATACGGATCGTTTAAATCGTTTAACAAAAAGCGGCCTCCACAGCAGGCAAGGCTGTCAAGCCGGTTCTCTGGGACTCGATAAATGCACAATATACATACGTAAGTACCTACTTTCAAAATCGAGACATAGATACATGTTTTGCTAACTTCTGTATCTGTGTGGTTCGAACAAAGAAATGTTACTTCAGCGATCATTTTAGACTGGGTTCTTGTAAGACCTTGGCAGTTTCTACTTAAAGAAACAAGTTAAAGTTTACGAGTCCATCTTGTTAGAAAAACATACAAACATACAGAACTTTCGAGCAATTAAAAATATAATGCTTAGTCTCTTTTTCTTTGTCCTAAATTTTTAAGAAAGAGGAACAAAAATAACTATCATTTAATATAGGTACATTGTGACCTGTAATTTTGTAGTTCGTAATTTATATAAAGAAACCTTGAAAATGTATACCACTATCAATTCACGTAAGTGCCCTTAACCGTCATAAAAACTTGGTTAAACGTGAGTCATAATTTTCTTTGAGACATGTGCCAGCTATTGCTGTTGATATAATAATTATAAATTAAACATGAATTTTAAAAAAATGTTACAACATTCTTGTGCATCTGTAGTGTTGTGTATCTGTTCTGTAGTGTATTTCAAATCTAAAGTCAAGCCAGCAGTCATTTTTTTAAATACAATGAAAGGTGTAAAAAACAAAACAAACAACAGTATATGACTTATAATTTTATTCTTTTAAAAATATAATCTTTAGTAACCACCTAATAAATTACATCTAGATTAAACGTTCATACGAAAACAATTAATTGCACGTTAATTGAATTCCGAAAAAAAATTCTGTAACAAAATTCCATTTGTGTAAGAATCTCCAGGGGTCGTAAATGTAAGTGTAACGGAGGAAGTGTGTTAATTAGCTGAAATACGTAACAATGATTGCACTAGAGATACAGTGAGCGGCCCAAGGCGAGCAGTGAGGCAACGAGGACGTATTGGATTGTTGGACGCGTAAACACTCATACAGGAATGTCCATGTGGATCCGTCCTGATGTTAACAAAGAACTTAAAATATGTATTGTCTATTAAATCCAAAGAACATGTTAACGTACATACAACATACTACATTACAGTGCTCAAAGCTAACAGCCTCTCTGACACTGGCCACAAGTTCCTCCCTATACACGTTTTATTGTACATAAGTATTTAGGTAACCTTGTCTCTTATACTCGTAACTAAAAAAAACATCAATAAACGACTTTGATTGCGTGTATGTGTGAATATGTTTGATAGGAAGTAAATAATTTTTAATATTTACTAGATTAATTTGGATAATTTTGAGATGTTATGTAATAAAATAGTTATAGTTTACCTGATGTAGCCAGTCTTTTTCTTTTTTTAAAATCGGTCTTCTTATATATATAAATGTACACTTGTATTGAATTTTATAACAAACGTGGGCCCAAATAGCATGAGAGCCTTTTATGGAAAATAGTACAATACTATTGTCCTACATAATTTCTTGGTAACAATAGATAGCCATTGCAAAAATACTTACGAGTCCATGACAATATTTGCACCTTAATGCTGCACCTCAGATCACACTATAACTACTAAAATCACAATACTAAAATCTCAGAATTTGGTCAGAAAATATTTCATATCTTGAAGCACTGCATTCAACCTCCTGATAGAACTGAGGCAAGACTTTTAAATGTACTCCAGTGACAATTCTCACAAAAGTACTTCTTGTTTGGAAACATAGAGAGATTGTTAAGAGAAATATCTATATAATATTTTCTAAATAACCTTAATTGCTTGCTTGCTTAAGTGCTTTCAGAATTTCACATTTCTATTTCAAGTAACAACCTCACAACAAGGGAAAGGTACACAGCTAAATCCTACTTCAACGTGTTGTACAGTCATACATACTCTAGTGTACGTGCATTTATAAATAAAATGATTTCAATGCGAACCACTATCTTGTTCTTTATTACCTAATTACCGCCAGTCAAACTAAATCTAAACAAACTAGCTAAGCCAAACATAAAAATCTAACTTGAATCGAACAACGACAGTTCAAGAAGATAAATTAAACGAACATCAGAAGGGTTTGTAAAAAAAAGAGTTCAGTTATCGATCTTGTTGCCCGTTTCTGAGTGTGCGTAATAAAAGTTGATAAAAACAATCGAAAATATGGCTGGGTGATAATGCCGACTGGCATTAAGTCCGCCATTTGTACATTTTGTCATGTTTTGTGCACCAAAGTTCAATAAATAAATAAATATCTTACTATTCGTCGTCACATTCAAGCAGTAGGTTTAAAAAATATTATAGAATGTCAAACTTGTTTAATACTAAATAATTATTTTAGGCACGCGGCAGCTATCCAGCCAAATTTAGTCTCCTTTTTACATTTATATTTTGGTGGGATTATTATTGTATACAAATGTAATGGTAGTTGATACTATCTGTAAAGAAAAAGAGGGTTCATCAAAACTTACACGATATCTATTAAGAGAAGGTTTTATAAAGTAGAAGAAAACTTCTCCCCTGTGTTCGAGGCATATACGCAGGATCAAGTTATCCGTGATTTTTTACCGTAACCTGTGCCATTCTTCAATAGCGGCTCTACTGATCTACTTGGAGCGCAGCATTGACTCTCTGAGCTCGATGTGTCGGCGCATTGTCCTCAACTAATATAAATTGGCGCCCATGGTTTAGGATATGTCTCAGAATAGCCATAAATAGTAATAGTTTTGCAGTCATTGAACGTTGGGATTAAAACGTTTTATCTAATGCCTATCATTATTCCGCTTGCTTGCTTTTACCACCAATTGAGTCACCTACTCTTGTTCAGATACGGATATGCTGGATACCTGGATGATCTTAAACTCACCGACTTAAAGTCCGATAGTATCTTCTACAAATGTCTCCTTCAGTCATCTTCTCGTTAATCACAAATAACACACGCATTTTTCGTACTACATTACACCTCGGTGTTCGCAGGAACGATCAGGCATAAGGTCATTCAAGATCTCGCCTCTCTCTACGGTAGCGACAGAAAATATATCTAAGTACATCTAAAGTACAAGTAGGGAAGGAATAAGTTCGTCGAGAAAAAACACTCATTAGTGTAGAGGCAATCGTTCCAAATGATTTCCTCCACATCTTTTTCATTTAGGTGGAGGAGTTCCGGATAAACGGAGATTGCCCACTACTCTCTGTCGCTGTCGTTATTTTGTAGTTAGAGATCCTCGCCAAAACCTCCTTAATCGTATACCAACCTAGCTTTAGTAATTCAGAATGGTTCAAGTGGTTATTATAATGGTGTATGGTTTAAATTCAAATTCAAATCCAGTGGCATTCCGCAACTCTGATGTTATTTTAGCGCGTTGATTGTTGGGTCGCGGGCTGTCAGCAATTTTATATTACTTCGGAGTAGGTCAACTAATAAATAAACTACGGTACCACGGAACTCTGCAACAGCACAGAATTGGGACACTGCAACTCTGCCTGCTTTTTCTATCTTAGACTATCCTTCTTCCCATTACAATTTCTACTCAAAAAACTTCTCATAACACTCTTGGCATTTTAACTATCACACAACACATCACTCTTGGCATTTTAACTATCACACAACACATCAACACATCAAAAATATGTTTAAACCCCTTCAAACTTTCTTAACGAAATATACCTCTTTCAAACGGATACCCTAAACGGAATATAAGTCTTTAATACGGAATTATAGACTGAAGTCCTATGTCCGTTAAAACATACGCATGAATTAGATTGTTTTATAAGGAAGTTTTATATTTTAGTACTATCTATGAAAGTAGAGATTTTTTAAAGAAAAATAAATTTAAAAGAAGTCTACCGTAACATAGAAGATAGGTAATCCCAAAGTTTTTTTATTTATGATGTATATGCGAAAGTTATTTCAAAATTAGATCATTTAGTGGATCGGACTTATCTAGCAAAACCTCAAATATAAATATATTATATTTCTTGTAAAGAAATAGGCAATTTATTTTATTAAAGCAAAGTAATCTGAACTTTGCTCTATAGTAGGTACTCCAATTAGACCGTTATATCACCTGCTACATTGGCAAACCGTATTACGTCAGCAATCTTTTTTATCAAATCTCATCCAATTATATAAACAATAAAAGCTGGACAAGTGCGAATAGAATAGTTAGAGTTCCTAACCTAACTATTTCTTTATTTGTTTCTATTTGTGATAGGACCTAGGTATTAAAAATTTTCGTAACTAATGTTACTAATGTTCGAAACAAAAAAGAAATAGTATAACCGGGAGATCAGAGAGTTGTGCTTAGTGTAAAATTGTAAGTTAGGGGACATATCTAGGAATAAAAAACTTTTATCATCTGTCAAAGAAGTAACCCATGCTGTGAGGTACGGAGCCCTAATAAACTAGAAACACGACGCAATCAGGCCCGTCAGTGAAACATGTCGTCGTTATTAGACTATGTCGTAACAATTACTGTCGGGAAACAAAAACGTGCGCGTGCCTCAACTACAGAATTCTTCGCCACATTTCCATCCGCGTCGATGCTATCAACAAATTTTTTGCCGCTAAATTGATCTAATTGATACTTAGTGGAGAAACTTTATGGAGTTTTAGCATCACTGGCGTCGGTTTGTTACTAACGATATTACCAGTAAACTTCAATTGATTATTTGCAGATATAGGTATGTAGATTGTTAATTTAGGGTACAATACAAAAAGGAAATTACACCAGTCGACGACTTAGGCAAGCTCTGGCTCTTGCTCTGATTCACAGCAATTACCTTTATATTATATACAGTATACTTTATATTATATACAGTAGGTATCTATATACGGAATAATGTTATATCAACTTATAAACAGAAATATGATCTACCAATTTGTGTGCAAAATATGTGAGGCATGAAGTTAAATTACCGGTCCTCATTACAAAATCGATTTCAGTTAATTGAAAAATTACGGGTGAAAGTAAATGTAAAGTAAGTAGGTAAATAAGTAACGCTCTGATTATTGCTAACTTCGGTAAAAACTGTTTTTGCTAACCCTTTATAAAGCAGCATTGCGTAGCCCTTGGTAACAAATATAAACATTAAAGTGAGCAAAAATCTGTGAATTGAATTGCATAACTCTAAATTGTAGTGAAAACAAAATATACAACATGGTTAGAACTTAGTACAAGAAAATGACACGAGATGGCATAGCATATTCGCCCGCCGTTTCTGCAAAGCATCGAAACCAGTAAGGCAGAAATAAAAAGGCATATACGAAGTAATATTGTGCTTTTTAAGCAACCTTATACAATAGATGATGTAACTTTGCGAACTTGAACAATAGGGGACATTTGCGAAAAACAAATTGGTTGTTTGGCGAAGTGGCGGCGGCGCTGGCATCGCGAGCCCACCACACCGTGAACAAGCATTGACCAAGCACGCAGCCACGCACTGCGCTCCGACGACTTACCGCAACATTCTTAGCGTAAAAGTTAACGTGGATGGTTTACTCTATGTAATTTGCGATGTTTGAGTTGATATTACTAAGTTTTCCCTTCGAACAACATTGTGCGAACGACTTGTTAGTTACGAACTGCAACTGTGACGAATGCGAAGTGCGCTGCTGATGTTTCGGCAACGATGTTTCTACAAAGCGAGATGGATATAGAGAAAATCGTGCTGGATACTACTAGTAAGTACATTTACTTTAAGTTTACTTTAATATTAAATATTTAACCATTTGCTTTTTTCTTTATTATAATGTTGCCTAAAACTTTAATGACTAAAATTGTAATCCTTTTTTTTCACCAGCCTATAGTATACTCTAACACAAATATTTACAAATTATACAGTCAATTTTCAAAACAACAGTTCAGTAGCATTGTCTGTCTATAATGTAAAAATAAACTAGATTGTTAGGAAGTAAAATAATCTAGACTAACCCATTGGTATCGTATTGTACTGGCTAACTGTACATAGCAGTTTAACATCTGCACAATAAAGAACAAAACAATATTATAGAACTTATAATTAAGAGATAGTCAAAATGAATTCACAAATACTATAAAACCTAAATGTTTCAATTTCGGTCTCACCTCAAATATTTAAATATAGGTAGCAGCATTATAATTTTAACAATAAAGACGTAAAAGTTAGCACTCCGTTTGTTGTGAAGGGCCTTGGAGGATAAACATTATAACGTTCTCGGACAATCGAATAAGTGTAGTAGCTAAGTAAATTAAGTTTCACGTTCAACTAATTTAGCAAAATGTTGATGACGTTCGTAGACCGGCCTTGGGACTTTGAGCTGTTTTTACCCGTTTTGTTTCGGTAACTACCTTATAATAAAACTGAGTAGTCGCTGTATTTCAGTGGTTTTATAAGGTGAGTCTCCGTAGATATAATGGGGTATTAAGGATATTAAGCGATTGCCGACCAAAACTCCTGTATTTAGTGCACCTAACTTTTATACTCAGTATCTCTACCTCCACATATCAAAATTTAATTAATCATAATTGGAGATTAAAGTTAACTAGAGTTGAGAAAAAAAGGATTTTGAGTTTGTGGATGGTATAGTTATAATATACGTACATACAAAAGTAGCCGTGGCTGTATATAGACTGTTGTTATAATTAATTAATGCGATTTTTAACTCGGCTGAAACTCAATTAATACGAGTATAAGTCGTAGCTATTCAACTGTTTAATTTATTCTTTCACCGACGGAATATTACGGGTGACTTTAATATTAACTGTCGTTATTTTTTATTAATAAATCAATAAATGAAAGAAGTAATCGAAATTTCACCGTAAAGGTATGCACTCATTTTCACACGAATTTGTGTTAAAGTTTTACGAAAAAGTATAGAAATTTCTAATCTTATCAGTTATGCAAATTGGATAATATTCTACACTATTGAATGTTTTTGCACCTAACTCTCCGTATTATTAATAATTTTAAGACTAAAAAATAGTCTAAGCATTAACTTTGTTATATTCGAAAAATATGATTTGTAAGTTTACCTATGTATGAAAAAGTAGAATTTACGTATTATTATAAAAAATAAATCATTCTTAAATATTAAAAATATTAAGATAGAAATATTTTCTTTTTCTATATTTGCATTTCTAACACACATAGATACATACTTTATTGGCACGGTAAGCAAAAGTTCAACTAACCCAAATCTGTCAAATTTTTACACCCATTTTTGAATTCAATGCCTCGCTATTACTATTATCGATTGCGAAGTTTTGACAGATTCGGGTAGGTTGAACCTGTGCGTGTAAAGCCGTGTTGAACCTGCTGTGTGAACAGTACACAGATCAAGCTACCCAAATCTGTCAAAACTTCGCAATCGATAATAGTAATAGCGAGGCATTGAATTCAAAAATGGGTGTAAAAATTTGACAGATTTGGGTTAGTTGAACCTGTGCGTGTAAAGCCGTGTTGAACCTGCTGTGTGAACAGTACACAGATCAAGCTACCCAAATCTGTCAAATTTTTACAGTCAATTTTGAAGTCAATATCTTGCTGTTATAGTTTAATATCGATTGCAAAGTTTTGAAAATATTGGGTAGGTTGATCTATTGCTGTGTGTGTACACGTTATATATTTATTATTAACCAGCATTCGAATAGAATTAATCTGAAAAACATACAATTGAAAAAGACGGCCACTAACTCTACGAACAAAACGAGATAAATTTAAAAAAAACTTCTTAATTTTTGTCACATTCCATCCCGTGAAGCATAAATTCCAGTACGCACTTGTCAGGTATCTCTAGTCTTGATAACTAAAGTAGAGCATCGCTTCCTAGTCGCCAATGCCCGAAGAGTGTGTTCGCGCAATATTCTGTAACTAACAGTTTGTCGGCGTATTGCACAACTCAGAACTGTTGCAATAAATCGTCTAAGCACTTCTATTACCGCTCAAATCGAGACCAAATTCCTCGGCCGCCGTTCTTTATTCTTTATGCCGCAATTTATTTTTTTGTTCAAAACAGCAGAATGACTTAGGTACTAGTGCACAGGTAACATATTATTTCTCACGCACATGTTTTATGTAATGTGGTGCGTTTATTTGTTTTGCGTGTTGAATCACTACCTACCATTTGATCGACTATTTTAAAGTTCTGTAAATATATAATGCGATAGTGCATTATCATTTTTAACATAACCGACTAATTTTAACTAGTAAACTTTCCAGAGATTTACCATCAACCAAATTTAGTATTTTCGTTGATTTAAGGTATCATTGATTTTCTATTGTTGTATATAATAATTGTATTACTTGTAATTTTTGGGTTGTAAGTCTCTCTCATTTTGTTTTTAAACAGGTAGGTACCTACTTTAAATTAATCATGAATATATAAGTAAACTACATAAAAAAATAATAGCTATTCAACAATAAAACCTTATATAAGTGTTCAGTTAATATAAATTTATGTCACACGTAATCTTAATGATTATCAAGTATTTAACAAAAAGGGATTCAAAAAACATTAATAGCACGCCTGTTTTTAAACAATTATATACCTCACTATAACAAAAGTTTCAACATGTGTGCGAGAAACAGAATGAACCAATTTGCCTGGAAATTCCCACAGTTCAAAAAGGCACTAAAAAGCATTTTGCGCATTGCATGCAACGTATTCAGATCAAGTAATATCGCCTAGTTAGCCGTACGTCGCCAATTATTTTAAGTGTATTATGATAAATGAAAGCAAGACGTACAGCCATTATTTTCTACATTTACGTATATGTTAAATTAAAGCACTGTGTGAACGAAATATTGACACAAGTTTAAGTTGTTTGTATAATTTGTCATTATTATTTATGGGTATATGCGCTTGCGCTTATGCGCTTGTTCAGTTAGTTGGCATCGTATTGAATACCTTTGCCACCTGAAATAAATAATACACACATTTTCATAGATGTCAAATATGTATTGTCGTATTTCTTGTCATAATAACTCGTGTTTTTGAACAGCTGTTACGTTTTTACAGTACGCTACGTTAATGTGAAATTTTGAAGAAAATGAACAGAAATTACAACGGCAGAAGGGTAGCAGAGTTTCATGATGAGCACTGCTGCGCGGGAAACGTCGCCGGTAACTTCCGGCGCACCTCTTCACTGCGGCTGCGCGGTGAAAAAATGGTGCAGCGGTCGCCACTCTCAACGAGGAAATTAATTCCAATAATCACGGAAAACTCTCAACAAAAACACCGTAGCGATGGCGCTCGTCTCACAGAGCCGGCCCATCGCCAGCGCAGCCACGTAAGTTGTTTCTCTAAAGCCATTTAACCCTGAATAATTAAAAGTGTCGTCATGGCTACTCAACCCAAGCTAATGATGCTTGATGACGTTGATACAGATATATTATGGTTATAAGGTGGTTCTATACTTTTTACTAGTTTTCAATTTCACTAGATTTAAAAAAGGTTTTGGTTAATTATTAAAAATCCAAATCACACACTGACTTCTTACAAACTTACTTTAATTCCATTTGTATTTGTTAGTCTTTCAGCTCAAATGCTCAACAGAGACCCAGAAAGCCCTGCCTGAAACATGAAAATGCTTTAGAGACAAAGTTAAACATGACGGACTCTGCTCACACTCCACCTGGATCTCCTGAGGACTTACCTGATGATGAATCTTTACACAGTTATGGCAGTGCTGCTACTGCTGCCTCTATTGATGCTGGTTATGCACCATTTAATGGTACTACTTTCAGTGGGAGATCCATGAGATATGTTTTACATTGTTCATCTCATGCTGGCCTTGCTGGAGAGGAATACCTAACTCCCACACAGCGAGCACAGAAGCAGATCCGCCGCCTAAAAAATCTGCTTAGTCAAGCAAAGAAAGATCTGGAAAAAAAAGACAGTGAAATATTCCATCTCACAAAAGAAGTAGTAGAACTACGTTTATATAAAGCATCATTATGCTCTCCTGATGAAAAATCTAACTCCAGTGAAATTGTAACAATAAGAGAGAATGCTGAAGATGCTTCTATTGAACAAGAAAGTCCAAAGAGAGGAGATGCTTGCCGGAGTTTTGATGTTACTGACAGTCCCCTATACAAAGATCAGACACCAACCAGATGCCGTAATGAAATGCAAGGTTCTTTTACAGATTCTGGCCACTTTGATGATCTCACAAATTCATCCCTACACTCAAAAGAATCTGTTCACATGCTAACCCATGACGTGTCTTGTATGACAGAAATTGGTGACAGTGAAGAGGAACGTCGCAGTTTAATAGATTTTTATGAAAAAAAAATAGAAGATGTAATGAGAACTCATGTAGGAGAAACTCAAGAAATCAAGAAATCCCACAATGACAAGGTAGAGGCGTTATTGCAAAAGTTGGCAGATGTAAACACAAGGTATTGTGAACTTTTGCCAAACTATGAACAAGCCAAAGAAAGGATACATTCTTTGGAAAAGCAATTAGAGCAAGCTAGCAGGCAACTCCAGGATGAAGAAAATAGACACAGATCTATATACTTGCAGATGTACAACAAAGGAGTAGAAGCTGCCAAATTTGAGTTACATAAGGTATTTTTCACTTGCATCTACTGTAAATATCTTTTAATACAACTAAGCCCATGCTTAAAAATGTAATTTATTTGCTTCATTGTAAATCAGAAGATAAAATAAAATAAAACGACAGATGAGGCAGCAATGAACTATCTAATGAAATTAATTAATATGATTTTTTGGTTGCAGGACTTTGCTTGTGCATTATTTTGAGTGCTAGTTAGGTGCTTATTAGGGACTAAGAAAGGGCTTTTTTGGGACCAAATACTATTTATTAAGTTTTGGCTTAATATTACATTGTATCATAAGTAATAAACAAAAGTAAACCATTCATTATTTTTTAAGGAAGAGGCAGGTCCATCCGAAAGTCAGGTGAGCAGAGTGTCCGTTGAGGAATTGTTGGAGCAGCTGCAGATTACTCAGACAGAACTCGAAAATGTCCGAGTAAGAATCTTCACATAATTATTGTCTTCTTTCAAAATCATAACATTGAACAACTGTCCTTGACTATAAACATTGTTTTGTAACCTTTTCAAACAGTTTCTAATATATGCTTAATTCTTTTTTACCTGATTAACATTTAACCTTCAAAGATATTTTTCGCTGGCCATATAACATCCATTTTCATATTTTACTGAGTTTTATAGTTAGTCCTTCCAGTCTCTAAAAAGAACTATAAACTCCAAACTGTGTATTCCAGTATTTTTATTATTGAGGTTTCTATTTAAATGTGTTAATATATTTAAAAAAAAACCTTGATAAATAATCCACCACAGTGTACAGTAGTGTGTGCATGTAGTGGCAATTAACAGGAACCTGCTTTAATATATAGTGCATTACAGGACACGGCATTCACAGCGGACCGAACGGCAAAGTCACAAGTACTTCTAAGTGCAAAGGAGGCTGTTTCTTTATGGGTCCTAGGAGCTCGAAAGGTTGGAATTTTTAAAGAGGACAGCATCCACTATAATCCACTTTATATATTTTATTTACACTTTGCTTAGCACAGGTTCGGAGGATTATGCTAAAGTCTGTTTAAAAATTTTGTAACTCCATAAGTTACAGCTGCTCAAATCTATGTTCAGTTGAGGAGGGGCTATGCGGAAATATCTTTCAGTAATGTGGTCACCTGGGTTGCCTCATTTTTATATAACATAATCTTTTACCCTAGATTCCGAGATAATTTATTGTTTGTCATATATATATATTAATAAAGTTATAGGTACATAGTGAAGGGAGGAAACCCAGTGTATCTAGTATTTGTGTTGTGTAAATTAAAATTTATTTGACTAAATAAATGTGACGCCTTTCGGAACCGGTTATCCATGTATTTTGATAAAACTAACAATTAAGATTAAGACAACACTAACAGCTAATGTAACTAACTAATGGGTTTTGACCAATACCAAAAGCACAAATATGCCAAAGCCAAAATAATATCACACTAGTTAGCATCTGTGAGTTAAAGTCTGATTTTCAATATCATAATCAAAGGCTTAAGTCTATGCTTAGTTGTTTGTTTCAAAACATAAATATCTTTCAAATAACAATAAAGTTTTCCAGATAGACCTGTACTTAATACAGTTACAGCAAAAATTGGAAACTAAATAATGTCTTCCTTAATTAAAATGTGCAATCTGCATCAACATACATTAATATTATGTGATCAATATAACAATGCTAAAAACCGTATATGCGCGGAGATCGATTTATCTTTATTGTTTAACTAAAACTGACATTATTAGTATGAAACAGACTGCTTTTTTTTACTTAATGACCCTAGTTAAGATATTTTTAATAATGATTATATATAGGAGCTAGATTCTTTTTGCATGCATGATTTTCCTTTGTTGGTGTAATTTTTAAAGATATATTTGTTTTTTGCATTACAAATCACATTTTCCGCAAACTCTTCATACAATAAGCAACACCCACATAAATACTACCTATTAGATGTTAAGTCTATAATTAGAAATGTTAAATTGAATGATCAACCCAATAGCTTTTTATTTATTATTTATTTAAATAAAAGACTAGTCCTATTAATATTTGAAAGATTATTTTAATTGTGTAAATCTTATCATTCCTTTTTGGATATATTTTGTTACTAAGATTTGATAAAATCATACAATCTACCATCATGCTTATACAAATTACTTATTTTTGTTTGAAGAAAAGCTTTGCATGTCTTCTTTATAAAATTGGAAACAGCCTCTTTTGGTTTTTATGGGTACTGGTATTATAGGTTTATGGTATTCAAATTATTTACTTTTTTTATGGTCTATTTGTTGCTATGAGAAATATTTAAGCCTTTTTTGTTTTATATTTATAAATATTTACCCATTTTTCTACTTTCAGCATGTGTAAACATTTCTAGTTTGTTTTTCTTGGACAATGATTAATTCACCGCTAGCCGTTTAAATCTTTGCTAGGGAATTAATATGTTAACTATCTTTTCCAGGCCATGTACCGCCGTATTGTGGAGTCACAGAAAGGTAGCAAAACCATTGTTGACCCAGAAGTTACGCTGCAATTTTTGAAGTCGGCAATATATTACTTCCTAACCGACCCTGAAAATCACCAGGGCCATTTAAATGCTATAGAAAATATTCTAGGATTCACTGAAGCAGAAAAGAAAAATATACGAAAGGCTAGAGCTACATAAGACTGCTGTGAATGTGTGATATATCCACTAGATTAATTTTGTAGCTACTTATTCTTAGATAGACATTAATTGTTGCATGTCGTTGGAGACGATATAGCTAATAGATTAAAGTTGAACCATGTGCACACTATTAATTTAAGCTGTCTTCATAGCATAATATTGCACATAATTATTTTAAGTTGTGGTGATTGTTAACTCTCTGAACCTTTTTATATTGAAGGCATATCGATCGGATATTTCTAAATTTGTGATTTCTTTTTTGTAGAATTAAGCCAAAGAATCCTATTTTCCTTTTACTTGAGCAATTTTTAGATTAGTTTTAAGTTTAAAGTACAGTTAACCAAACTACATTGCCTGTAGATAAGAAACTCTTTTAAGTGTTGTGTTTCATAGTTTCATTTCTTTTATAGTTTCGTTTCTTGATGTTTTTTATTGTTATTTTGCATGCTAGTTAGCATTTTTGGTATTAATTTAAAGATATGTGATTTGTGCTTATAATTTTTATCTCGAAGATTAATTTTATTTGCAGAGTTATGATCTTTATTGTTATTTCTTTATCACACTATAAATAAAATTGATCTTCGGAGTATGCTTTGCGGTCATTCATAAGTCTTGCCACTGAAAGGTAATGTCTGTGATTTATATCTTATTTACTTGTAACTTATGACAGCTTATTTAAATTAGGTCTACTTATTTCATGTTCAAACAAAGGTTCCTTTATATTTGATTTATGTAAAAAATGATCACCTTGAAACTTCTCATGCCCTAACAAAGTTTCTACCAATTATTGGCATATTCCTAGAGATTATGTTAAATATTCTTACCGCTTTTTATAACATTTACACAAATCAAATTATTGAGAACTTTGCAAGGTATTTTTAAGTTTATTGATTTTGCATCTTATTTGCATTTCGGTTGGGAATGTGATACATTAGGCATTAGGTATTTAAATGGCAAAGGTAACGTCCAATAGTCATAGGTAAATTGTACTTAAAAATAAGCTTCAATTTGTTAGTGATTATTAATTACCGTTTTAATGTACATGCTGACATCTGCAATGAGAATAGCAATAATTCTGTGACATAATTTGCTTGCCTTTGTTCTCATTAAATTACATGAACAAAATACGATTGAACTTTGTTTTTATTATAGACATCAACCATTATTATAGACGAGATTCCTGGAGTGAATTTCCTATTGATTGTGGTGATAATATTTGCTACATATATATCCTTTCTGCCTCATTTTATATCAATAAAATGAGATGGCCAGAAATTTAATAGACTCATGAAAATAAATTAAAATGAATACATTTATGTTAGTTTCTATTACCGATTCCTCTTTGGTTTAAAAGAGTTAGCTTACCTTAAATGAATAAATAAATCGAGGGATGCAGAATGGTTTAAAATGTCTGAATAAAACAAAAAGAAAGATTTCATCTGAAAATTTTATAATGTAAAAAATACTATTCAGGTATATTACTGGTAAGTAACACATAAAAAAAGTTAAAGCTAGCGAACTTAATCATTAACTTTATTATACTGCTAGTATTCTTGCGTTGGTTGTAATCGTAATAATATAGTATTGCTAATCATTATACAGTCCGCAATTATTAAGTGGCATAACAATAACTCGCAAATATTAATTATGGCATTATTAAAATACATATTTCGACACCATAATAGCCTCACAACTTCAAACAACAAGAATATCACAACCATATCTTGTACACAGATAAATAACAATGTCAAATGACAATTATTTTACTACAGATCTATTCAATAATGCAAATTTTATGCTGAATATCAAATTCTGTTGTCTTCAAAAGTGTATTAACACAAGTGTTATTTCACATAGAATAGTATACTCTTATATTATAATTATCACTTATTAACTACAAAAATATCAGTCGTTCTGATTTTGATTTCCATTTCCAACTATTTATGGCACAATAAAGATTATGATTGAGGTTACAGATAATATCACAAAATTTTATGAAATTGTCATGGACCGTAAAATATTTTCACTTCAGAGGAGATTCACGTCAGTCTTTTGTTTTAACAATAAAACGATATATTAAAATGCAATCATCTCAATTGAATACGGACACATTCCGCAAAATTGTCACGTCGAGCAAAAACATAATTATCACATGGAAGATATAGCTACCTTTGGACATACTAATTTGCACTTTATATGCTACATGCTAATTTAAAATAAATAGCTACCATAAAGATAAAAATAATTAATTAATTATTATAAAATATTCATAAAATCATTCGATTCTTATATTTCATTATCATCAATTCTCTCTCATTGATATGCATTCAGTTCATTGTATTCCAAATAATACTAGTAGATAACTTCAATTAAATGGAGTCAATATTCAACATTAACTTTTACGATAAAACCGTTATTCGTATACAGCAGAAAATGTAATTTCGTTGGCCTATACTATAGTATTGGATAGTTCTCGAAATAAGTCAGGACAATCATATTAAAAGTCTCATTTCTATAACCACAAAGTTTTCCGTATGGTCGAAATGCATCATCGTTTGCAAAATCCCAAAAATAAATATATACCCGACCGAAACATGAGTACGCCGTACAGACGCCAACTTTCATTAACCAAATTGTCAATCGAAACCGCACTCCACCTCTTCGCGGGACCGATGATCGGGGCTCGCAGCCGGGACCGACCTCTCGGACTCCAGAAAGACGGTCTTCTGTTATCGCGGATTCTTCGTACGAAACGCGCCAGGAACGTTCGACGATTCGTTGCGTCAGTCGAAACTGAACTTGACCTCCTCGCGAGACGGGTCGTTGTTGGCCGCCACGGCCTGCAGCCAGTACCGGCTGATCTGACTCTCGATCGAGGGCGTGCTCTCCTTGCGGGCGGAGGCGGCGCGGGCCTTCCTCTTGGCCTTTGTGTGCTTGGGACGACGACGGCCCACCTTGGTCTTCATCTCGGCGATCTTGACAGAGAGCTGACTGTCGAGAGAGTTGCGGCGCGACTCGACGGACACGTGACGCAGGCTGATGCTGATCTGCGAGTCCTGCGAGTTGCGGCGGTCGGGCGTGGAGCTGAGCGAGTGGTGCGCATGCGCATGCGCGCCCGCGCCGGCTGCGCCGCCCGCGCCGCCCGCGCCGCCCGGCAGCACCAGCGCGTCGCGACGCCGCACGAAGCGCGGCAGGTTGGCCGCCCACGACGACGACAGCTCGCCACTGCGGACGCCGGGTTATGTCAACGTTCTGACGCAATTTATTTTAAACGGGAAAACAGTCTCTCCGCCCTTTTTTTTGGCAATGATTCTATCTCAAATTAAAAATGCATCAAAATTTCGCAATCAATTTTCCACTCTCATTTGAAGTTTGAATATCTATTGGTAAGTTTTGATAGATCGCAAAACGATTTGACGCTCTTGTCCGAGCCGAAGTACTAAAATTTTACAGATTTAACATATAAAACTGTTTATTTAAGAGTATCTATTCATATGAGAGCAACTAAAGTAGCTACTTTACGTGGGCGAATAATTACTTAAAATATGAAATTTCTTACGAATACATTAAAAGTTCAATGAACGGAAAGCTTTTTCTTTGAGAATTAGAAATTATCACTCTGGGTCAAGGTAGATTAATTACCTCTCGTGCTTGACGTCGTCCGGGTAGTCGATGGGCGACGTGTGGTCGATGCAGAGCCCAACGGGGTCCTGCCGCGAGCCGCCCAGCGAGATGGAGAGACGGCCGCGCGCCGCGAACTCGCCGCGGCGGCGGTAGGCGCGTGCGATCAGCTCGTGCTTGCGCGCGCGGCGCGTCACCTCGGCCTCTACTGAGCAGCCGCACTTCCTAACACAATCCAATTGTATACATAACCGTTTTTATAGATTTTGAAATCCGTTAATTATTTTATAACCGTCCTTAGGGAATGAATATCATCACTGAATTTAAAACCAAATTAATGATGTTCGAAAGGTTTAAGTTTATCGAAATGCATACAGAGATGGACAGATATACTCTCCCAATAATTCTGTTATATATAACCTGTGATTATATACATTTATACCTTCACTACTCCTAATAAAACTACTTTTCGTCAAACAAAAAATGTAAACCGACCGCGTTTTGAGGCCGTTAAAATAGTTTTATGCTATAGCTTTATATGTTATTATCTGGGGGCACGGCAGTGCCCCCACCAAGTCGAGCAAAAAAGCGTCACGGCCGTACCATCCTTTTCTCGAAGCAACTCGGAGCAATTCAGTCCATTTTCGACCCCCTGTAACTTCGTTGTGGATAAAACTAGAAGACTGAAATTTTCAGTAACCATGCAGGCATTGTAAAGACACGCATATTTCAAATTTCATTCAATTTGGACCAGTATTTTAAGAATTATAACGGGTCAAATTTCTTAATTTTGTTTAATTTTGTCACTCACTGACTCATGATCATCAAAAGTCTAAGGCACTTCTAGCAGACCTAGAAGCTTCAAATTTGGAATGTAAGTAGTGTTTGGCAAATAAATCAAGGAAAAACAAAAAAATCTAGAAAAAACCGCAAAAAAAAACTAAGCCCATACAGCCAATCGGTATTCCCGTCATGAAAACACGTGTATTAAATTATTTATTAATGCAAAAAACGTACCTACGTGCGTATTCGTACTTATTACGAGTGCGTAAGGTTGTATAGTTATATAATTATTATATAATTATAGACGCTAGCGAGTTAGCACGGCCGTTGCTACGCGCCGCGCGAGGGTGCGGGGCGGGGACAGTGGCGCGGCGGGGACAGTGGCGGGGCGCGCGCAAGTGAATGTCGCCGAGCGAGCAGCAGCCGCGCTCATACGCGCGAGCGACCCAATGCTGTTCGGATGTGCCCAGAATTCTTACCTATAAGTTTGGGATTTTCATTGATAATTTCGATTGCTATATTATTAGTTTGACGACTAAAGGCTACTCTCATTGGTTTACTGATATTATTTGCTTACAATTTACTGTATTTGCTTACAATTTAGACGTTGTTCGAATAAATAATTTAAATTAAATATTGATACTTTAAGTACCTAAGTATTTATAAATTTCTTATTACCTAATCGTATTTCTGCATAAAAATAACTTTGCAATCTAACTTGTAGGTAGTCGCAATGGATTCAGTAATACTGTATGTGAATGATCAGCCTTGTCCACACTGGGCTGTTCCTATACCTGGTGATGGTTCGTGTTTATTTCATTCTTTGTCATTCTCTATGTATGGGAATATTGAGTCGTCGTATGATATTAGACTTGCTATAATCGAGTATGTGGTAGCGCATTGGGATGAGTTACAAGTGTATACTTGTGACGAGCATGGAGACACCTAAATTAACGCTAATTTGTATACAACGGCAATGTCAAATCAAATCCTCAATTTGTGAATACAACAGACTAAGAAGCATTTACCGTCCAGATTTGTCAAAAATTATAACATCAAAGCCTCCCAGAAAAAAGCATAGAGACAGGGAGTGGGCTCTTAGAAAAACTGTAGCTGAAGCTCAAGAAGTAGTACCGGTAAAGAGAAAACGGAAGGCTACCTACAAAAATAAGAAAAGTTCGTAAGTCAGAGAGAGGGCTTTAAGAAAATTCGTTGCTAGTAGATATACGTATATACAATAAGTAGACGGTACCGAAAAGGAAAAAAGTAGAACTGTCTACAATATACAAAAAGAAATGAGATCCCATCAAAAACAATACTTGTCAAAAAAAACCAAGTCTCGCAATTCAGTTGTTCTGCAGTAAAAAGTTGTGAGATCCATGTAATACCAAGTCGGTTATTAATTTATTCAGTCTCTACTTAAGCGACTTTCTGTCTTAATACGTCCAGTCTCTAAGACCACGATCGTGGTCCATAACAATTGAAAATCAATTGTGTCTGGAATCTCCGTAGTTGAAGCAAGGCCATCGCCTGAAAACACGTGTAAATTCAATCGCCTGAAAACACATGTAAATTTAATTATTTAGTGCGATGGCCAAGTCTCAATATGTTTATATAAAACATTAAAAAATTTTAATATCGATATGCGTCACTATAAGATGCTGTTAATTATTACGTAACAACTTAATGCTTCAACTACGGAGATTCCAGACACAATTGATTTTCAATTGTTATGGACCACGATCGTGGTCTTAGAGACTGGACGTATTAAGACAGAAAGTCGCTTAAGTAGAGACTGAATAAATTAATAACCGACTTGGTATTACATGGATCTCACAACTTTTTACTGCAGAACAACTGAATTGCGAGACTTGGTTTTTTTTGACAAGTATTGTTTTTGATGGGATTATATTATCTTTTTCCGCGTTTTATCGACCCTCACATTTTTATATATAATAATCTATTCTGAAAATTAGAGGGATGAAAAGCATTTTGCTAACATAAGTGAATAGCAAACGGCTAGTCACCTAGCAAGGTAGCGCCTCCAGGCGGCAGCCGCAGCCGGCGTCCAAGTCCACGAGGCCATGAGCGCGCCGGCCGCGAAGCAGCACAACAACCGCAACTGCAACACCGACACCGACGGCCGCACGCCGCCGGGACACTCCTTCTCGCTATCTTTCAACGATTCCAGGCGACATCTGCAATTCAATTATCTCCACGTCCGTTAATCACGATATGTCTTTTGAACAACTATCAAGCGCATGGGTATTTGATATTTGAAGATTATCTGTAACTTTTAAGATATTTTTTTTAAATTTTTAGGCGACCAAAATTTTTTTTCAACCAAAACTCTTTGTTTCAAACACAATATTATACATTTTCGCACACCTAAAAACCCGGACATTGAAAATAAACAGAGATATAAACTATGCATAACGTGAAGTTTGTGTAAGGCGTACTAAATTTGCGGGAGGTGTTAGGTTTACCCGATATAACTAGTTATTAACAAATTATCAATAGAAACGTAAATGAAATTAGAAGAAAGTTTTGTAAAAGTAACAAGATGTCTTACATAATATTCTTTTTGAAGCACTCCTTCCAAAGGTCGGCGTTGCGGAATTCATAAATGTGGCAGGCAAAGGTGACACAGATGAAGACAGCTACCAACGCGGCGGTGATCGAGCAGCGCGTGATAGTCTGCCGGATCTTGTTGGCGGCGCGCGGTGAGATCACATCCTTGCTCGACACGCGCACCGCGACCAGGGAGAACACACCTAGCAAACATTCCATGATTTTAACCCATTTTTTTAACCACACAACGAAAGCTGCGTGTAGCGCAGCGCTGGTCTTACGACAGATAAGGATAGTTAGTATTTTTTTTTGACAAGTTTTTGTTTATTTCCTAGTTATGCAGATAATGAAAAAACATTGTAGATGGGGTTTACTGAGATACTAATCTCTATCAAGACTATTCGGTACTGCGGGTTCAGATACTATGGCTACATGTGGTCAATTGCAGAGGCGGGGCAATGTTGCCTCACCTGGCGCGCGAAGAGTAATGGTCTAGTAATGCCAATGGGCGTATTGCGAACGATAACTCATCGTAAAGAGTACGAGGCCCTAGGAACGTTTAGCTGATTGATGAGGTTGGTTTACTCCACTATAAAAAAGACTCCGGTGCTAGTTCTCGACAGCTGGAAGTGCTATAAACCACTAATATGTGTGCCTGTTGAACCAGCCGTTTTAGAAAGCTCTAGAGATCTTCATGTTCCGGCACCTCTTTGAAAATAGAGGGAATTGGCTTGTCCGGTATATCGAACGAAGATTCATATCATGAGTAAATTAATGTGATTGCAGGTAGTGGGTAGGCAGCTTCACAACTCCGATACCTCTTGAGAGAGTGTACTTCGGTCAATTCGGTACTAATCGTTACTTAGTAAAGGGCTTTGGTAATATTCCAAAGAAGTACCAAGTAAGACCCGCCTCATCTTGTACTTACACTGTTATTGGCCCTCGAACTGTGTCGCAAGGCGCCTTAGGGACGGCAGCTCCCTCATTTATATAACCATAAAGTTGGTGATGGGTGATCGCAATGAACAAATCAAGATAAGAAGTTTGTTGGTCACACAACGAAGTGATACCGGAGTAAGACCAATAACATGCGCTCTCACACCTCTCTTTGCCAGCAGACAAACATAAACGCGGAGCCAGACCAGTGAGCATCGGTTAGTTGATGAAAGCCTGCTACGAAATCTCCCATAACACCATATTTTACTGAACTTCTCACCTCTAAGCAAGAAATATCCCCCCAGGACAAGTACCACTGCGAGAGGCGCTAGCAGTAGACCCGCCCGCATAGGGTGATTGGCGTAACCCACGAAACAGACTCCTGTCACGCTGCTACCATCCACCTCTCCAAAAGCCATCGTCGCTATCGTCAAGATGAGTGGAAGGGACCAGGCCACTAAATGGAAGTACGCTGCTTTCTTATCGATCCTGTCTTGGATCTTACCTGTGAGAAAATTGAATCTATGTTTGATTGCTCGAATACAAAATAAAAAAATTGTTAGCAGTAATTGTTTCTTAGAGAATGATCACATATTTATGGTAACATAGCAATTAGAGACTTACCTAAGGCTCGAAAACTCATATGCCACGCGTATGTAAAGATAACGAACCAAACACACGCTGCCATCATGAAGTAGTATACCTACAAAAATACACATTATAAGTATACATGAAAAGAAGCTCAAACAAGTGATCATAAATATAAAAGAATATTTATCTAGGTGTAAAATAGCTCACCAGTACGAACACCACTACGCATGATAAGTTTTCTTCGGCCGATGGTTCCCCCTGCCTCCTAGTCCCGTCTTTTGAGCAAACGATGTCATCTCTGGACCCGACACCAAACTGAATTAGCCAGCTACAAAAACATACAACTTTGAAATAAAGGTAACATTTATTTGCATTAAAAATTTTATATCACCTATTAAAAAATAAATCATGCAATAATTTATTGATAACAAATAAATTATATTATTACACATTTATATCTTTAATATCACGTACAGTCTACAAAAACGTACAGTCTATAAAATATGTATTTAAGTAACATATTTGTTTTTCCACGATTTTTTAATATTCGTGTCTTAGAATGAAGTCAATGTATAGGATGTTGTTTCAATTTATTATTACTATTATAAATATCGATCGCCGTATAAATTGATTGATCCTACTATCCTACTACTATTATAAAGGCGAAAGTTTGTAAGTATGGATGTATGTATGTATGGATGTTTGTTACTCTTTCACGTAAAAACTACTGAATGGATTTGAATGAAACTTAACCACAATATAGCTTATACATCAGAATAACACATAGGCTACAATTTTTGAGGTTTCTAATGTGAGGTCGTAAAAAATCACATTTTTGCGCTTACATTGCAAACGCTGACTGAATCCTACAAGATAGATCAAAACAATGTACTACAGTATTGTACAACTTAAAAAGGTCTACAAAAAAGTCCGTGATGGTAAATGTTTATCTCTTAGGAATAACCCACAATAACCATTTTTTATCCTTTACTTTGTACAAGAAATAATGGCTTATTTACGAAGCGATTTTAAGCAATACAGTATTAATCCTTATCCAATTAAGTATCTTAAATACATTGTGCATTTAATAAAGATCAATATGGCTTTTTACAGCATGTAAATTAAATAAATATTTTCGAAGATATCACAGATTTAAAATGCAGAGTCATAGCAATTTCGGCGATAAATACCGTTTCGGTGATAAATACCGGCAGCGGTGCCAGGCGAACGGGGCGTGGAGGGAGCGGGGTAGGTGCGGTGGCGAAAAAGTGGCTCATCGCTGAGTGCGCGACCCGAACGCGGGCAGACGCGTGAGGGCAGACGTCGTTGACGGTTGTGTCCGTTTTGCGAATTTTCAAGGCACTAGCGATTTGATAAAAACGTATGGTCGCCTACTTTAAGTAATATAGGCCTAAGATTAGTTATTGCCAGATTTCTTTTTGGTTAGGAGTTACACGTACAAAAAGATACTTCATTTTTATGAATTACTTCATTGATAATTCAATTACTATATAGATAGGTTACTTACAGTTAATTATAACAAATTATATAAATAGGTTAATTATAACAAATTACTTCATTGATAATTCAATTACTATATAGACAGGTTACTTACCGTTAATTATAACAAATTATATAAATAGGTTAATTATAACGAATTACTTCATTGATAATTGAATTACTATATAGATAGGTTAATTAAATAGGCAAGGATTGCATTAAAGTACAATCATAACAATAACTACCGTACTGTATTTTTTGGAAGTATAGAAACAACACGTACCTAAGAATTATGCCGCGAAAGCGTAAGTCTAATCTTTCCCAAAGCTCTAATAAAGCTCGAACTATGAAAGTAGCTAGACTTAACGAGACGTTTCCACAAGCCGAACTGCGAAGGCTTAAACAAGCAGAGCGTGAGGCAGCTCAAAGAGCTGCTGAGACACCAGAGCAGTCCCAAGATAGACGTCGACAGCATGCTGAGTATCTAGCATCTCAACGGGCTGCAGAGACACCCGAACAGTCTCAAGCTCGACG
>JACJUM010005601.1:9142830-9189628 GCA_020976665.1 Heortia vitessoides | reverse complement strand
CAACAGAACGCTGAATATCTGGCATCTCAACGGGCTTCTGAGACACCCGAACAGTCTCAAGCTCGGCGTCTTCAGCAAGCGACTTACATAGGGTCCCAAAGAGCTACTGAAACTGTTGAAGCTGCTGAAGCTCGCAGACGCGCTGTTGCTGAAAGGGTACAACAGCGACGATTAATATTTACAAGAAACGCGTGGGGAGTATTCGATAAAGCTGCATTTGAGTACGATGAAACTCTTGATTACGAAAGCCACAAGCTTATAAAAATAGAAGCGATGAATAAAGAATGCAGATTTTGCGGTGCTCTTAAATGGAAAGAGGAAGCTGCAGGCATGTGTTGTTCGGGAGGAAAAGTAGTTCTTCCTTCAATAGACGAGCCAGTTGAACCTCTTAAAGAACTTTTTTCAAATGAAACAGATGAGTCTCGCCGTTTTTTAAAAAACATAAGAAAATACAATACATGCTTCCATATGACATCTTTTGGAGCTGATAACATTGTGTCGATGCCAGGATTTTGCCCGACTTTTACAATCCAAGGGCAAATATACCACACAATTGGCTCTTTGCTTCCTGCTACTAATACGCAACCAAAATTTTTGCAAGTTTATTTCATGGGTGATGAGGAAGCACAAGTTGATAGGCGTTCTGAGTACGTACCAGGTGTGGAAAGAAACACAGTTCAAAAAATACAAAAAGTTCTACATAATCACAACGTTTTAGTGCATGAATTTAAAATGGCTAAAGATAGAGTGACTAGCGATAATTACAAGGTCGTGATACACCCAGATCGTGTACCACGTGGTGAACACGAAAGACGATTCAATGCCCCGACCACAAACAAAATAGCTGCCGTAGTAGTTAGAACTGAACAAACTGCGTCTCGGGACATTGTTATTCAGGCGCACGATGGCCGGCTTACTAGAGTTCCGGACACTCATAGATTTTATGATGCTCTCGAGCACCCGATAATTTTTTGGAAAGGACAAGAGGGGTACAGTTTTG
Source organism: Heortia vitessoides (assembly GCA_020976665.1). Classification (NCBI taxonomy): domain Eukaryota; kingdom Metazoa; phylum Arthropoda; class Insecta; order Lepidoptera; family Crambidae; genus Heortia; species Heortia vitessoides. The sequence continues at coordinate 9,188,628 of JACJUM010005601.1, read as the reverse complement.
ATATTCCGCAGACAAACCCAGTTACAAAACAGCCTATACCGAACAAAAAAGTGTCGTGCAAGGACTTTTATGCGTATCATATGATGGTACGTCGCAACAATTTTAATTTATTGCTTCGATGTAGGCTTCTCTTTCTTCAGTTTTTGGTGGACATGTATGTCAAAGTGGAGAGTGAGCGCTTAAGGTTTATTGCTTTAAACCAAACAAAACTGCGAGCAGAAAACTATATACATTTACAAGACGCGGTCAGGAATGATGCGGATTTAGATCCAAACAATTTGGGTCAATTCGTAATACTCCCATCGTCATTTGTAAATAGCCCGAGATATCTTTATGAGTACACGCAGGATGCGTTCACATACGTGCGTAACTACGAGAGGCCTGATTTGTTTATTACTATGACATGTAATCCCGCTTGGCCAGAAATTACTAAAGAACTCATTCCAGGTCAAAATGCAACAGACAGACATGACTTAACAGCCAGGTTATTTAAAATAAAAGTACAAAAATTGGTTGCTCTACTTACAAAAGGCAAAATATTTGGAGATATGAAGTGTTTCATGTACTCGATCGAGTGGCAAAAAAGGGGTCTGCCTCACGTGCACTTACTGCTGTGGTTGACGGAAAAATTACGCCCCAACCAAATTGATGAAGTCATAAGTGCGGAGATACCAAATCCAGAAAGTGATCGAAAACTCTACGATACTGTAATCAAAAATATGATTCACGGTCCCTGTGGTGCACTAAATCCGTCATCACCATGCATGAAAGAAGGAAAATGCACCAAAAAGTATCCAAGGGCGCTTTTAAAAGATACTCAAACTAACGACAAAGGCTATCCTTTGTACAGGCGTAGAGCATCAGGAGATGGCGGCCGTACGATAACTCTAAAAACCCGAGGTGGAACACAGGAAGTATTGGTTGACAATAGCTGGATTGTCCCATATTCTCCTCTTCTGTCTAAAATTTATAACTGTCACATAAATGTAGAGTTCTGCAATACGGTACAGGCAATAAAATATATTTGTAAATATATAAACAAAGGCAGCGACCAGGCTATTTTTAGCATTCGACAGCAAGGGAATATTAATATTGACCCGAGAGATGAGGTGCAAACGTATCGAGCCGGTAGATATGTTAGTAGTAACGAAGCAGCGTGGCGGATTTTGGGTCTGCCTCTGCATGAAAGACACCCAACAGTCACTCACCTTGCGGTTCATCTGCCAAATGGTCAGCGGATTTACTTCACTGAAAACAATTTTAGAGAGAGAATGGCCGCACCACCTAAGACGACACTAACTGCATTTTTCCTGCTTTGCCAAAATGACGCATTTGCAAAAACATTACTTTATGTTGACGTACCCCGCTACTATACATGGAACGTGTCGTCGAAAGAATGGAAACGTCGTTTACAAGGTACACCTGTCGACGGCTGGCCAGGTGTGAAGGCAGGAGATGCTCTTGGGCGCATTTACACAGTGCATGTTAGTAACTTCGAATGTTACTGTTTGCGAATGCTGCTGAATGTGGTACAGGGCCCCACTAGCTTCTTGGATCTAAAAACAGTTGACGGCCAAGAACTTGAAACTTTTCGACAAGCGTGTGAGAAGTTCGGGTTGTTGGAAGATGACAACCACTGCGATGCCACAATGGAAGAGGCAGTGCTGTGTCGCTCTCCTTCGCAAATAAGAGAACTATTTGCAATATTGATATGCACTTGCGGTTTATCCAATCCTCTTCAACTATGGGATAAGTATAAATCTGCATTATCGGAGGATATCTTGCATAGATTTGAAAGGATGGATCAAGTCAACAATGATCTATGTTTCAATGAAGCACTGAGACATATAGAGGACAAAATAATAACGATTTCCGGTAAGAAATTGTCCGACTTCGGTATGCCTACACCAGAGCGTCGAGGAGAGTTGTCGACCGATTTGATCAAAGAGCTAAGCTACGATATTGCTTTATTAGACGCTCAGGTCAGCGAAACTGAACCACGCCTGCTACCCGAACAAAAAAACATTTATAACAAAATATTACAACGAGTTGAGCTTGACAAAGGCGGCCTTTTCTTTCTTGACGCCCCGGGCGGTACAGGTAAAACATTTTTGCTTAATTTGCTTCTAGCAAAAATTCGTAAGGGCCGTAAAGTTGCATTAGCGGTGGCTTCCTCTGGGATCGCTGCAACATTGCTGAGCGGTGGACGAACGACACATTCGGTTTTTAAATTACCTCTTAATCTGGCGAGCGAAGAAACCCCAACGTGCAACATCAGTAAGAGCAGTGCCCGTGGCGCCCTCTTGCAACAATGTATGCTGATCGTGTGGGACGAGTGCACTATGTCACACAAACGCGCCATTGAGGCGCTTGATCGCTGTCTACAAGATATTCACAGCAATCGAAAGTTGATGGGTGGTGTGGTAGTGTTATTGGCAGGGGATTTTAGACAGACTTTACCTGTTATCGAGAGAGGAACTGCAGCAGATGAAATTAACGCATGTCTAAAAGCCTCATATCTGTGGTCTAAAGTTGAAAAGCTTTATCTTACCACTAACATGCGAGTCCAGTTATTCAGCGATGTCGAATCAGGAGCATATGCTCAAAAACTGCTAGAAATTGGTGAAGGCCACCTAAACACCGACCAAGAAGGTATGGTTCTTTTCACACAGCAATTTTGTCATGCTGTGGAGACAGAAGGCGAACTTATTGAACAAGTTTTTCCGAATCTGCAACAAAATATTCTTGACGAAAATTGGTTGTGTGAAAGAACCACATTGGCACCAAAAAATGAGACTGTTGCGAAAATAAATAAAAAAATCTTGGCCGAAATAAACAGCGAAACATCATTGTATAATTCCATTGACACAGTTATGTCATCCGATGACACTACAAGTTATCCCGTAGAGTTCCTAAACTCTTTAGAGTTGTCCGGGGTGCCATCACACAAGTTGGAATTAAAGGTAGATGTACCCGTTTTGTTAATGCGTAACCTGGATGCGCCAAGATTATGCAACGGTACTCGGTTGCGAGTTACCGAATTAGGAAGGCATATAGTGAAAGCTACAATTTTAACTGGAGAAGCCAAGGGAGACAATGTTCTTATACCGCGCATCCCAATCATACCCAACAACTTGCCATTCAATTTTAAACGCCTGCAGTTCCCATTAAAAGTCGCATTTTCAATGACGATCAACAAATCGCAGGGTCAAACCTTGAAGGTAGCAGGCCTACATTTGGGCACGCCATGTTTTTCTCACGGTCAGCTCTATGTGGCTTGCTCACGTGTTTCCAAAGCGAAGAATCTGCATGATTATGCTGAAGGAAAAAGATCGTTAAATGTAGTTTATAGGAGCATACTGCAGTAGCTACCTATATGCCTATGATTAGGGCTCTGCAGTGCTTAGTTACCGTATTTCTTACTTATTACTAGACTAGACGGGACGAACCTGAAGTCCACGCGAACGAAGTCGCGGGCAAAAGCTAGTTAAGACATAATTGTCTTTAATGTTCAGGAACTTCAACACCTTCAGGAACTGGCTTCAGATACTTACTCTTAAAGTGGATAACAAATTTAAAAAAGACATTTTCCAAAAAATCAAAACAGTCTTTAGAATATTTTAATACATCTTCAGAGCTACCCTCAACTTCAAAGCTTACCCCATAGAAGCGACTGCGAAGCATACATTAATGTAGAATATGACGAGCGCTGGATACTTGTTCGCGCTACGCCAGTCTATGAGAAAAGTAGCGACGGTGAGCAGGTTGAGCGCCAGGCACACGCCGGCGCCCCACGCCACCAGGCGGTGTATCTGCTGATGCTCGTCTTCTGTGTACAGCGGGTCCCGGCAGGGTAGGCCACATCCTGATATACCTACAGGCAAAACAACAATCATGTCCTTACTAATATTCTAAACGTGAAAGTACGTAAGAGTATGGATGTTTGTTCGTTACTCTTTCACGCCGGAGCGGTTTAACAGATCTCGGATGAAATTCGGCACAGAGATTATTGATTGTCTGGAGTAACACATGGGCTACTTTTGATCTCAAAAACATATTCCCATGGGATAGATCTGACTTTATATTGTTCTCTATGGAATCAGCACGAATTTTTGCACACCTTGCATACATTCAATGAAATTTAACCCCATTATTATAACCAAACAACGCCCCTGTACTTATCTGCAGAACCAAAGTAATTAGGGTTTTTACTGAGAAACTAGTGTCTATTATCTCTATCTCTACCCAAAGAGGAATGTCGCAGGCAGAAATCAAGATATATACATATTACTTATTTTTTTATTATTCTGGGATCAAAAATAACCCATTAAGTCTCTAGGGTTAAGACTTTCCATCTGATAAATGCCTCCCTCAGTCGCTCTTTCCCACACTCAGTCACTCCACAATAGCAAATCAATTTCTTTTCGTAGAGCTGAACAGTGCTCGGCAGTCCCGGCGAGCGCATGCAGTCCTTGCCCCCCAGCGAATATCAGATAACTCGCACTTGTGCAAACGGGATCACTCAGTCCTCCCCTTTTGTTCTACAATTACGTCCCCAACGACAACTACTTAAGCAGAGGGCCTGGCTTAGAGGCCTTTGAGGCGCCCTTAAATGATCGCCATCGGAACCCTTTAATCAAAGATATATTGGATCCTGTTTATACAGCTTTAAGACAAATCGCGAGTTAAGACAATCTAAATCAAAATATATTTAAGACTTGAATTGACCTGGGAGTTCATGTAACGTTATATGAGCTCCCAAGTCAATTCAAGTACAATATGTTAATTAAAACCTTAAAAACGATACCTTCATAGAAGTGCAGCAGTTTATTCGTGTGTATGAGAGGCGGTAGACATTTGCCCGTAGTATTGAATTTCATTTCTCTTCCAGCGTTGTCACATCGCGGCGGAAACAATGTTGAGTTGCATTTCAAAAAGGACGGAAAGTAAGAGGTATTATACAGTATAGCGCATGGCTCCATAGTGATCTTACACATTTCGTAAGACGGTAAGTACACCATATCGTCCCCGAGAATCTTTTCGCACTTAGGCATGAATGTAGCACAAAGCAGGGGCTGTATAACGGCCCAACATTTTGGTACATTAATCAGTTCCTTGTAGAGCTCCAGCTGCGTTTGTATCTGACTCTGTTTCTCGTAAAATGTGAGCATAACACTCGTTTTGTCGTAAGATAATTTGGCACCTAAACATGTGACATTCTCTATGTTTTCACACTTCGCTCTTCTCACGCAGCTGTCCAGTTTTATCTCCCTCTCCGGGTACCAAGGCGTCGCTCGATTAAGCTTTATCAGCCTGTAGTTAGGAGTACCATTGATCGCTTCCAGGCTCTCATTTATATTGTCGATGACAATTGCATTTTTGTCGCTGCCATTTAAGAACTGACTCGCTTGACATGTTACGATAGTTAACACCCAACACACATATCGAACAAGGCTCATCTGTAACAATAAAAAAAATATTTTGACTATTGGCAAATTATTATTAGTCAGGGTTAAAATAAATAACAAAAAATTAAAACTACATTAATTTGTTTCATTCTCTTTATTGAAAAGGTGGAGGGCAATGTCAAATGAAACCCTTTAAATGTTCATAATTTTATTCATTTTTACAGTTTTATTTCCGACATATGCGACATTTCCATAAATAATATAGCAGCCTAAAAATAAACCCGAAGAGTAATCCAATGCGCAAGGATATTATAAAGGTAGGGGTACGTAAGGCCAGTACAACTCCTACGAAAATTAAGACTCATCATGTATCAAGGCAAAGTCTAAATTGGAGAGAATAACATTAAATTTGGTAGTTTTTCCTAGAATATAATATATGTATGGGAATTAATATGAATAAAATTTTATTTATATTGTAATATTTATTGTTTTCATTATATTATGTGTGTGTATTTTGACAATTTTAAATCTGAACTTACCAACCCTTTTTTTAAGTAAGATCAATTTATATCCTCTGTCTAAATTCTTGTTCATATTAGGGAATTTTATGTTACCACTATCTTATTTTTTGTGATAGTATAAAATAATTCTTATTATTCAAATTAAAATTTGAACATAATCTGATAATTCATGTATCTACCTCTGAGAAAGTGAATAGTCACAGAATTTGTTAAAATAATACAAATTAATAAGTATTGTTTGCACAGATAGATCATGGAAGGTTTAATTCTATAGCTGAAATTATTTCCTTCAAATACACAAGGGACAATTGTTTATTTTTGGAAACACTCAGGGTGTGTATTGATACATACTCATATATACATATAAATATACAAAAGAAAGCCTATGAGTAAAATTTTGAATAGATATTAGTATCTAATATATACAATATTTCAAAAATTTATCATTTAGCTAAATGAAATTATATAATTATCACATATTTCAATTAACTGTTAGTACTGGCAATAGCTTATACTTAGGAGAGGAAACACCTTGGATACTCTTTTATTGCTTAAATTTTATTAACCCCATTTTTATTTTAATGTAATTCTTCTTTTTTCTTTATTATTGACAAAACAAATTCAATAAATACCAGGGCCTTACTATATAGGTGATGAAGTTGCAGAGATGCCGACACCAAATATTTTGTTACTGATGATTCATACTGCTTACGATACTGCCAATGATATGTGGTAGAAGACACCTGACATATTCATGTTGATCTTTGGATCTTCTATAAATTACCTGATATAATAAAAGTACTGTCAGAAAAGATACCAAAACTGAACAAATTAAATCAATAGAAGTTAACTTACCAAGTACTCCAATCAAATAGCATGGTGGGTTACCTACCTAGTAACTGTGTTAATTATAATGATATTCCGGTGAAGTAATACAAATTTATTGTTTTCAGCTTATGAAAATAAACTACAAGCTTGAAATAAAATTATGTTCACCCTTTGTAACGCCAATGCAGTTATTGTCTTTACACTTAGCCACAACATAACACTGTCATAAGTCTTGTTTATAACTTAAAATCTTAACATAGTCTGTGCATGCATGTGAGATGAGAACATACTTTAGCTAGTTAGATATTTGTTTTCCACCTCTTCTAAAGTTCCTATTTGCATTACCTCCTCTCCTCGTCCAAGGCGATCCTCGTCCTCGGATGCCTCTCCAGTTGTTGCGCCCACCATGACCATTCATTCCACGCCCCCTGCCTCCTCCTCTACCCCTATAACCGCTGTCCCATCTAGGACTTCGTGTATATCCTTCATCTCCATTACCATCTTCATTGTAATTTTCCTCATCATAATTGTTCTGATCAAAAGATTCACCTTCGCTGTATTCCTCATTATTTTGTGAGTATTGCTGATTATCATACCCTGCATCAAAATGTCCTTTGTTGTATCCATTATCTGTAAATGGTGCATGTGGTGGCATATTACTTAATATTGCCATAGGAGGTCCCCTTGGAGGCATGTTACCCATAGGAGGCATGTTGCGAGGAGGTGGCATATTACCCATAGGTGGGGGCATATGCATAGGACCCATAGGTCTCATGGGTGGTCCCATGGGTGGTCCCATAGGACCTATATTACCCATTCCCATAGGAGGTCTCATCATATTGGGCATTGGAGGTGGCATATTTCCTATAGGTCTCATGTTATTTGTATCTGGTCCGTTGTTATAAAGTTGTTCATCTTGATTATTTTGATCATTACCATCCAATTCGTCATTATAATAATCTTCCTCAGCATCAAAATTCGGTTCATCATCATTATTATTTTCATTTTCTGTGGCTTGGCTATCATTTTCTGGTTCAGGATATTCAAATGGTAGATAATTTTCTTCATCAGCATCTTCCTCTAAATGAGGCATTACATCATGCAGCTCTTCTATTTCTCCTGTAGCTATATATTTTTTTAAAGCCAAAGGCCCATCTGATATAGCCTTTTCTAATTTGGAGCCAGCCTCAACTGGTATTAATTTTCCATAAATGAAAATGGCTGATGGAGTTATCTGTTGCAATGGTATTGCACCGGGTACAGATTCAACTAAAGCTTGTGTTAAAGCTTCAGATGCTGAGTCATCAGTTGTAGGTCCATGATTCCACTGTGCTTGAAAATTTCTAGGAATTGGTTTGCTATAGGGTACTTTCTTAACTTTCTTTTCAAAATCCATAGGTACAAATGTGGTATCCAAGTCGAGACCAGGGATGACTTTATCAGTATCTGAGGAAAATATTTCAACTTTGTCTTCGGGTCCCATTCCAGGTATAACTGCTGGTTCTTCCAAATCATGATCATCTGGCACTCCAGGTGGCAATGTATTTAGATTGTACTTATCTCTCATTAAATCACCAGGACGATTTCTAGTCCAAAACTTTGAAGTGTGATCATTTGATCCGGAACATAGAATATGACCAAGAGGGTGCCATGCCATAGTCCATACTATAGATTCATGAGCCCCTTCAATGCAACCTACTTCTTTATCTGTTCCAACATTCCAAAATAGAATAGCACCATCCGAACCACCGGAACAAAATAAGCCCTCATGAGTGGGATGCCAAACCACACTAGAAGCCTCTTTTTTATGTCCTCTAAAAATTTGTAATTCAGTACCAAGTTTACGAATATCAAATAGCTTGAGCAAATGATCACGGGATGCAGTTATTAACCAGTTGCCATTATCATTCCATTTTAAATCCATAACTGTAGACTTGTGTGCATGTAGTGTTGATAAAGCTGTTCCAGATTTTGGATCCCACAATTTAATGGGTTGCTGGTTATCTTTACTACCAGACACTATAAGCGCTTTTGTTGGGTGCCACTGAACACATTTAACATCAGCACCATGACCTCTCAGAATTCTTTCTTCTTGACATCTATAGAAATCAAATATTCGTAATGTACCATCATCTGAACAGGTAACTATTTTGGAATCACTAGGACTGAAACTAATACCTCTAACAGCTTCTTTATGAGCTTGATACATTTTAACATTGTTCATGTTGCTTTGCCAATACTTGATGAATCCTGAATGATCCCCAGTAACCATCCAACCTTCTCCATGAGACCAAACCATAGATCTAACTGGTGAATCATGAGCTTGAAGAATAGTCTCAAAATTAAACGTTAGACCATTCCACAAGGTAAATTCTCCTGATGAAGCGCCAGTAATTAACCTACGACCTTCCGGCGTCCAAGCGACGGCAAAAATAGGACATCTCATTTTATTAGTGGCAGTTTTAACAAAACGGGTGGTAACGGCATTTATAGGATTATCAGGATAAGAAGGCGGTGGTAAAAGGTCGGGAGTATACATAGCGTCGGGTTGTAACGCGTGCCTATCCCGCCAGTCTCGTTGCCAAACGCGACACTCTAAAGCTTTTATTATTGCAGCGTTGTAATCAACAGTTTTTCGCATAACAGACTTCCGTAAACGTTTACCATCGAAATCATCTTGAGTCATATTTAGCGGACCCTGAGGAGGGAATCGCATTTGGTAGTTGAAAGGCCTAAAATTATGGCGCATGTTGTTACGGATCGGTGGACCCATAGGACCACCCATACCAGGAGCGGGCATGCCCATATTCGGCGGAGGATGACTGAAATCCATTATTAATAACTCGAATACCTATTCAAAGAAATATATTGGTTACAATAGTATGCATTACCGAACAATTTTAACAGATTTCTATTTAACAGTTTACTTTCTGATAAATCCTTACCTTGTCCACAAAAAGTATGCTATAACATTATCTGCCGTATTTCACTTTCTTGTACACGAACTAAACTACTATATTCACAATAACTTAGCATACAAACAATATAAACGCTAACCTAATTCATTGAATAGAATGGCAAACGCAACCATCAGCCATGTTGTCTTAGAGCTGTAGCTATTGAAATCGGTAAATAAATTTTACATTTGATTAAATATCTATTTAATTCGTATCTAATCATTGGTACGTAATAAACAATTCAAAATATTAATGATACTCGTTATTTTTGTTATAGTATATATTTCAAATTACGCGGTATTACATTAGGTTATATGAGTTTATTGCAGGTCGAACCATGGATTTTTGAAGATGGAAGGTGCAATTATGATTTAATACTTAAAAAGTAAAATTTAAATAACTTAAAAAGTTAAAAAAATTTTTTGATTAGATTCTTATTTATTTTTGATTCTTCGTATAATAAATATCGATTCGTCTTTTCAAGAGCATCACTATGTTATCTCGCTAGTCTATGTTGCTTAATTGTTTTTAATTATACAAATAATGGTACCTGATATTTAACAAACCTTACGTAGTCTCCATCGGTTATAGGACGAAGATGAAAAACATACCCTAGTTTGTTATAAAATTAGCTATGCTCGTGAATTTATGACTTTTTATGAGAAGCTCAAGAATGTTATTTTTATTAATATTTTTAATCACTACCTAATTCGTGTAACACATTTACACAGAGTATGTCTGAAACAATTTTCAGATTTAAACCATCCTGAGATTTAAAAATTAAAAGAAACCATATCAATTAACATAGTATAAGAGTCCGAACTGTCGTAGTAGTATATTTTTTATATATTTTATCTCGCATTGGTTTCTTATTGGCACTCTTAAACTATAGTTTATAGCTGACATTGATATATAGTTTATATGTTATTTGGAGGACTATTAAATTATGTGTCCTATTAGCCAGTCAATTTAAATTGATCCTTAATCCTGCCAGACACGAATTAGTTCTGAATTTTTAAGCTAACAATAAAATCAGTCAACCTCTGCAGTTAATAAAAACATCCAGTTTGTTCATAATTTAGGTTACATTTTGGTATTTTTCGTATTTTGGTATTTTATTTTAGAAAAAATAAATAAAAACAAAATATCAGCTTTTTTACGATGATCTTTATTACTAGGATTACTCTGATGCTTCGGCGCTGGAAGGCAAAGTTACAACAGAAGGCGTAGGCGGAGTTACAAAGGTTGACATGTCATAGGAAGAGTAATCTTCGTGCTGTATAACATCTCTAGCGTCATCAACACCACAAGTCAAGAATTTGCTAAACTTCGCTAGGTTTAAAAAACCAACACCACAGGGTCGATCTACCATGCGAGATATCATTATTCCAACAGCGTAACCATTGCATTCTATGACTGTACCGAGATCATCCTGAAAAGTATCAGTTATCAATATTTTATATAAAACCTTGTAGTGTTTAGAATAGATCTCAGAGTAGATAGTACTAATCGGTATGCCCCCTCTACACTACTCGGGAAGTTGAACGATGTTAGCCGAATACGATAGTGTAGAGAGACACTTCGGCTTACCTCGTCAAACTTTACCTCGCCTCGGGCGACTTCCATTTGTTGTCGGTTTTTGCGCCCGAGTCAAAGGGCCCGAAGTTGCACGAAGTGCGTTCACGAAGTACCTCTCTACACTACTCGGCCGACTTCACTGCAGTACTCATTTTTTTTGCGCGGGACACAATTATGAGCAATATTCGGTGGTCACAGGAGCAAATTATGTTGTTCCTGGAAATTCTGCAAGCGGAGACCATTATTTGGGACCCCAATGTTAAATGTCATGTGTTCAAGTTCTACTTGAGCTTTCATTACAAACGTGCACAGACTGTCGGCGCCTTATAGCGAATAAGCTCATCGCAAAGTTGTAGTGTCGCACTTCAGACTGTTGCCAAAGTATCTCGAGTACTTCGTCGAAAAACTCCGCGAGTAGTGTAGAGGAGGGGTTATTATAACCAAGAAAACAGTGAAACGTAAGTTTTGAAGTAAAGACGCAAAAAGCACATTAGTATAGGGTCCCTATGACCTTGACAGAGCTCTTTTTGTTCGGATAAACAAAGACAGCAATTGTCCGCTTTCTTTGTTTTATATAATACGACTAATATTATTGTTAATAATTATTATTACTTTTTTTACTGTTTAGTTTGATGTATTTTGAACAAGTGTTTCTTAGTTTTTTGTAACTATATTTTTTTGTTACAACAAGCTAATATTCTCATGAAATAGTTAATTAAAAACATAACTTATAAAACGTTCTGAAATGAAATAATTCGTGATCACGCTTAAAAAATGCTAAATATGCGTGTGAAAAACTCGTTCAAAAATGATTATTTTTTAAACAGGTAAAGGAATTAGTATACATAGTTTTATATATTCAAATTTATCTGAATATGCAGAAAGCCTGATACTCGAGCGAACATACCTACTATGTTTTTCGATAATAAATATCTATTCTTGTTTGGTGATATGGTAGGAGGTAGGGAACGTATTGAGCACAGGATACATGCCCAGAGCGCCGGCCCCAAAACACTAGTGCTACTAGAGCAATTATTTTTGTATTTCAATTTAGCTGTTTTATTTTAATTTACTTACGGGACATAGGGCACCATATTTCTCCGACTGAAAAGATTTTAAAACATATGTAGGTATACTTTTAGCGAACCCTGTGAAGTAAAATATGGAGTACCCTAAGGGAGTGTGCTTGGACCTACGTTATTTATCATCTATATTAACGACATAATTCATACTACCCTGAAAAATGGTAGAATAATTGCATTTCAGATGATACTGCTCTAGTGTTTAATGGTAGTGACTGAGAAGATGTCACTGCAAATGCCTAAATTGACTTTACTGACATACAACAAAAATTGAATGGAAGCCTACTAACTTTAAATGCAGATATAACAAAATTTTTAACTTTTTCGATTACTAAAAAAACTCAACCACCTATAGATTCTTTGCATCTCGTTGCCCACCGGATAAATTGTAAATTTAAAAAAAGTACTTGTGTTTGTCCAAAATTAGAAAATGTTTCAACATATAAATATCTTGGCATAACATTAGATTCTTTATTAGAACTTTTAACCCTCACATAAATATTTTAACGCAAAGAATTCGGAAATTAACTGCAGTTTTTAGAAATATAAGACAAATTGCTACAGAAAAAAATTTAAAAACATTATACGTAACTCTATGTCAGTCTCTTTTGTCGTACTGTATTACTATTTGGGGGGTGCTACTAAAACGAATATGTTATCGCTAGAAAGGGCACAGAGATCTGTACTCAAAGTTATGTACATTTTACCCTTTAAATACCCTACCTCAAAACTCTATATCCATAGCAAATTTTTAACAGTGAGACAATTTTACTACCAAGAACTTATTCTCAGACAGCATAAACTATGTAAACCTGAAAATAAACTAACTCATAGTAGACGAATGTATATGGGTTTCCAAAATATACATCAGCCATGTCGTACACGGTTCGCACAGCGATTTCTAAATTTTGCAGGACTATTTATTTATAATAAAATTAACCATGAAAAAGATATTCATGACATGAATAAACACACATGCAAAACAACAGTAAGGGAATGGCTCTTGACATTGGACTACAACAAGACAGCGGAATTGCTAACAATATTATGCTAGACTGGACTATATTTATGATTACTACAACTGTTATGTATATTGTATATACACAGTATAGCTTCATATTCTATGTATTTATGTAATATATGCGTAAATAATATGTTGTATTAACAAACCTTGTATTATATTAGACCATATACACACACATCCACACTTACATGCATACTACAGAGGTATAGGTGCTTATAAGAACAGGCTAGTCCTAGTTTAGGTACTTAAGTATCAAAGTGTATTTTAGTTTAAGTTTCCTTTTGTTGTTGAATAAAGTTATTATTATTATTACTTAATTTCAGTCCATAAACATTGGATGGTATCCACTTATAAGTACATAACTAATTTGGATAGTTTCATAGAATAATCAGGGTATGCATTTACCTTACATGAGAATTGTTGAGTGCATAGAAAATTATCACCATAATTCCAAAGGTCCAAGCAGCGTTCGCTTGGAAACAGAGTAATGTCCACTCTTCGCAGATTTATCAATAAAGGTATTAAGAATCCCTGTGTAGAAATAGTTTTATTTTGTAGACTTTATTTTTTGTCTATACATACATATTATTATTATTTTGAGCGTTACATATTAAGTATACCTTAAAGCAACAGATCAATCTACACAAATACTTATCCTTACAAATATTTTAAACGTAAAAATTTGTATGTATGAATGTATGCTTGTTATTCTTTTACGCCAGAACAGCTGAACAGATCTGGATGAAACTTGCAACATAGATTTTATTATTAATAGTCTGGATTATGACAGCAGGTTGATCTGTGTACATAGTGATGGATATATGTATTGTTATTTCTTACGTTTCTTCGACTACCCCATCCGAAAAATTTACATCTCTTGCTGGGGTCCGCAAAAAGTTCTTGACCTTCCAAAGGTTCAGGTTTTTCAACAGGACCGTATCGCAAACGATTAACAGCGAAATCAGCGCCAGGCTCTCGTTCATGGAATACAAACTGTTTATTCAAAACCAATAATGCTAAATTTGCTGATACACAATCAACCCATCTTCTGGAATGGTTGTAAGCTAGAAATGTAACAGAAACCCTTACATCGTTTTTTTCGCATTTGATAAAAATAATCAGAACGGAAATCCGCAACAGTAACTTTATAATGTTCTGCGACTTTTTTAAGACTTAACATTCATTTTACCTTTATGAATGCCAACGTGCTCCACAACTCGATGCACGCCAGCGTATTCCAGGAATTTATGAGTACCACCAAAGACGTGAAATTTGTTTCTCTCACCAAACACGCAAATAGCTGGAGTGAGGACAACGTGTGCTTCGATTAAAGCTCCCACACAAAACAGTAACGCATGGGACAAATAATAAACCTGCAATTTATTTTAAATGTTAAAGTACATAATATAGAAACATTATTTATAAGTAAGTTAAAAGATTTAAGTGCTGTTTTTAGCTTTTCTGCCATCATAGTCTGTTCTTATATATTGTTTAAATAACACAGCGTCTGGGCACGTTGTTGTAAATTTTTGGTGTATTAACCATGTTCGTGCATGAAAATATGTACAATGCATTCTGTATTTCTTAATTCGTGGGCTTTTATAAAAAAGTATATCTAAGTATATATAATTTTGGTTTCAAGCAGATAAATTTAAAAGTAGATTTAAATTTTCACATCTATTTAAAAGATGAAAATTAGTATTGAAATATACACACGTTATTTCCTTGTGCAATTAAAACGATTAGTGAGCTTTTGATCATCCCCTGAAAATATTTTTAATAGGTGCATCATACCACAGACTGTCCTTCTGAAACATCGGCTTGAGCACCTTGGAACCCCGCGGCATTTTGAAAGTCTATATCCACTGAAATAAAAAAAAATATATTACTAATTAATATTTTCCAATTAAAAAAAACGTGATTTTAGAGCATTTACACAACGTTGCTATTCCTCCAATTTGTCCTGCACCCATTTTAATTAAGCAGAGTGTATTGAATTAATCATAGTACAGGTAGTTAATTTTATGTAACCGTTAAAATACATTAAAGTCATTCATTTGGAACGCTGCAAAAACAAGTTGATTAAAAAGTATTTCTAACATATATCATCCGCATTATTTATTTTTAATAAAACCAAAATCATAGGACAACTTTGATCTCATCTTTCTTAAACCCCAAGCCCTAAATATGCTGAAAACTTTTTAATAAAAAATAATAAATATAAGTAAAGCTTTCTAAATCTTCGAGATTATAAAGTTATTGACATTTTGTACTTACATTATCTTATTATGGTAGTAAATGACGGAAGTAACTATAGCTAGACTGCCATTGGGGGTGCTTTATAGAGGACCAAACAGGCCCTACTGATCATTGACCCTATAATTTATCGTTCGTGATACACTAATTGGCACTAACTACTACAGAAAGTACAGTAAGACTCCCGGTGATGTGTATACCGACCAAGCAAACGACCCGTTCGTTAGTATTCTCCTAATCCATAACTACTCCGACACTAACGTTATAACATAGAGTAGAGCATGGTAGAATCTGGCAAGAACCGCTAAACGTTTGTCCTCACCTCTGAACGTCGTTTATCTTGGCAAAGAACCCGTAGTTTTTTTGGAAACTCCATCGACTCAGTCGGTTATAAAGAACGTTAAGACGAATAGTACCGTCAGAATAGAATAGTGACTCCCACTGCACCAACTTTCGTAAGAGGCGATTAAGGTACCAGAGCCGACAGATGGCAATATATCCATTCGGAACAGTGCAGCTCAAATGCACAGGGCGGGGATGGGCAGCAGAATCCTCGTCGCGAAAACTGCACTCTGCGATTCTCAACACGCTTGCCCAGCGCGGCATTTATAAGCAAAATACATCCTTTCTTTGAGATGCCTATGTCCAGCAGTGGACTTTCAAAGACTGGTATGATGATGAGGAAATCAATATTTGAATAAAAAAAAAATCAAAGCAAAGGTCAGCTCTTCTGTCAGAACAGTATTAGGATCATTCTATTTATGCCTTTAATAATTAAATATTAATAATGCCTTTACCAATCAAAGCATATAAATAAAATAATATAAAGAAAATTAAACTATGGGACGTTTCTGTTTACGTGCTAAAAAATATAGTTCTCACTAGAACTATAGGATTTTTACTACGGTTGTTAAATATTACTGCAAGGTCCTAGCAATCAGTGGTTTGTTTCCAATCCTAAGCCTTTCAAATATTAGTAGAATTTATATATCCTTTGTCATTAAACTCGATTTTTTTACTTGGCTTTATTACATATTTCTGAACGTAATACTATACTGTCAAAGTCATACAATGAAATTAATGTCATGTCTTATCAGTAGTCAAATCGCTAAGGAAGTGAAGTTGGCAAATATTTTAATTTGATTTGTGAACTGGTGCTGAATATTTATATGTTAATTACATTAATTAAAACCTAAATAAAACAATCGTAACATCTATGCACATATTCGTTCTAAAATACTTTCTTTAAATTAAATAAGAACCTTAATCGCTGATAAACGGAAGTTCGATGCATAATATTTTGCATATAAACATTTAAATAATGCATACTTATGCTGCGTGCATTACGTTTTTCGTGTTATTGATAGCTCTAAATGTTAAAATATCGGTCTCGCAATACAATAAGTCTTGGAGTGACAAGTATGAAAACAATAAGTGCCCTAAATTGTATCCAAAAAATTTTGTTGCTCACGCTCCTGCTGGTAAGTATGTGAAATAATGTCAAACGTAAATTAATAAATACAGGCTATAATAGCACCATATAATATTTAATGTGTTGATATAAAAAAATAAAGGAAGTGATTAAATTAACTATGAATCCTTTTACACTAATAATATTTTTTAGGTAACTTAACTGCTGGAAATTACTCTGAAAAGACTGGTCTTAAAGGTCTTAGACAATGTGTAATGGCATGTTGTTTGAGCGACTCGTGCAATATTGTGTTCATTGTAGAAACAAGATGCTTTCATGTAGAGTGTGTTAGTGATGAGTTGTGCCTGCCATTGTCTAGGGTTGGCAGTAGAAAATGGGAAGCACACGTCTCCATGATACTTGTAAAACCTGTTCTTCCAAATGGTGTGTATAAAAATATTTCGAACCTTTTATTACTGTCCCTAGCCAATTACAATGTTTTAATATAATTTCTGTTACAGAGAATTGGTCAGATATATTAGATCAGTCTAGTTACTCAGAGAATTTCTCCCCTGAAGAGGAATCAATTTATTCTCCGTACACTAGCCATAGGAATGATCTGCTAGCAGATGATGATGATTCTGGTTTTCTTGCACGATTTATCAATAATCTTCCAATGGACGAAGATGAACCAAGAAGCTTTGATAAATTCAGAGACAACAATGACAGTGATATGATAATGGATTCTTCAAAATATTACCTTGAAAAAGTGCCATGTGAAGTAGGACGCAATGAATGTCCCTTTAATGCAGAGTGTATCCCACTAGGTCTTAATTTACAGAATGGCATCTGTAAATGTGTGCCAGGAACAGAAGAAAATTCTCAGGGTGCATGTGTCCAAACTATGAGGCCATTTGCTAAAGGACCAACTATTCCTTTGGACTCTATTAAGAAAACAGAAGAGTTATTGGTGGAACCAAAAAATGATGACTCTAAAACAGAGTCAACTTCACCTAAAACAATTCAAAATTTAACTGTTTCAGTTTCTGACAAGAATGTAAGCTTACTACTGTAACTAAATAAATTTAAAACAAACAATTCTCTTAGAAATATAAAAATATACATTATTATGATAGGTTGAGGTTTCTTAATTTACTTTACAGGTTCAGTTGCCAGATAATGAAGTCACTTTAGCTGCATACACTATTCCGGATGAAAAAGCAACAAAAACTCATTACAATTATGTTTGGATTTTAGTTGATCAATCAAAAGGTGGCTTTACAGGTAAATATATAATGAGAAAATTATTTTTTTATTTGTTATATAAAGTATGCATTTTAAAAAGACTTAATTTTGTCAGTTGATAAGCCTTTGATTCAATATGTGACTTGATTTAAAATACATTCATATATGTAACTGATTTTAAATTCAATAGGAAATATGAAGCAAGATGGTGCCACAGTCAAATTAACTGATCTTACAGAAGGTCAATACAGGTTCAAAGTAACAGTTAATGGTACAAACTCCTATGGAGAAGGTTTTGCTACTGTGACAGTCTTGCCGCCTCAAAGAATTAACACTCCTCCATTGGTGGTCATCACGCCCCAATCGCAGACTGTAAAGTTGCCTAACTCAGGAGCTGTACTAGATGGGAGTGCAAGTAAGGTTGGTAATATGTTCTTACAACTTTAAAAAGTTATTGTCAAGTTTTTAATCCTTAACTGGATATGGTATTATTAAGATTATTTGTTAAAGTAATTATTTAATATCTATCTATATATTAAATTCTTTTGTCACTGTGTTAGTTACCATACTCCTCTGAAACGGCTTGACAGTTTCTTTTTTATTTAGAAATTTTATTCTTTTATTATTATGGTTTGAGAATCGGCTCCTATCTATTTTTCATACCCCTAAGTAATAAGAGTTATCCAACCCTAGTATTTATTTTGGACAATAATATTATATTTTCGTAATCATCATCATCATACCAGCCATTCAAAGTCCACTGCTGGACATGAGCCTCCTCAAGATAGGGAGAATTTTGCCCATAACTGCCGCGCTGGGCAAGCGCGTTGGCAATCGCAAAGCGCAGCTTTCGCGACGAGTATGCTGCTGCCCATTCTCGCCCAGTGCATTTGAGATGCATTTTTTCGGATGGATATACCGCCATCTGTCGGTTCTGGTACCTTAGTCGCCTTTTACGACACCTACAGTGGGAGGTACTATTCTTCTCTGCTGGTACCTCACGGTAATTTTTTTCATAATGTGGCATAAATAAATACCTACAACCCTAAATTTTCACCCTTCTATTCATCAACCCCTGTATTTTAATAGTTGTTTTAGTAATCTATTTTATCATTTATATGGCAGGACAACATTTGCCGGGTCAGCAAGTCTATCTATATATTAGTGTTCTGATTTACCTGCCTTACCAGATTCTTAAAGGCAGGCAATAGGCCTGTAATTCCTTTGGAGTTGCAGGTGTACATCAGCTTCACTGATTACTTTCTATCAGGTGACTTGTTGTCTTGTTTGCCCCTGTAATATAAAACAAAAATACATTTTTATGCACATAATTACTCACTAGTGTAACTTTCTCTATCTGTCCGTTTAATAGGACGATGATGCTATTATATCTTGGCATTGGGATCTCACGTCTGGTCCTATTGGTTATCAACCACCTCTACAAGAAGGACCTACACTGGTGCTAAAAGATCTCAAACAACCTGGCAATTACACATTTAGGTTGACAGTTGAAGACTCAGATCATGTTAAGAATTCAACAACAGCTAACATCACAGTATTGAATCACACTGATTACCCTCCTGAAGCAAATGCAGGTATTAACCTAATAAGTATATAATTTAATTATTTTTGACAGGCACATGCCCCTAATTTCGAAGGAATACGCATCGCATAATAGTTCAGACGCAAAAGTCGTGGATTCAATGTCTGTACCCAACCCATAAATTCATTTGTATTGGTCCTGGGTGTTTTTAGTGCCTTTTTTGTTTTCGATTCACCTAAGACCAATGGTTTGCTCAGTTGTCTCAATCACAATTTTAAAAAACTAGACCAAATTTTGAGTCATTTTGTAATTTGTACAAATTAAGAAATGTGTTTTAATATCTTTTATTACCAGTCATTGGAAGTCCACTGCTAGACATAGGCCTCCGTAAAAAGGGGATTTTTTTCCTAAAATTGCGCGCAGGCAAGCGTGTTGGCAATCGCACAGCACAGCCCTCATACTTGAGCTACACTGTTTCATACCGCCATCTGTCGGTCTTACTACCTTAGACGCCTCTTACGACACCTAGTACAGAGACAGGTACTATTCTACTCTACCGGTACCTCATGGGAAACACGGTTTGTTCTTCAAACACGATTTCAATATCTTTTTCAGGACAAGATGTGATAATTTATCTGCCGACCAATAATTTGACGTTAAACGGCAGTTTATCTACTGACGACCACGAAATCACTTCCTGGGAATGGACCAAGTCAGCTGAGGACGAAAACAAAGCCGTGGATATGCAAAACACCCATTCACCATATTTACAGGTTTGTTAATTTCTCTTGCGAGAGTACATATTAAGTTTACCATATCTATCAACTAAAAGCATTGAATCATGAGCTTTATCGTTTTTTTCTATATTTTGTAATACTTTATTTAAATATTTAACGTATATGTAAACTAACTCTAAAACCCTAGAGTACGGATTAAAATTTAATTCTATCACTTAGTGTTTAATTAACCGAATTTTTATTTAAAAATATATATTGATTGGGTATTATTAGTATAGGAGGAATAGGTATAGTACTTAGTTGACGTATGAGTACTGATTGTACTTATGACAATTATTTTCGTATCACTGAATACTTTTAGACATTCAAAATATATATTTATAAAAAACTTTAAGAAATAATGTTTTATATATTATTTACAATTATCTTTTATTTATTTATTTACACAACAACTACAACAAGCCACTTTTCTAGTTATGACACATTTTTGTTATATCACTAACTTGGCAAACAAACATACGATTTGTATAATAGCAACGCATTCGCAGCTTATAGGCGCTCACAACAGATCCACTTACACAATTTACACCTAAACCCATATTATATAAAATTATTCAATATATACGCTGACTCTCCCACTTTTCCAATCGAAGCACGGCACTGCTGTCTGGAATAGATTAGAGCATTATAAGATCGGTAGATGCAATCCCTTACTTTTTAAAATGCGTTTAGATCTCGGATAAAAACCTACATTGTCGGCAGCTATCAAACCTATCGGAGGGCGTGTACACATTCGTACTGAAAGTGACCGACTCGTCCGGACAGTCGTCCACTGCTGATGTGCACGTGTTCGTAAAGCCACCGACCAATACACCTCCAGTAGCAAGCGCCGGACCAGACACAGTGAGTTTATTGCAGAAATTGTTTTTTTTATTATTATTTTAAATAAGTACGTAAATTAACATAAGTACGTAATCGTCAATTGTACGTTTTTTATAATATTTTGTTGTCAATTTACTATCTAAAATCAAAGAGTTTTTGAATGACTTAGAACATGTGTGTTAACAGTGTCTGCCTATAACGATTAATTGACCAAAATCTATTAAATTTACTGAATCCTGACCGTAATATAAGTGAATGCTCGTAGGTTTAACTTTCAGAAAGACAGTCTGTTCAACTCTTCTCGAGTCTATTCAAGATTCAGAGAAATACTAGACATTAAGGTTATCAAGTAGACAGATAACGTAGTTTTTGTTCGGAATTTACAATAGCCGTTGATCCCTTTTTTAAAACAAAGAACATTTGTACATTATAGTCGTTGTACTAAGAAAGCAATGTGACTAAACGCATGGATATTTAAATAACTGTTTTGTTATTGATGGTACCTACATACGCTGATAAGGATTAAACTTACACTTCATAACTAATGTTATATATATTTAGACCGCCGGACGTTGATAAACATAACGATACTCAAATATGGCATTACATAGTATCTGAATACTGTTGGACAACATTATTCCATATCTACTGTTTACTGGCTAAACGGTATCTACGAAACAGGCATTCTGTACTTAATTTAAACAAAATGTTTTGTATACAATTCATTTATTGTAAGTACTGCTAGATTCTAGAAGTCTACAATTTGATAAATTATGAGCAAATAATATTCTTTCAAATTAAAATGCATGCAATGCAACTATCTGGGTTATCGCAGTCGTCGTCATCATGGATTATTTGTATCGCGTTGCACGTACCATTTTGTTATATGTTTAAGCAAGCCTTTGAATAAGGTGTTAGATGAAAGTGTCTTGCGCTAAACTGTATACTGCATTCTATAAATTAGTTGAAACATAATATCAATATTATTTGTCACTTTATCAAAGTTATTCACTGCCATCATAGCGTTGGAGAAATGTAGTCATATATCGCTTGTTCATAAACGTTGAACGAACCGCTGTTTTATAAGGTCATCAACACAATTTCCAAAGTAATAAACCAAGAATAGTGATTATAGAATCTATTTTTAAATTTAAATTTAGTTGCGTCCTTATTGCGGAAAAACTACGATTCCCCCGTGGAAAGAATGTAGGTTTTAAAGTCAAGATGCGCCTGTTTCAATAATGTACGTGTGTTTCCAGTTCATATCACTCCCACAAACGTGGATTACACTTAACGGTTCGGCATCGCACGACGACCACAGGATAGTGGCGTACACTTGGCGCTGCCTCTCCGGCCCCACTAACTCTAACATAATCACCTTTAATGAGTCAGTTGCCAACGCCACTGGCCTCACCAAGGGCCAGTATGTATTCTCGCTAACCGTTCTAGACGATAACGGCAACTCTGCTACTGATAACGTGACGGTTACTGTGACACAGAGTAAGTGTAGATAGGGACAAGTTCTGGTTACCGTCGCTCGTTGTGGCTTGGCTTTCATCAATCTATTAAGTTGTTTTTATTTTTTTACAGTTTTACTTGTACCTTTAGTAGCTTATCTGAGTAGTTTTTATTATTTTATTTGTATAATGTATTTTTAACTAGATAACAAAGAAGTACCTATTTTATACTGAAGCTGTAATATAAAGAAGTAAAGTCAAAATCAAAGAGCGCTTGATATAATTCTAAAGCTATATTTAAATAAATAACTTTTAGTAAAAATGTTGTCACATGATCGTGATGCATCGACTTGCTCATGCATCTTATAGATAACATTAATAAGTATATTAATTATTAACAAATGTCACATATTTCGAATAATTTTGTTTTAAATTGCATGAAATTTTCTTCTGTCTCTAACCATTTTATCATCCATTTTATCATCAGCAACCATTTTATCATCAGCACTGCCAAAATAGTCACTTATGCACGCCTCATCGCTGAATGTATTTCACTTAATAACTATGTTTTTTTTTATAATAAACAACATATTAATAGAGTATTTGAAAAATTTCAAATATTTTTCTATAATTCCATAATAGACAAGAACAGTCCACCAAAAGCAGACGCGGGCGGCGATCAAGTGCTCAACCTCCCCGTGTCCGTCCTCATACTGAACGGATCAAAATCCTCAGATGACTTCAGGATAGTTTCTTGGAAATGGACGAGATCCGGGTCTGGTTTAGCCGCTGGCACTGTAATATTGAACTCAGATACTCAGCCGGTGTTGATGGTAAGAATATTGTGTTATATGATGGATATTCACACGATAAAGGCTGCCTAAATGACGAAAGTGCTTAACGCATATCACAATTAAATAGCTTAAAGCAAAAACGTCTTAAACACGTTTCCCTATTATGCAAGTAAAGGAAATTGGCCCCGTATATGCCACCTAACATTTATTTTTACGAATATAGTAGATAGAAAAGAAAACACTATTTTTCATTATATAAATTAATTTATAGTGGAAATAATAATATTGTACGTTTTGTTTGTGTAGGTATACAAAAGCGTGTAATTGGGTTTTTTAAAGTATTTTTTATTTTAAAAATAAGATCCATATAGAAACTGTTTCGTTTTGCACTAAAAATCGATTAAATATATTTTAGCTAACAAATATAGAACCGGGCAGATACGTTTTCGAGTTAACCGTAACAGACGACCAGGGAGAATCGAATCGCGACACAGTCAGTGTGCAAGTAAAGTCAGACCCTTTGGAAACGAACCTCCTAGAAATGACACTTAACATCCCCATATCTACGTTCACCCAAGGGCAACTGGACTCGCTGTTGCAGAAAATGTTGTTGCTCCTCAAGGATGATATAAAGGTCAATGTGACGGAGGTCAGGGGACAAGTGGACACCGGGAATACGCAGCTCATTTTCTTCTTGTCCAAAGAGGTATTGTTAATTAGGTTTAGTCATATACTAATAATTTATATCGGTAGTTATTCAATATTGCCCAAGCTTAATCTAGAGCGTTTATGGCATGAGCATCAAAATCATTGTGCTATCAATATTTCTGCTATCGATCAGTGGGGTACATTATAGTATGGTTAATTAATGATTGGACATACTACCTTCTCTGATTACAAATCGGAGTCACACAAGTGAACTATCACAGCTAACTCGAGTCCTAACTACATATGATGAATGACACACACCTCTAGGTAAAACATGTAATTTATAAAAATATATTTATTTTTATAAATTAAATTTTTCATACTTTCGAAAGTTCATAAATCATAATAAACATAAACACCTCGATACAAAAAAATATATTACAACATCTTCACGTAATGTAAGGGAATCAATATTTTCCCAGTGTATGACGGGACCGATGGCGCAGATGGTAGCGATCCTTTAATGTGCGTAAACAAATTTTTATATGATACAATTTGTGTATTTTATGTGCATGAGTTCAGTTCTCAGTTAACACTCAGTTCAGTTATGATCGAGGAGTGCCCTATATGCTACGCCTGTGTGCGACGAGCAGGGCAAGCCGCTGTCGGGTGCGCGCGCGCTGGCGCCGGCGCGCGCGGCGGCCAGCGTGGAGCCCAGCGCGCGCGTGCGCTCGCTGCTGTGCCTCAGCACGTGCTCGGGCCGCGGCGTGTGCGACCAGGCCACGCGCACGTGCCGCTGCGACGCCTTCTGGATGCAGAGTCTGTTCACGCAGTTCGACCTCGACGCAATGCCTGATTGCGGTGAGTTTAATCTCCCTCCCCTGAAGCTTGAAACATAAAACAAATAGGTACATAAGTCAATCTAAATACAATCTGCGTTTAAGCAACGCACACATAGATAACGCTTACGGATACGTAGTCCATAGGCATATAAAGAGGGGGAGGGGGCATGACCACGGTATTTTATCGTTGGTTTTATTAATAAAATATATTATACTTCCATTCTTTATATTTCATTTCTTTCTCAGCAATAACTCAATAATAGTTTTTTGTGCATATGCCAAAGTTGGCAATAACTCCCTTTTGAGCGTTTTCTCTAAAAACCTCCGATATGGGGTTTTTTAAAATGAGGGTTAAAGAGTTTGCAACGCTATGATGAGCGATGATACCCCTCGTATTACAGTCGTCTATTGGTTACTGTAACCTCTTATTGCTTATTGGTAATTTTAGGCCACCGTATGTACGCTTGAATATTCTGGCTGTTGAATTTCCTGTTTATGCGTTCTGTTTTAAGTCTATTTTTGTGAGCTATAAATTTTTATAAATGGATTCATCGATTAACTGCGTCGACATTCTCAAGACCTTATTTACCATGGCTACTAGAGTGGAAAATTAACGACCCTTTGCACTTCACTGATAACTGCTTTTGGACTATGTACTTGTGGAAGTTACTTTATATATAACACGAGTCTTGAATAAGCGGCCGTGATACTTTTTCAACAGAATACATTTATGTATTTATTTTGTTTCGCGTGTGCAGATTGGTCGGTCGTGTATGCATCTCTAGGCGGAGTGGCGGCGTTGTGCGCAGCGGGAGGCGCGTGCTGCGCGGGAGCACGTCTCGCCCGCCGCCTGTGTGCGCCGCGCAAACTGCGCACGAGACCTAAGTACCGCCTGCTGCCGCTGGCTAACCACGAGGACACACCATGTGAGTACTATGTAGTGGGTAAGCTGATCGAGATTGTCCACCTCTCCCGCCGTCTATTTGTATGAATAGTATAGAGTAAAGGTGCTAGCTAACTAGAGACAGCTATTTCGACCGCTAAACTGCAGTGCTGGTATTGTTGTCTTCCGGTTTGAAGGGTGGAAGAGGCAGGGAATATTCTGGATAATATGACATAATATCTTTATGTTACATAGGTTGCGGCGCCGTACGTAATACGGTTACGCGGACCGTATGTCTGCCAAATTAGTAATATAAAATAATTAATATTTTTATGAGCACATGCTAATATTGATATGTAGGTAAACTTATTTTTTACAGGTGATCTGATATTTGTTATAAAAATTGGTAAGCACATACTCGTTTTATAACACACTAGTACCGGCAAACATAACTGTTTCACTATCTATATTTCGTAGAAAAATAAGTTTTGTTGTTACAGTTGCCAACAAAGACGTATCCGAAACGGAAACTGATTCAGACGTATTATTCGAGTCGAAAGGGCAAGCGACGTCGTTTTTAACACGAATGAACGGCGAAGCGACGCCGGGTAACAATTGGAAGAAGAACGGACACTTCAAAGGCGGCCGCAAAGTAAAGACGTAACTCCATGCATGGTAAATATCTGAGTACAGCCGATACACACCAGATCCAATAGGGTAAAGGACGCTGCACTTGTTACTGCAAAAATTAAATATATATATATATATATATATATATATATAGGTACTACTAATGTTATAAAAAGTGCTCAATCCTTTACATCATCATAAGTAAATTTGATTGGATGAGGTACGGATGTGATGTTATTTTCTTTTATTACTAGTAAAAACATTACAACTTTAGTAATGGCAATACCAAAGAACAGCGTGTTGTTCATTTTACTATTCTGTTTTGTAACAATGTGTGTACCTGTACTTATAATAGATTACATATTTTTTGGATTTACACTATGAGATAGAATAGGAATTTCTTGGGTATATTGTATCGAGTGTCCGATACCATATTCTTAGAATTTGAGCGTAACGCGTATATTGATTACAAGCGAGAAACCATGCAGCCTATCAAGTTATATTTAATTGATTTGTATTTTATCTCGTTTTATTATGAGAAATTTGTATTATATTTAAATTCTATTCCTGGAACGGTATTTAAATATAGGCCAGAGAGAAGTAACTAAATTATAGTTAAACACTACGCGTATAATCCATGTTTTTATAATACCAGTGTTTGTAAATTAAGATGTAAATCCTATGTACCGTAATTTGTGAATTAATGATAGTACAATGCGAGTGAGCCACAATCACATGTGCCTGTTTATTGTAAAATAATTTGTAGGCGTAAAGTCATTGCGAGCTTTTGTAAATTTTGGCGCAATCCGTCTAAAATATCAAATATATTACGTCGCTCCTTTACAATTTAACAATAACACAAGACAACATATAAAACTTCCATGAGTTAGTGTTCGTTTTTTAAGTTCGGCTACTTAGAGTTTGTTCGTTACTTATGTTGTGTCTTGTGTTATTCCTCGCAAAAGAGAAACATATCTATTGTAGTCTTATTGTGGTATTTCGAACATAATCAGTACATTTCAATATAGTAACTGATTGCTATTCTATAGAAACTGATTGCTATATTGAATCTTTGCACGCTCACCCTACACCACTGAACACTAAGCAAGGTATAGAATGTCTTTCTGTTGGCTGTACTTATTAACAAGTTATAATAATAACTCTTCTGATAAATCCTCACAATCAATAACTATGCAAATTGTTAATAGTATTAATTTAATTAAATAAGAGGAAATGAAAAAATATTTGTAATACAGTCGAATTTCGAAAATAAAGTTAGTATAATCGGTAGTGTTTACATCTAATTATATATAGAGTAGGTACCATTTTACAGAATTCCATAGATATAGAAAATCACGTTATAAGATTATGTACCTACTCGTACGTATCTAAGTATGTTAAAATGGAGTCTGAAAAAAGTACTTTAAGAGGGTCTACTGCTGGCAGAGGGTCTACTTCTTTTCTAAATAGTTAATTTAACCTTTTTTGCAAAGTTAACAAACGAAATAAAGAAATCATTAAATTATTTGATCAGTGGCTTAACTATATGATGATAGAAAGGACAAAAAACCTAAGGTCGCGGACCCGAAGAAGGCCCAAGCAGAGCTTGCGAAAATTTATGTAGTAGTTAATTTAATATTTCTCTCAACTAATATAGTTCTGCCACTGCACAAGTTAAAATATGATAAGATTTGATTTGTCTTGTGTCAATGTAATAGTATTTTTGTTGTTATATTTAAAATTAGTGCCGGTGCCCATTAAACCAAATTATTAATTATTAACGGGCTAACGATAGTTCCCTAAATTTTATTAAAAATATATTCATATACTATAAAACGGCTACATAGATCCTAATTATCTCGCGCCTCAAATTGATTACTTATGTAGGTTCAAAACGCCGCTACACGACATTATTCATTTGAAACGTTATACATCGTAAGATCGTCGTTAATAATGCATCGTATCAGTAAGGTATCAGTTAGCGAAATATTAAAACATTCTACATAATAGTCCAAAGCTTCAAAACTAATTATGAAAGACTAACATTATATTATAATGGCTAAATATGAAGCGTGTGAAATATATAATAATGCATTCGGAAGATATAATATGAATTATATATACAACGACAAATGTACATGTTAAAATTATGTGCGGTTAAAAATGTACATGTTAAGACTTTTACACAAAGCAAGAGATCAACCTACATAAATCTATCAAAACTGGCATAATTTATTAACGGGCGAGCAATATAGTTCGAAATTGATTAAGATATCTTGACAGATTTGTTTAAGTTGATCTGTTGCATTATGTACAAGCCTAAGAGTATATGTAAGATATAAACGAACCGAACAGTAACTGTTATGTCGTTAGTAGGTATTACATATTCGGCATTAGATCAAGTGTAATATCCATTAAGAACCAACTTTAATATCCTAAAATATTTTTATACAAACGTAACGCGAGTGTGCGCCGTTACACTTGAAATGTTGCCAACCATATTTAAGAATCGAGTCATAATAAGTACTCAATATGAATTTTTGTGTAATTGTTGATTCATGTAGATGTAGTGTATACATACAGTATACACATCATAGACGTATAAGTATTGCATTTTATATTATATACATAACAATAGGTATATTTGTATGCAAAACGCAGATGATCGTATTTACAGATAATTTATCATGTACTTAATTTACACATTTTATTTTTAAATATGTACCTATGCCGTAAGTGTTATTCATGTAAAAATGTAGTAGTGTCATGAAATTATATTATAAGGCGCCTCCAATAAGAACTTAATCCGTGGTAAAAATGTACAAATGTAATACATAATGGTAATGTATTTCAGCTTTGTGTCTCATACATACGCCTCAAGGAAATAACGGCCGAATGTGAGCAGCAAAAATACGATTATTTAATCAAATATATTGACAGGTCGATGGGAATGTATATATGGTAGTATTCGTTTATGACACTGAAGGCTTGTTCAGATACGTTTCCTTGACGCACATTTTTTATACGTTTGTGTATTTTAGTGCCAGCAGTCTTGTCGTTTGATCCCTGTGAGTTTTATAAGCGCGATTGTATCATGTCTTTAAATATTGCACTTCCTCTTCTGAAACCAAATGTTATTGTTCAGTACACAAACCATGTACCAATGTTTATTATAAATGTATGGTACACCATTAGCGCGCAATCTAACGATAAGACGAAAGCATAATATTATTTATGAGATCTATCTTTCTTATAAAGGATGACTTTTTAATTATAGTTCAATTACTTCAAGTTTGAACAATATGCCTATATTCTCACCTATTTTATAGTTCACGTTTATAGCACTTCTCTGAAATTTTATAAATTCTAGTCGTAATAATAGTGATATAGATCTTATTGTAAAATTTATAAAAAGTACACATTTCAAATAAGTTTATAATTTTTATAGCCGTAGATGCTAGTTTAGTTCATGTTATATTGGACTTTTATTTTTAGGATAACTTACAAAAATTTCAATTTAACTTTTTACTTAACGAAAGACAATAGAGAATGATAAGACCTTAAATAAAATGCTTCATTAAATTGTATGTTTTATTACAAAATTATTGCTTCCTTATTACAAGCAACCTTAATTAAGAAACAGTAATAGAGACCAATGAATCCATTACATTAACAGCTAGTCAATTAGCCAGCTAGCCTTCGTTGGACATCGCACCTCCGCTCAAATAGTGTCATCTTCGTTGGACATCGCACCTCCGCTCAAATAGTGTCATTAATGAGAAAAGTACTCTATCGAGACAAAGTTGATTAAAATTCATTATATTGTGTATTTTACATTTACTATCTCAAATAAAAATAACAATATTGGGTTTTATATACATATTTTGTGCTGTAATCTAAATAATAAAAAAGTGATGGTTTATATTTTTGAGCTGTTCACAATTTGAGCTAGGCCTATTCGATTTATATGTCTTGATGACTAATTAAGATACTTATGATTTTTATAATCATATGAATGTTCATAATAAACATTAATGTTAAGAAAAACAAGTCTTTAAACTAGATGATTTAAAAAATATATCAAGGTGACTGTTTAATGCCGCATTAAGGTTTGTTTTACGAACAAAAAAAATTATCAAATCGCAGTGCTAACATCTTTTATAGGGAGTTTTTTCTGATGTAATTATGAAAGGCTGAATTTCTGTAGTATAAAGCAACTACTATTTGATCACAGACAATATATCAAGACAAAAAAGGGCAGAAATACGCGCTTGTAAATTGGTATTTTTTATTGGCTTGTAAAATCTTAAATGCCAATACATATAATCAATATAAGTATTATACTGAGCTAAAAAAATTATAGGTTTAATCTCTTTAAGAAAATTAATTTTTCGATTAAATAAATAATGGAGGGGTAACGCGTTTTAAAATTTATACACCTGCACAATTACAGAAAGTCTATTTAGTCCCACATAAAAGTATAAAACCGTATTCGTCAAATATTTGATTAAGATACCAATACAATAGGCTATTCTCCAATTTCTTCATTTTTTTTTTAAATGTTCGTATATATCTGATAATTCATTATAATTTTTATTTCAGCAAAATATGACCGATTTATGCCGAAAAAAAAATATTAAAAATTTGTCGTAAAATATACGCGCCAAAATACCATCCGCCATTTTGGTGACGTCAATAGTACTAAAATATTGTAACCTCAAATTGACATTTGTCATTGACACGATATTGAGTTTGTCGGCTTTGTTGAGTTGTTTTTATTTATATAAAAAGATGAGTTTCTATAACCCGTATCGTTGGTGTGTTGCGTTAAATTGTAAGAATTCGACATTGAAGACTCCAGAAAAGTTATTTATTACTATTCCGAACGATGTTGTTAACCTCAAAATAAGAAAATTTCATTGAATTACACCTATGAATCACACAAATGATATTGTTGTGATAAAGTAATAGAAAGATTTACTTACATAGCTGTTTTTATATTTCTGCATTCGGCAGAAAAGAAATCTGTATTACACGCAAAGAAGTTTGTAATCATTACCGCATCTATCTTCGGTAAATTAGTACTTTCGGCTTTTACAAATCCGACGTCCATGTTTAATTATGCAAAAGTAGCGTAATAAAATACAAAATCTCTAAAATAAAAGGAATTATACACAAAAAAAGTAAAAAATTAAGGAACACAGTCAGTTGTTTACATTTAGATATTTTAGTGCTTGTGACGTCATTCTGGAAAAAAACATGGTGGACGGTGTTTTCGGTCACGTGACTTACAGATAATAAAACTCGGATTTTAATTTTGAAATATAAAATTAATCTTAGGTTTTTATGGAATAACGACATTTTTTTTCAATTCCTCACGTTATTATTTATTCAAGTAACATAATGTTATATTTTTTTGTTGATAGATGAAAATAGCCTATAATAAAGAACAAATGTGGAATAAATTATAATTAATAAAAAGACTGATACTTCCAAAAAAATGAAACCAAAGATACTACAGAAGAAAAAAGATACTACAGTGGGCAACAGATCAAAAAACCCAAATCTATTAACTTTAAACACAATTTCTCGCAAATATAGATTAATATCGATTGCAAATTTTGACAGATTTGGGTAGGTTGAGTAGGTTCCTGTGTGTACATTTCACAGAATTTTAACTTCTCATAAAGAGCACTTGTTATATTGTGAATATAAATGAAATTAACACCTTAAAAGGGTGGCATTTAGTCAAATCTTTAGTATGTATATAAAAGTTATTAAGTGCTTCTTGTGATAAATGCACATTTTCAAACCAGAGTTAACATTGTCATTTTTTATCATAATGAAATATCCAAATTATAGAGCTTTGAATAATACCGTTCTTAGTTACATTCTACTCTTTAATGACCTTATTTTAAACATGCATATTTCTTCCATACAACTTATTTATATTTAGTAACAAATCACAAATTCGGTTGGACTTATTTTTTACAAATTTGAGTACATTGGAATCTTTGTTTGTATTGCTATGAATTTAAAATCACAACCTACATCTTAAAATAGTTTCAACTTTACTACTCCAAATTACATTAGTCAATATCATAAAATAATATATAATATATGCAAATAAATGCATCAAATGCTGGGACAACAGACTTTATATTTATTGTTAAAAGCTACAATTACAGAGATTTTGTGCAATGCATTTTGTACATGTGTTTTGAATAGGCCCTAATTTTCTTTTGAAAACAAACATTTTATTACAGGATATACTCTTAATTTATCACTTCATTGTCCAGGCTATACATCTGAGTTGTTAGGGATAATAAACTTATGTAAAAATTAAATATGTTAAAGAATAACTGTGAGGTAACAATGTAACTCCATTTTTAAGTAAACATTTGGTGTCACAATGAAACAAAAGCTTTTTAAAAATGTCTCCCAAATTAAATTGATACTATTTAAATACCTAGTTATTTTCTTGTGTTTTGGTTGCTTCAGATTAGTTTCTGTGGATTTCATAGCATCACTGCATCACATCAACCAGTTAAAGCAAAACACAATAAATACTATATCTATAAAAACAGCAAAGCTACTAGTATATTCTAAACAATAAATAATATTTTAAATTTAAATTAAGAGAATTTACTTTGCCTTTTTCTTAGCAGATTTGACGGTTTGTTCTACTTCTTTAGACCACACCAATTGGTTTAGCTTTTCACCCATTGAATATAAACTACAGATTAGACCAACACTTACCAGATAAAAAACAATACGAACTGGCCAATTGAGAACAGTCAGTACTGGGTAGACCCAACTGTCAGTTTTAAAATAAATAAAGTGGATCCAAAATGCATAACACAACATAAAAGTACACAAAATAGATAGCCCTATTTTCTTCTTTGGATACATTCTAAATGAAGTAACTAATTCAATTAGAATAAATACCATAATATTAGAGTGCATCACATGATTTAACCATAAAGGAAAGTAAGGGTCCAAACTCCTCGGCAAGATAAGTTCTCTGTCCACTGCATATATACCCCAAAATGTAATGCCAACAAACATTGCAAGGGGAAAAGCTAATGAACTAAATATGGCATCCTTGGCCCGTCTAATAAATGGTTTCTCTGAAGGTGTTGGCTCATTATTTCCGATGAAATCATTGCAAAGTGCTATTGTAAAATATAGGGTCTGTACCATCTGTGGACAAATAATTAATGTCAATTAAATGTATGATTAATTAACATATCGATATGTTAAAACTTAAAGAAGGACTTACCGCATTTAAAAATGTTAAATATTTAAACTTTCCACCAAATTGTGTAACTGTACTTGATGTACTAGGAACTTGAACATATGAATAATCATAGTAGCAACCATAGAAAAAATGAATTGCTCCAAGAAGATGGAAAATTGCTTTGATCATTTTTGTTTTGCCTATGAGTACGAATTCCTGTAAAATAAATAATAAGTACCACGAATTATTAGAGTGAAAGTTCGAAACCGTTGTTTGACTATTGATCTGTGAAGGAATATCATTACCTCTTTACATAAGTTAAATTATAAATCAACAATTAAATATGATGTTTTTATCCCAATTTTTTGTCAGATTGGATATGTCAATTAATTATTAGAAAGAAAGAGTAATTGAAATTAATGGAATAGTAGGCAAAGGAAGTTCTTCCGACGACCGCTACCCACTAGTGACATTAACTGAGCAAGACAGATGCTAACAACTTGATTATGTTCGAAAATCATACAGCACCGGTGTGAAATGGTATTCGCAACGCTGTAATTCTGAAGTTACCAAATACAATCTTTAAATTTTATTTAATTCCCAAATTTGTTCTCAATTTTACGCTTTTAGGTACGTTTTTTTATGAAGCTTATCAACTTATTAATTACTAAACAAAATATATAAGATGTATACAAAAATACTTTTACATACCTAGACTTTTTCAAATGGGAAACTATCAAGACCAAATACCTCCAAGAGTATATACAACAACTATACACCCCGCTTGTAGAACCATAAAGTTCCGCGCCAACGTTTTTGTGGTCCGGGACCGGGAAAAAATGGTCAAAACTCTCTGTAAAGAAGTGTGCAGTGTATTGATGTAAAAACTGGTAATGATAATTTCGTAACTCATTTTTGGCCATATATTTTTTCTTTCGTTTTGCTGACCTATAAAGTACAGGACAGTAAAACGTTTATAAAATATATATAACTTGCGGACGTTTAGAATTTCTGTTCTGTGTACAGTTGTGTAGTAGGGTAGAGCTGTGATTTATTTAACATTATTTTACCTACTGAGTAAAGCGCACGTTCTAGAGCTAGACCCATCATATGATTGCTGAACTGCCTCGTATATGACAAGCGATTGACAAAGTATTATATAATTCTAAAGGAATTCAGGGGAGGCTTTATACGTCCTAAAAATACTGAACGTTCGCCTTATGTTACCTGACACAGCCTTCATAAGCTATTTAAACGATAACTTGTCATCGAAAAAAAGTATTTATATAATGGCAGTAACTTTAAGTTTCACAATTGCATGTATTCTCCGCAGAGCGACATTCCATATACTTTTTCTCTTTTGGTGCTGCTCTTGTAAAAACATACAAATTTAGTTTATTTTTGTTGAGGGTCAATAGGTTATTCTAAGCCATTTAGATACTTATGCCAGTTCTAGTTCAGACTTCCGTACGGTGTCTGTTCAGCTTTTGAAATAAGCGTAGTATTACAAACGTAACAAATTATATTAGCGTCATTTGTTGGGATGTTTATTTTATATATATATACCCTGGCGAGTATGATGTTGATTGTAATAACTTACATAACATCATAATTTTATTCATTTCATCTGAATTTATATCGCGATATTCTATACCAGTGTTCGGAGCATAAATCGTTAAAATAAACTCTTTTTGATGGCATCAAAATAATTTAAAAATATTGACTCATCGCAGATTTAACCTACCACGAATATCTGATACATGAACCTATATCCCACTACTTAACAGGTTGTATTTGAACAAAATATCTATGAATATAGCGAAATTACAATTAATGATGGTGTAAAGAAAAGCAGACGAAGTTGGTACACAAACTAACAGATGATTAACCTGCTCAAATCTCTCACAATCTGCACAATTTATCAATCAACATTAATGTTTAAGCGCGGGCCAGTGGCTTCAAAGATGGCCGTGAAATTTTGATAGATTTGTCTAGGTCGCTGTTGTTTTGCTGAGGCTACGGAGACTGCGTGTGGTAGTTTAGTTTAGCCACTGACAGAAAATAAATTCAAATATACGATTTAGAATATTTAACATTTCGCATCACGTCACTTTGTTGTACCGGCTAAATTGTTTTGCAACTAATTTATGACCTTGAAACGTTTTGTATTATACATCATTTGTCGTTTTATTAAACTAAAACTGAAATATTTATCATTAAACACACCGTGAACATTTCATAATAAGCCCTGAAAGTGACAAATCACAAAAAAAGAACAATGAAAATGCAAAGATTAATTATTTAAAACAAAGTAAGTTTAAATAGGTGGAAGTTTATCAAACAATTTTGGTTCTTCATCGGGATAGGATGCAGTAAATGCTGGCAGGTAAGGCTGTGTGTATTTCGGTTGCTGTTGCTGCCCAGAAATTTCAGGCAACGCTCCTCGTACCAATCTTCGAAGTGCGGCATTTCGACGACGCAATGCCATCACTTCATCATGAACCCTTTCACGTTCTAAAAAAGTGACATTAAATTTCAATAATTCGCCTATCATAGATTTCATTATAAAAATTGTCAACTATAGGTCATTCACAAATTAAGCAAAAATAAAGTTTTAGCATACCCTAAATATCATCTGGTGAACTAGACTGATTTTTATTTAGCATAAGTGACACCCAACATGGTAACGTACACACAAGAAACCTACATACAATAATAAAGCTGCCCACCTTGTAAAATTGGTAGGTAATTGTTCAAGCCCGTAAGAAGACCGTCCCAAAAACGATCCTTTTCGTGAGGGAATGTATTTTTCCATTGCGCCCAATATTGTTCAATTTCATCTTTTTTTAGTTTACGTGAAGGAGTTCCAAAATCTGGAGGCTTTACGCTATCTCTAAATTGAACAATTCTGCAATTAGCTGACGATTACATTTTAAATTAGCATGTACTTAGGACAAATAATTACGACTCACAGTAAATTGTAAAGCTTTCTTTTCTCAGGTGGAACGAAAACCGAAATAAATTCTCCGAGAGCCGTCAATACTTGCATGGGTTCGATTTCTAAGTAATGACCAACTGTAAAAAATAAGAGAAGTTTTTACTTTAATATTCAATCCAAAAGACAAATCAAATTTTCTAGCATTCAAAATGCACAAAATGTTTAATGGAAAACTGGTAAGTCTGTTATAAATTTAAATTATAATATCGTAGCTTGTCTATATTTAGCAATATATAAATGTTAAACAGACACGAGCATAGGAATGGATTTTCTTTCTTCTGCGATGCAGTCAATGGTTGTGAAGAAACAGTGACACCTCGGGTTCCAGGGCGACGCGCCGTTGTCGTGTCTGATGCTACTCCTGACATAAGAGCGCTTGCTGTGAGAAGAAAATAAAAATAAGAATAAAAATATACTTAAATGAGAATTCGAGTTTTGAAGGATTTATTCGACCATCGCGACTGCGTTTTATCATGAAACCGGGATTTCGGTGTTTGTTGGAATGGCATTTTTTTTTCATAGATCACTTTCGTAAACTTTCGCAAACCTGATGCATGTTTTATTGCATACTCGATATAATTAAATTATCGTGTACGTAATACGTATACGTGTACGTAACCTGACTATATACTAGTTACCTACAAACTGATTGATTTTTTGTGTGAATATGCTATTGCTGTTTTTATTTTCTACAATCTTTAAGGTATATATAATCCTTAAAAATTTAGTTTTAATCAGAAACTTGCAACTCTTAACATGTTAAGACATCAAAAATAGTAACCTACAGTAACAAAGTACCTACTATAAGCAGCAGAGTAATATTTTTATATTAAAACAAAATACTACCTACAGCTTATTAAATTTGAGGCTACTTTCATTAAATTTACTCGCATTTATAAGGTAAGTGTGCAGAAGGTAGTCAGTAGTTACATGCGTATTAATATAATTAAATCAATCTCTCTAAAACCTAATTGATTATTATGTATTTTATGTTACAAACCTTGAGGGTCTCCGCATTTTTGAATTATCTCATCAGCTTCCGCCATAAGTTGCTGATCTGTAGAAGATAGTTCTTGTTGTCTGCAATGTGAAATTCGATACAGAAATATAATATATTTCACTCTACGTTGGAATACCTCCGGAGGAAATTCTTGAATTCATGTTACAGTAGACCAGATGAAGGTTCGAAAAATATATATTTCAAGTTCTAGATAAATAACAAACAAATAGTAAATCAATAACTTCACCTAAAACCAAAATGCGCCGAACGAGATGTACTTGCAGAAACACTGCGTGCAACACTTGTGCGTGCTCTCATTGACTGTCTATCGCCTGAAAAACATCAAGTCACCATAATGTTGTGTATGTCTAACTAAATCCTATAGCACAAAATCGTCATTGAATACCTACTTCCAAAAAAACGGAACTTAAATGCCATAAATATGACTCACCAGGTGGACAAATAAATATTTAATTACGTGGATTTAACGGGAGGCGCACGATTCGTAAGACATGCGCAACTCGACAAGTAGATCAAAAATGCTGACTAACACTAATGTCTAACCTCTGACAATGCTGCTGGCACGGTGCGAAATGTTATCATCTTGAGATTGAACATTCAGCTCAAGCTGTTCGGAACCTGTGTCCATCCCCACGCATATAGGACAGAATGCGTATTTAAGAAACATTTTACATAAAAGTTCAATATCCTCTTCTGCTTGAATTTCTAGAGCCTGTAGAATAATAAATACAACGTGTCTGTTTATAAAGACAAAATATTAAATTTTAACTTAACGCAACTATGTCCTATACAAATAAACTGTATTAAGTTCTGGTTCATTTCCTTTTAATATACTACTTTTTAGATATCAGAAAAATGACCAGTCAAAGGAAAAAGTTAAAACTAGTTTATTATTAAAACCGATTTTTACGCAGACGAAATATGTTTGCCACTTTATGAGTACTTGAAGTTAAATATTTGATACAGAAATAACAGCCGTGGACTTTTATACCTATTCATACCATAAAAATAGCGTCCAGCGTACAGAGGTTTCTTGCTGATAGTTGATATTTCTCGATTAATTTGAAAAGTCTATCTTCAACTAGGAACCCTGTATTGTCGGCTATTAGTTGAAGAATATGACGTATCTGCAAAGTAATAAATTCGTTACTTACGTGTTTACGTTTCCTTTATATTTTTTTATGTATTATAAGATAATACAAAAAAGCATATAAGTACTCACCAATCTATCTTTTGCTTGTTTTGCGACCATAATTTTAGAATCTACTTGGTCTTTAATAGCAGTCGCTGAAGCGGACGTTCCTGTCTCTTCGTTTTCTAGATAAAAAATACTTATTTTTTATTACTTCGACAGGACTTTGGAAATATTAATATAATTTTAATTTGATACATACCAATATTTTATATATGCCTCTCTGAATAGTACCAGGTGTAGTAAGAGGCTACTACGGTACCAATACCGACAGATGGCGGTATAACTATACGCTACAGTGTAGCTCAAATGCACAGGGCGGAGATGGGCAGCAGCATCCTCGTCGCAAGTGCGGCAAATATGGGCAAAAGTCCCCTTTTCTTGGGGAATGTCCAGCAGTGGACTTCCAATGGCTGATATGATGATAATGATGTATTTTATTCTACTTTAGCGGCCAAATTTGTGAACATGAATATAGACGAAATAATAAGAGTAGTAGGTACATTACCAAGCCTAGCCAAGGGACTCTTTGGTGGGGGCGGTGGAGGCGGGGGTGGCGGCTCCGACAAAATGTGAGCGTGCAGGCTCACTTCCGCCTGCCGGAGCTCTCGTGCTAGCTCGCTACACCGTACTGACGACATGCGCCACACCTTTCTCATAAAACGAACCACAGTAAAATAACTCGCCAGGCAAGATGATGATGTAAAGAAGTACTTATTTACACGTAACAGTTTAAGTTGCTTAAAACATTACAACCACAATTATTCAAAAACTACTTATAACATTGTAGGGCGCTCTCAACCTATTTATGGTTGAGGATATAATAGTAAACTATAACTGTAAAAAATGTAGTAAATAGATAAAAGCCTGTAGTAAATAGAAAATACTCTTTTACACTGTCTTAAATCCATGCTAATATTATAAATTATGTGTGCCCTGTGGTACCGGTAGTGTAGAATAGTACCTCCCCTTGTACCAGGTGTCGTAAGAGGGGACTAAGTTACCAGAACCGACAGATGGCAGTATATCTCTCCATAACTGAGTAGCTTAAATGTATAGCAGGGCGGGGATGGGCAGCAGCATCCCCGTCGCGAAACCTACGATCTATAATTGCTTACACGCTTGCCTAGCGCGGCTATTATGAGCAAAATTCCCCCGTTAAATTGTTATTTCTTTTCCCTTATTTTTGTTTTATTATTATATTATAAGCTGTATTATTATTTTTCCTTTTTTTTGATAATTGTAATTAGTTCAATGTTTTATGTGCATCTGTATCAGTTCTCAGTTCTAACAGTCACCAAGCGGACAGCGCAATTCTATGCTTATAGTATTCTATTGTTTGTTCTGTAATTTATTGCTTTATCAATTGTTATTACTATTATTATTATATATTTTTAAATTTTTTTGGTCTTAATCGTTATTATTTTTATAAACACATTTTTTTAAATTATTTAGTACATCTTCATATATAACACAAGTCTGCAAAAAAAAAAGTTGAGAGCTGTCTTGGTTTTTTCTTTTTATTTCGATTCTTATGTTTTTGGGTGTGCTGAATTTGAAAATAACTTTTATTTTGTCCTAGCACGTCACGTTTTCTGGCAATGTAGGTGTCTATGCGAAACAAGTTATTATCTTAAAATGAACATATATATTTTTTTAAATCAAGTAATTTTTATTGCGTTTCAAAAACTTATTTTCTCATCTTAAATACATTAATTAGTGAGCATTAAACACATTGCTTTTTCCCAGTGAGACTCCTTTTGGTACATTTTCGCTTGTGGAAAGCATCTGGAAGGTCTCTTTGAAGCGTCCGACAGTAGTCTGCCATCATTGAGACACTCCATCTTCCCTGGTATCTTTTTTCCATCTCCTTAATATCTTGGTGAAATCGTTCACGTTGCTCTTCACTCACGTCTCCTAAATCTTCTGGAAAATAGTCGAGATGGTAATGAAGAAAATGTATTTTTAAACTCATTAAGCAACCTAAAGCTTGAAATGCTTTTAACATTCTTTTGACGATTTGTTTGTAGTTAGGGTCTTTGTTATTGCCTAAAAATTTTGTTGTGACTTCCTTAAAGGCAATCTACCCTTCTCTTTGAGGATCCGTCAAGGTTGTGACGAATAGTAGATCAGCCATAAGCCGTCTAATATCTGGGCCAACGAAAACACTTTCCTTCAACTTTACTTCCGAGAGGCCAGGAAACTTTGATATTAAGTATTTGAAGCAATTTCCATCTCCTGGAAGTGACTTTACAAATTGCTTCATCAATCCCAGCTTTATGTGAAGCGGTGGTAAAAGAACTTTATGAGGAGGTACCAAAGTTTTATGCAGGACATTCTTTTCGCCAACTTTAAGCTCCCTCGGAGGCCAACACTTTTTGGTCCAGTGTTTTGTTCGGTCTCTACTATCCCATAGACACAAAAAGCAAGGGAATTTGGTAAACCCAGATTGCTGTCCGAGCGCCATGCCCAAGATTTTGAAATCACCGCACACTTGCCAACCGTGGTCTTTATATTTTAATTTA
The DNA here is from genome assembly GCA_020976665.1 of Heortia vitessoides. Classification (NCBI taxonomy): domain Eukaryota; kingdom Metazoa; phylum Arthropoda; class Insecta; order Lepidoptera; family Crambidae; genus Heortia; species Heortia vitessoides. The sequence goes on along the minus strand of JACJUM010005601.1, from coordinate 9,146,926 downwards.
CAAAGAATCAATTCCAAGTTCTTGTAGGTTTCTTTTAGGTGTACGGAATGGCCGACAGGAATGGAAGCATAGAAACCGCCGTTGTGAAGCAGAACTGCTTTAAGGCTTCTTTTTGATGAATCTATAAAAATACGCCACTCTTCTGGGTCGTATGAGATCTTAAATGTATTCATCGAACCTTCAATATTGGTGCAATAAACCAACTCGTGCTCTTGGGCAAAGTAGGAAGTAAACTGCTTTTCACGGTATCTAAACCAGGTGGAAGACACTCCCGGCATAAGTAAGTTCTTGATTTTGAGCCTTGATCCAAGCAACTCAGCAGCGTTTTTAGGAAGATTCAAGTCTCTTACCAAATCATTTAGCTCGCCTTGGGAAAACAATTTTGGACTTCTGTTATTTTCAAATTTAAAAGTTGACTGGTCATCGGGTGTAGGTACAGCACCATCTTCGTCAGAACTTGGAACCTCTTCCAAGGTACCAGGGACCTTGGGCGCTGGTATTTCGGTCCCATGAGGGATCGGACGAATAGCTGATTGCAGTTTGGGGTATGAAATTGACTGCTTTCGTTTTGAATTGTACCCTTTCACATTACACGAACAAAAGTAACAATCATCACTATGGTTCTTTTGCTCGCGCCATACCATAGGAATCGCAAACCGGAAAACTTTTTTCTTGCCCTTAAACCAATTTCGAAGGTCTTCAACACATCGTTTGCAGACTTTATGAGGTGCCCATACTTTATCCTGATCTCCAAGTTTGAAGCCGAAATACGCGAAGTATACTTTTTTTACAAAGTCCGTAATATTAACTTGTTGCTTTAATGTCATATATTCGCCACAAATGTAACAGAAACTGTCCGAAGAGTTCACACACTTCCGCACAGACGACATTGCACTGAATTGAACCAAGATCTATAAAAAAATGACGAGTGAACACGTAATTATCCCGCGCCACTTCTACACTATCGGAGCGCGCACGTTCAGGTTACAACATGTTAATACTTGATAATGTAGGTGAAACAGGGTGTTCTCATTGAAAAATTAATGATAGTTATGTCCTGTAAACATTTTAAAACAGTAATCAAAATAAAACTATACCTATTATTTATACTACAAGATAAGCCCAAAAATTCCATTTTTTGGAATAAAATTTTGCGTTTTGTAAAAAAATCTTATGTTCTGGATTTTTTCGAGTATTTTTTTGTTTTCAGAACACCTAAATACATAGAAATCAGTTGGAAATATCCAGACAGAGTTTTTGTTGTAGACCTGTGATCGATGTCAGATGACGTTTCACTTATTTCAACAAATGTTAGCAGTTCATCCGATTCATTTGATGACTCACTTGACTCCCACGTATTACTTTGTGATTGCCTTAAGTCGGTACTTTCAAACTCTATAAACGGATTCAATGTTTGTCACATTAATGCTCAAAGCATTCCTCAGCACTACACGGAACTTCTCACAAACTTTAGCTCTGATGTTGTCCACGCCTTACTTATTTCTGATATCCCTTGTACTTCTTATAGCCTTCCTGGATATATTCTTATAAGAAATGATCGCACTGGAAAAGGAGGAGGTGGGGTAGCTATATACCTGTATATGTCTCCATCTCTTTACACATGTTTTGTGGAATATATATTTGTGGAAGTATCAGTAGACAGTGCTAAGGTTGTTGTTGGGGTCGTATACTATCCACCTTCTATAGACTACTTCTCCACTCTTGAGTCTGTTCTTGAATCAATCTCTAGTGAGCACGCACACCATATAATCATGGGCTACTTTAATACAAATATGCTTAAATCCTCAGCTCGATCTTCAAAACTCCAATCCATCATTCAATCTACTGACTTTTCTCTTCTACCATCAAATCCAACTCACCACAATTTGAACGCTTTTGACTCCCTCATAGACCTAATGATTGCCTCATCTCCAGACTTGGTAATTAAGCATGGCCAATTGCCAGCTCCTGGTTTCTCTAAACATGACCTTCTATTTCTGAGTTACAAGTTAAAGCCACCTAGGATCAAGCCTAGAATAAAATATCTGGAAAATTGGATATTGAAAAACTAAAACAGGATGCTGCGGAACTTGATTGGACACCATTAATGGAAGCGTCTACCATTGATGACAAAGTTAACATTCTTAACTCTTCCATCTTACAACTTTTTGACAAACACGCTCCTATTCTTCCGATTAGTCTTAAACGTCCGCCTGCTCCCTGGATTTCTAGTGATATTCGTAAAGCCATGGCACAAAGAGACAGTGCATTTAGTAAGTTTAAAAAAGTCCGGTCTGATTTTAATTTACATATATACAAAAGACTTCGAAATCGCTGTAATCAACTGGTAAGATCAGCCAAACGTAGATTTATTTACGACAATGTTCAATTATCATCTTCGGCAAACGTATGGAAGCTTTTGCATTCTCACGGTCTCGGGAAGTCTTTAAACCCTCCCGATTCTTACTCTGTTATTTCCTCTAACGAGCTTAATAAACACTTCTCTTTAACTACCACAATAGATCCCGTTGTAAAATTGTCAACTATAACTTTAATCACTTCCTTGCCACGTCCGACAGCTAATGTGTTCAACTTTTCTCCTGTAACCTTAGATGAGACTTTTAAAACTATTTCACTTCTCAAATCCAATGCTGTTGGCTCTGATGATGTGAGTCGCCGCATGGTCTTTCTCTTACTTAACTTTATTGTATCACCATTGACAACATGGCTCCTTTCCCAGCATATGGCGCAAAGCCTATGTTATCCCGGTTCCTAAAACACCTAATCCTACTTCTTCCCATCAATTTCGCCCCATCTCTATTTTGCCATATCTCTCTAAAATTATCGAGGCAGCTGTACACAAACAGCTCTCTAGCCATGTCTTACAAAACACCCTTTGAAGTCCCTTTCAATCCGGTTTTCGTACAGGACTAAACTCTTCTAAATATCCTGGATGATGTAAGAGTTGGAATGGAATACTCCCGCCTTACGGTCCTACTTCTGATTGATTTCTCCAACGGCTTCAACTCTATCAATCACGAAGTTCTCCTCTCTATTCTCTCTTACGTCGGGGTCTCTGATTCGGTTCGGGAATGGTTCGCATCCTACCTACGAGAACGCCAGCAAGCGGTGCGCCTGGGTGATGATTTGTCCCAGTGGGTGACAATTAATGCTGGTGTGCCGCAAGGTGGCATTCTCTCTCTGTTAATATTTTCCCTTTTCATAAACCTTGTCACCAAATCTATACAATGACCTGGATAAATGCCATTGCTCGGATTAAAGCTGATTTGACCAACATCACAAACTGGTCACAAAAGTTTGGTGTCTCTGTGTACCCGTCCAAGACTCATTATCTTGGGCAGCAAACGGCAATTATCCAGTTTAAAAAATGTACCTGTATTTATTTTTAATAACGTGGTAGTGCCCTACAACACATGCGTTAAGAATCTTGGCCTATTTATCGACTCTTCCTTAACCTGGGATACACATGTTAATGAAGTCAGCAGTAAGGTTACTGGAACGCTTCGTGCTCTCTATCGATTAAAATATTTTCTTCCTACTAAAACCAAAACCCTTCTTATTCAATCCTTGGTTTTACCCATAATTGACTATGGTGACGTATGCTGCACTAATATCTCTCAAGAACTCCTTTATAAATTGGATCGTCTATTAAACAACTGTCTTCGTTTTATTTTCGGTTTGCGTAAATACGATCATATTTCCCATTACCGTTCTCTTCTCGGCTGGCTTCCTATTCGAGAACGTCGCAAAATTCCAGTTCTAACCATACTATTTTCAATACTTTTTGATCCGTACGCACCAATTTACTTAAAGGACAGATTCCAATTCCTGTCTTGCTCTCACGAACGTAATCTCCGTTCTTCTAATACTCTCTCGCTCTTAACTCCTTCTCATCACTCTAGTTTTTTGACAAACTCTTTTACAGTGACAGCTATACGACTCTGGAACGAGCTTCCGTTGAATATTAAGCAATCCCCAAACAAATTTATCCTGAAACGCTGTCTCCGTACTTTATTAATGATGCTACCTCTCTAACTTTATAACCCTATTTCTGATGTACGTTATTTTATGTATA
>JACJUM010005601.1:9075782-9142730 GCA_020976665.1 Heortia vitessoides | reverse complement strand
AAATAAATATAAGAATTTACATGATAAATTGCAATGGGGGCCACAAGTAGTGAATCTCTGAGTAGACTTTTGCAGTACATACACCAAATCCGACAATTAACAGACATGGAAACTACGCGGCTAGTTTACTGCTGCTACTTTCACAGCGGTATGGTCATATGGTATTCTACTATGGGGTAATGCTGGTAATGATAAAGTGGGATAAAGGCTATTTTTATTCTTCTGAAAAGGCATTTTCGAGCGATTTATAAAATGTCTCGGCAGTAATCTTTAAGACAATTTCTTCAAATTCAAAGAAATTAAAATAATAACTGTACCCAGTCAATGTGACAATATTATTTATGTCCACAAAAATATAATTGATTTATAGAAAAATAGTGACATACATAATATTAACACTAGACTGTAAAAGCTTGCAGTGCCCATTGCTAAGCTCCAAAAAATTATTAATTCGTTCAGGGGCAATACTGTAAGATTTTAAAATAAATTTCCAAGTAGAATTACAAATACGCCTTTAAATAAATTCAAGAATTGCGAAAAGAAATAAAGTTATTGCTAAGACTTATTACTGCTTAAAAGATTATATTAATGATGAAACTGCTTGGGATTGTATTAAATTGCTCTAACATTTCTTGTTAAGAAAACCATTTGTCAGCGCCAAGACAGGTATGGGCTCCAATATTACCTACCATTAGGTATTATAAGAACCCATATCACCATCAGTTTTTCTTGCAGGTTCTTTTCTGGTGGCTCGCATAATGAACCTACTAAAAATTTAGTTATAAAACCCGTCTGGGACCGGTAGACACTCAATGACCTATTTGTCGAATGACTTTTACTGGTTGTCAGAGTCATCGGTCATTTGTATATCGGTAATATTGAATTTAGCATATCTATATACAGAGAGAGTTTTTTAGTTTTTTTTTATGATTTAAAAGTGCCTATGATAGACCTATTTAAATAACGATATATTTGATTTTAACTATCGTCTACAGTAGCGTATTCAAATAATATTCTGTTTTCTGTGTTTTGAATCAGGAAAGAGAAACCGTGTAAGCCGCGAGATCAAGCTAGTTAAATATAAAACTATTAAATTGGCTTAATAAGTTGTTTGTTACGAAGTCGGACGCGGTGAAAACACTTAAGTTTTTCTACTTGATTCGGTTTTTCAGTAAAAAGCCTCAGAGCAGGATGATCCTATCTAAAGTCACCTGGCTGAATTTATAATGGTTGACATGCGCGAAGTGCATCGCTTTCTTCTCTAAGTCGTCCATGGCCTGCATTAACTTTACAATCTCTTGGTCTGCCTTTACTTCCTCCAAGGCACCGTCTTCAGCGGCCTTGCGAATTTTGGCCCTCAGCGAATTCGCCACGTCGGACATTTTATTAAGCTTACGCTTTTGCTGAGATCGTACGAAAACATTTTCTTCTTCTCGTTTCTTGAGGACCTATTAAAAAGTAATTGATATTTAATTTTTTAAAGAATTACATCCAGGGTCGGGTAAGAGCATCTTAACAATAGAGAAGCCCTGATCATAGAAACTACGAAACTAGCAATAACTCTGTCTAGTAGAAACTCTGTCTAGCTAATTAAGATAGTAATTGTTGTTGGTTACTGTCAGAGTAGAATAGTTCCTCCCCCTGTACTGCTACCCAGGTACGACACCTGTAACATGTAACTGTATAACACCTGTGACCTGTTCCCAAACCGACAGAAGGCGTTGCATCCACCTGAAACAGCGTAGCTCAAATGCAGTAGGGCGAGAATGGGCAGCAGCATCACCGTCGCGAGGTTAGGCTCGGTGATTGCAACAACACCTACCCAGCGCGGCAATTATGGGCAAAATTCTCCCTTTTTCTTGGAGGAGTCTATGCTGCTCCTGTCTCTCCTGTCTCCAGCTGAATGTCTTATATTCAATAGAAACCATTTTGACGTAAATATTTAATACAACAAATTAAAAATGTATGTATGCTATAACCACTAACCTGATAATTATAGCCAATTTTCTCAGCATTAATGAGACAAGTCGCTTTCAATTTTTCTAATTCCTTCTGCAATTCCTGAATCAATGACTCTAATTCTATTCTGGCGTCACGATACTTTTCATGGTGATCCCACATAATTGCTTCTATTTCCTCTTTATGTTCTTCAAGCTGAAAAAAATACATAGGCGTGTAATGAACATACATAGGAGTACTCAGCAAGATGATGGATTTAAGCGTACTTAAAGGGTCGGTCTATTTATTAAAGTATAGCTGGAGATCTATCATAAAAAAAACGAGTGCCACAGGGCTATGGATTTCAATGCAGTGGTATACTGTCCGTACTGATTAGCTTTATTGTGCAGCCCTTTAAATAATTGAGGCACAACTAAAAAAATGGCTTAGGGTAAGAACCAATTATGAGAGAGTATAAAATACCTTTTAATACTAATTCAAAAGAAAGCTAAAATAATTTTTAATCTTACCTCTAAATATATACCTTTAACCAACGGCTCCAATCACATAATTCGTGGTTTATAATTGTTAGAGAAGATACTATTAGTCACATACCTGCTCAAATTTATATTCCATATGGGACACTTCCTCTTTATCACGTTGTTTATACAAAGCCTCCCATCTTTTGTTATTATGATCCACCATGACCTCTCGTTCAGTATTGATAGCTTGTTCTATGAGGTTTAACTGTTTCTCATATGCTCTTTGCATTATCGTTACTTGTTTTTCAATTCTGTCAGACAATTCTTTGATATCTTTATCCTTAAATCAATATTAGAAAAAAATAAATATCTACACCATGCATTTTCGATTCTTTCATTCTTTCAGCATTAACAGAAATGTGTTCTTGTTATCTATATTGCTAATTTACCAGCACACTACAACGTCCAAACAATGTGCTCGAAGATTTATTTGTAAGACTTCAAGATATATAAATTGCAGTAGTTTGCAGTACTTCGAAATCAGTGCAGTAGTTTGAGTTTATTTGTAATATATGTACAAAAATATAAATCCCTCTTCTTCTAAAGTCTTTAATTTAAGGTAGGAAGCTCTATTTTGTATATATACTATAGAGTATGTTACTCCAGAAAAATTAAACTATTCTATTAATTTCTTATTCTATTTAAGAAAACTTTCTATCAATTTAATAATTTCCAAAATTGGCTTAGAAGATTTCAAGTCTATATGTACGAAAACATAAGTATTTTCTTCTTTTAATATTAAGTAGTATATACCTGTCTGTAGTAAAAATGATATCATCAGGTAGTAGTCTCTATTTTGTATAAATAATATATTGTATTACCATTATTTTAAGAATTTCCATAATCGGCTTATTACTTTTTAAGTGTATTTGTACAAAAACATCTGTATGTACATAAGGTACTTTTATAATATTATTAAATAAATAATTAATAAATAACAACTGAAAACGTGTTTAGGAAAATATTTATCTTAACCTCTGACAACAGAATCTTTTATAACTAAATACTCAAAGTAAAGAGTCTCCTAAACATTCTATCAATTTTGCAGTCACTATTAAATTCTAAACATGAGTCATAAAGTTTAAAATTAATCGTGGCATAAATAGTTTAACCGATTTCATTTTGGTTAGTTTGTTCTTTTGTGTATCACATAAATTCACTACGAAATATTCAAAAATCACACACACTTGTTTGTACAAATCATCATAGTAAGCTTGATCCATACATTTAAGATCATTTTTCAACTCATTAATAAGATCATCTTTTTGATGCAGCAAGGCATCACATTTACGTTTCTGTTCTTTCATTTCTGCGTCTATATCTAAAGGATCCTTTATCTCTAACATAGGATCCCAAGAAGAAGTAATTGTGTCATATTGTAATTGTGCATCCGCAGCCTCATCTTCAATTTTTTTTAAGGAATCTGTAAGAAATGTTTAGTTACACTCGTATATCCACAACAAATCCAAACATAGTTTAGTCTAACATTAATAACTGCCATGGTATTTTATGTTTTCAAAAAATAGTAGCGCCTTCAGAACAGTCAATCTATGATCACTTCCAGGCCCAGAATAAGGTTCCCCATAAATATTCAGAGTTTAGTTTGAAAGCTCAATAGTAGCATTTTTACTGATATAAAAAGTTATATCTTATGAAAATAATCGTAGGTCTTGTCAGGCTGTCAGTCTTGTGCATTTACTTTCACTTGGTGACAATATTAGAAGCATAATCAAAAGTAATTAACGAGCTGTTTGTACCTTTCATTTTATTAAAAAAAATTGTTCTACGTATGACTTCCCGCTCATCAGTCGTGACCTTGACGTTAGTGACTTTAGCCGCGCCATCGAGCGCGAGTCTCTGCAGTTCCTCCGCTGCAGAGGCGGTCGCCTGCTCAATAGGCCCGGGCTCTTCATCTAAGGACGCCTCCTCGGAAGCTTGCTCAGTTCTAAGTATATTAAGATTTAAGTATTTTAGTAATTTAGTATAAAAAATACTCATTCAGTAACTAATTAGAGTATAATAATACCAATTCTAAATAGAGTAATTAGAATTGGTATTATAAAAGTTTCTGTGCGAATCTTTTATATGAAGCGGGTAGACCCCCTCAGGGCCCACTAGATCGAAACGGGGCTAATGACGATCACTCAAGGACGCTTCTAAAACATGTTGAATGCCGTCGTTTGGATGCAAAAGAGGTGGACGAAGTGCGCCCGGCATGCGCTCGGGTATCAGGGACTGCACGCACTCGCGAGCGACTGCTTTACGACGAGTATATAAATATTAGGTCTTTTATTTGAGATTAACGTTTTATTATTATGACCACTTTGATCTGATATATCTCCTCTTTGGTTCAGAATCAATTCGATATTTAACTGGGATAATTGAGTTTTAACAACAGTCATCATTCAGTCATTTGTTTTTTCCTCATTATTTATTGCTTAGGCATCGCTTATTACCTCACAATATAAAACATGAAATATTGGTAGTATCTTAAAAACGGCTTACATAACACGTTTAAAAGGAGGAAGAGAACATACAGAAGAAGTACATACAGAATTTAGACAAGAATCAGATACACACATTACGACTATAAACGAAAATTGACTCAGAAAAAGTTCCTTGTGAGTGTTGGTTGATCGCTCTAGGCTGCTTCACGACAACGCGAGACCACACACTGCATAACAAAGAACCACAAAGTTAGTTGAATATCGTAATTTCGGACGAACCTAGTGCTGGACTACTCAGACGTCAATTCCAGCGCCACCGAAAAAAGAGGGCGGGGCCTCTCATAGATGAGAGGTCCGATGCCCGTACTCACCCTGCGTGCCCGCGTGCCCTGCGTGCCGCGCGTTTAGCGCGGTCGCGCCTGCAATGGCTCGCGAGATTTGAGCGGGACCGACGGCGCGTCCGAGGGCACCTCTAGAGGCTCGACCTAGGCTCGGCCGCCGTCGTTGGGGTTGAATTTACTATGAATGAATTGTAGCAAAAGAGGACGGACAGATTGAGTTCGACAGCCCTAGGGCTGTCGGTTATCGCTCGTAGGGGCAGGGACTTCACGCGTGTGCATGTGTGCGTGTGCTTCAGTGCATGTGGAGTGTAGGTGATTGTTTTGTGCCAGTGAGAGGGCGAGGAAGGGCTGCGATTTTCGCGGTTATTTTATCGGGAGGGTCATCTAAGACGTGACGCGGTCTACGATATCGGGCGTGATTAAATATCGCATACATTTGGAATGTATGCGACATCCATCGTTCTTCTCGGACCTTGCTCCAACCGATTACCATTTTACCGGAAATTTAACAACTTCTTACAAGGAATAAAACTCAACTCCGATGCGGCAAACTGCTACTTTTATTAATAAAATGTATTTTCCAAATAAAAACATACTATTTTTCTCCTGTATAAAAAGCCAATTTCATATGTTAGAGGCTCTAACTTAGAGCCAATAGTCTAATGTACCTGAAGTTATGATATTAGAGAACGACGCTGAGGAGGCAAATAACGAATAATTTAATAGTCCGTCAAGCTGTAGCAGCAGTTACATCTAAAAGATTTCAATGTTTTGATCCCCATAAAAATATCAAAAGATTCTTAAATGCTCAAGGAACCTAAACAACTACAAGAAACCAATAGATTAAATTTTGATTGATGGTTTTAATATTCGTAAGAAAGTAAACGTCTACCGCAAACACACACACACCCACACACATACACATACAAATCTTACAATATTATGCAACCACGATATGTCGTTTATGAAATTAACTGTCGGTCGGTCTGTTTATGAAAATAACACCGAAACAAACAAACAGATATAAGTTAGGTACATACAAAATTCTTAAAAAACATGGTCCCGTATAGGATACAGACAAAAAGCTTGACATTACAAGGTTAATGGAGGTTGAAGATTAGCTTGCTTTGCTTGGATGCAGTCGATTTGGGAAAAAATATTGTACAAAAAATGTGTCTCAAATACTTCGCCGCCACGTCAGTGTTTGAATATATGCTACTTGAACTTAATAATTAATCTGTCAGTCTTAAGTATAGTTACGTGCTCAAGTAAAAGGTTTATTTGTGCATATTTTAATAGGTTCATGTGGTACATACCGGCCGCGCTTAGCGAAGCGCGCATGTGTCTAAGTTTGCAAACATTTGTCGCGGATATTTATTTCACTCACATACGATTATCTACGCTTTGGGTACATTAAAGACTGTATTCTTTGTAAGCAATATTTACAATGTAGTAGTATATAAGTATAGTAATTGTATGTTGCACTACTTAGAACTGTATCTATGTTTTCATCACGGGAATATAGATGCAGTCCTAAGCAATTAAAACCTTTGATTTTCTTTTTTTTCTTAATGTTTTTATAGTTTTATGTTTAATTACGGTAAATTCTAAATAGATATAGGTAGTTGGAGGGATATAAAAACAAACAAGTAATATCATACCTATTCAATTATATGTAAGTATTATCACAAACATGATTCGTTACCGTTTTAAAGCTTCTTGTCTTCTTTTTATACGCAGGGCTCTTCCGGCTTTACGTTCCTCCGGGTCCTGCGATGTGACTTGTGGCTCTTTCGGAGCCAAAACATCTTCGTCATCTTCATATCCACCAAATCTTCCAGCCATAATCTAATTTATCTACGCCGTCACGACAATAAAGAACAGTAACAAAAACACAAAATTATTGGTCGCCTTGGCAACAGCACGTTTGAAAGTCCGATTTCCGAATCAGACATGCATCATTAACTTGTCATTTTAAGAATAAAAGGAAAATTTTAATGTATATACATTTAGAATAAATATATTATTTTTATTATTATATCAATAATCGCAGTTATAGATTAATAACGATTGCGAAGTTTTGACAGATGTGGATAGGTTACTCTGTTCCTGTGTGTACTCTTTCCAAATAGTGTACCTATAATTTATTTTTTATTTCTGTCTAATGTGAATCCATTATTTTTTTTGATATGATTCTGTTCCAGGCCAATCTGTTCGAAGAACAATAAGCCGCTGGTTTGACTGATTAGACCAATCTGTTGGTAATGATATACAAGAGTCCTAGACTACTGAATGGTGTTTCCAGTGTTTCTCTTTCATTTTGTTATTGGGGTAATCTTTGATTTAGATTTGGTATATCATGTAGCTTCTCCTAATACATCAGGCTGTATTGGGCTATTTCCTGACAGTGTTTATACAGGGGTCGAGATACATGTACTTATTGCTAATACACTGGGGGATTTCTATCAATGTTCTTATTTCTTTGCTCTGAAAACTTTCTAGTATGTCAATGTTACTAGCTAAGGCTCCAAAGTTTTACACCCAGTTGTTTTCTTTTGACCCTATATGCTTCGCCAGGGCAATCTTCTGCCAAATGCATTCCCAGGTACATCATCCTCTCAAAATGTTACCTATTTTGCTATTTAACTTTAGGGACGGGCAGGTTTCTTTCCTTAGTGTAAATGTCAAGTAAACAGATTTACTTTCATTGGCCTTTATTCTCTATCTTTTCAGCCACTATCCTAATTGTTCGAGATGAGTTTGTAACAGTAAAGGGGCAGATTGTAGTTTTGTATGTGTGCATAACAAGGCCGTATCGTCAGTATACATACGTCGCTATTGACGTTCGATCGCTAGTTGCTGCTGTGAATATGAGGTACAGGATTGGGCCCAGTATGCTACTCTGGGAGACATTTGATCTGATTTCGTGGAGGTAAGAGTATTCCTCGTTATAATTCACCTGGTAGCTTCTTGTTTCCAGATATGATTAGAGAATGGAGAGAAAAATATGTGAGAGCATCTTTTTCAGTTTATACATAAGTCAATCGTGTTAAACCCTATCAAATTCCTGGCTGATATCAAGGGAGACCACAGAGCAAAATTTTATGTTTTTAGGCTTCTGCTGATAACGTCAACTATACGGTGGCTTTGTTCAATAGTTCTGTGCCTTACGCGGAACCCAAATTAATGGTTAGGCAACACTGTGTCAAGTTGATCTTACATTCGGTTTAGAAGTCTCCCCTAGAAAAGTTTTCCAACAACTGGCAGCAGGCTGATAGGTCTGTAGGAAGTCATCACTTGTGCGAGTTTCTCGGGCTTTACTATCATTACTAACTGTATTATTTTCCACTGACTCGGAAAATGTTTCAGTTTGAGACAGAAGTTGAATATGTGAACGAATTTCATCAATCCTTTGCGTTTTTCAAAATTGTTGCGTCTATGTGATCGTAGCCTGGTGCTCGTAGATCGTGATCGTAGCCCTTTAAGTTTTTTTATTTTACAGTGTATTTTTTTCTGCAGTTTCTAGGTACTTTTAGTTTCTTGTTCTTCGTAGCTCGGTGGAAGGGGTAGTAATACATTGCTGCGATATTCCGCAAATATTGTCGCCTTTTAAAGGACCGAGCTAGCCCAATCTTCCTTACTGTTGTTTTATAGGTGGTACGTGGATTTTAGGGCGCTTGAGTGACTTTCCATAGCGAGTAGTTAGTTTCAACTGTAGGATCAAGTTTTAACAGCATGTTTTAAATTATATCATTTTCATGTTTGCTAATAAGGTTTTTGAGCTCAACTGGAAACTTATTGAATAGAGGAAAGTCACCAAATATGGAATACCATTTTGTTTTTGGGTTATAAAAGAAAGTTCAAATAAATTAAATCAGTTTAATGTTTTTACTAATCAGTCATACATTAATATGTAGTAATTAACTAATAATTAATTAATAGTAAATTAATATGTAGTAGTTATCAAATTAAAATCTAACACAAAAACAAAATCACAAATGAGTAACCAAATATGGAATAGGTACCCATATATGGAATATAAGCATAAATCACATAACAATAACAAATTGGACATTAATATCTTTGAGATCAATTAAATGAATATAACATATTGTGATAAATCAGAGAAGTTACATAATTACTTGCAAAAGTCACAGATCCAAGTATCAAATCCTGGACCAGCACAATCATAATGTGCCCAGAGCCCACTCATCAAGCATTTAATCCAGCTTTCTCCACTTTTATCCATGGAAAAAAGTCTTGAACTGAACATACATTCTGCATCAGCAGAGTGAGGTTGTACTTGGTCCATCAACTCATCATGTTCACTACCTTCATCAAAGTGGATAACGTCTAACTCCTTAGTTTTCTTCTTCACTATCATCCTTATTTTTCTTCGTTTGTTTGTTTCTCTTCGCAGTTATCTTCTTATTCTTTGTCTTGACTAGTTTACTTTCTTTTTCTTGTCTCTTCATATTTTTATTTTATAAATCATATTTGTATGGGAAAAATGTTATGACTGCTGCTACAGCAGCTTTTCTTCCTCTGCTAGATAATTTTCTTCGTTTCTCTGGTACTGGATTTATGGCATACGGAGACAACAGACCCAAACCGCTGCGATTCAGCCCAGAGGTCGAAGGTGCAGGTTCAGGTTGTAAATTAGCAGTTGTTTGTGGTGCAGGTATTTCTACCAGAACTTGACCAGTTTCAGATCTTGATTCCAGTGGAAGGATATTAGTTGTACAACCGTCTATTACAGCATTTTGTTCCGCAGCAATAAAGTCCAAATCACTGAAGACATTTTCATTTAAAGGCCACAATCCAGTGACTTTGAACCCGTTGACTGCAATTTTGCCTGTTTGTACTTTCAAATAGGATTTGCCAAACAGCTCCACAATATCATATGGACTTAGAGGTCTGTTGTTGTCTCTAATCCACATGAGTATTTCCTTACTGTAATATGTTTTGCACTGAAGTAGTACTTTTTTTGTCAATCTTAAACTGAAAATGTCTATTATTCTTCTTTAGTTCTAGACATATATATATAATAAGTTAGTGTTCTTTTTTCGCACTTGATGTCCAGAGCATTCCAGTTCTTTAGATATTTCTGCGGTATTTTCAGATGAGTGCAGTCCACGTAGAACTACCCTGTATGCTCGCTCTCTTTTAAGCTGGTACATATAATTGTTATTTGCAATGAAATCGCAATCTTGTGCGTTTGCATGTACTTTGGCATAATCTTTATTATATGTCCAGATCTTAATATAAATATAGTCAGTAAACAAGTCGCGTTCAATTAATTTATATTTATCTTCATCAGTATCTATCTATCATCCGTTTATCCTTTAGTGACGTTATATTGAGAACATACAACGGTCCGACGTCTCTCATAGCGGGAAGAGAAGTCCGATCGCTAAGCATTTTAAGCAGTAGATAATTAAGTGTAGGTACATATTTCATACAGTGCCGTGAGGTACATACCGGTAGAGTAGAATAGTATCTACCTCTGTACCAAGTGCCGTAAAAGGCGACTAATGTACCAGAACCGACAGATGGCGGTTCATCTATCCGAGACAATGTAGCCCAAATTCACAGGGTGGAAACGGGCAGCAGCATCCCCGTCGCAGAAGCTGCGTTCTGCAATTGCCAACACGCTTGCCCAGCGCGACAATTTGGGCAAAATTCCCCTTCCTTGGAGGCCTATGTCCAGCAGTGGACTTCTAATAAAAGTAAGAAAATTTAATTGATACCATGTACTAGTAAAAATAAGTTGGGTTCGCAACTTGATCATATGGCGACAAATTTACAAACCGTGCTTTTTTTTCGGATGAACATATTGCTGGTCCGGTAGTCCGGTCTTTAATGACTATAGATACTATAATGTAGGGTCAAGCCTAGAATAAAATATCTGCGAAGTTTTGGAAAACTGGATATTGAAAAACTAAAACAGGATGCTGCGGAACTTGATTGGACAACATTAATGAAAGCGTCTTCCATTGATGACAAAGTTAACATTCTTAACTCTTCCATCTTACAACTTTTTGACAAACACGCTCCTATTCTTCCGATTAGTCTTAAGCGTCCGCCTGCTCCCTGGATTTCTAGTGATATTCGTAAAGCCATGGCTCAAAGAGACAGTGCATTTAGTAAGTTTAAAAAAGTCCGGTCTGATTTTAATTTAAATACATACAAAAGACTTCGGAATCGCTGTAATCAACTGGTAAGATCAGCCAAATGTAGATTTATTCACGACAATGTTCAATCATCATCTTCGGCAAACGTATGGGAGTTTTTGCATTCTCAGGGTCTCGGGAAGTCTTTAAACCCTCCCGATTCTTACTCTGTTATTTCCTCTAACGAGCTTAATAAACACTTCTCTTTAACTACTACACTAGATCCCGTTGTAAAATTGTCAACTATAACTTTAATCACTTCCTTGCCACGTCCGACAGCTAATGTGTTCAACTTTTCTCCTGTAACCTTAGATGAGACTTTTAAAACTATTTCACTTCTCAAATCCAATGCTGTTGGCTATGATGATGTGAGTCGCCGCATGGTCTTTCTCTTACTTAACTTTATTGTATCACCATTGACAACATGGCTCCTTTCCCAGCATATGGCGCAAAGCCTATGTTATCCCGGTTCCTAAAACACCTAATCCTACTTCTTCCCATCAATTTCGCCCCATCTCTATTTTGCCATATCTCTCTAAAATTATCGAGGCAGCTGTACACAAACAGCTCTCTAGCCATGTCTTACAAAACACCCTTTGAAGTCCCTTTCAATCCGGTTTTCGTACAGGACTAAACTCTACTAAATATCCTGGATGATGTAAGAGTTGGAATGGAATACTCCCGCCTTACGGTCCTACTTCTGATTGATTTCTCCAACGCCTTCAACTCTATCAATCACGAAGTTCTCCTCTCTATTCTCTCTTACGTCGGGGTCTCTGATTCGGTTCGGGAATGGTTCGCATCCTACCTTCGAGAACGCCAGCAAGCGGTGCGCCTGGAAGATGATTTGTCCCAGTGAGTGACAATTGATGCTGGTGTGCCGCAAGGTGGCATTCTCTCTCCGTTATTATTTTCCCTTTTCATAAACCTTGTCACCAAATCTATTGGCTGCTCTTATCTATACGCTGATGACCTCCAACTATACACCCAGGTAGAGTGCAATGACCTGGACAAAGCCATTACTCGGATTAATGCTGATTTGACCAACATCACAAACTGGTCACAAAAGTTTGGTGTCTCTGTGAACCCGTCTAAGACTCGAGCCATTATCTTGGGCAGCAAACGGCAATGTTACGGCCTGTTTATCGACTCTTCCTTAACCTGGGATATCATGTTAATGAATTCAGCAGTAAGGTTACTGGAACGCCTCAGTGCTCTCTATCGATTAAAATATTTTCTTCCTACTAAAACCAAAACCCTTCTTATTCTATCCTTGGTTTTACCCATAATTGACTATGGTGACGTGTGCTGCACTAATATCTCTCAAGAACTCCATAATAAATTGAATAGTCTATTAAACAACTGTCTTCGTTTCATTTTCGGTTTGCGTAAATACGATCATATTTCCCATTACCGTTCTCTTCTCGGCTGGCTTCCCATTCGAGAACGTCGCCAAATTCGAGTTCTAACCACAATATTTTCAATACTTTTTGATCCGTACGCACCAGTTTACTTAAAGGACAGATTCCAATTCCTATCTTCCTCTCACGAACGTAATCTCCGTTCTTCTAATACTCTTTCGCTCTTAACTCCTCATTACTCTAGTTTTTTGACAAACTCTTTTACAGTGACAGCTATACGACTCTGTAACGAGCTTCCGTTGAATATTAAGCAATCCTCAAACAAATTTAACCTGAAACGCTGTCTCCGTATTTTATTTACTGATGCTGCTTCTCTAACTTTATAACCCTATTTCTGATGTACGTTATTTTATGTATATATATATATATATATTTACATCATATGCATTTATTGCGTTTATTTATACATATATGTATGCCACGTTTATTTATTTTGTATATATATTGCCTGCACCACTATATATATATATATTTTTCAGTTTTGTGTAATGGTTGACTGTGAGATAATTAATAAAAATCTGGCATTAAGTCCGCCATTTGTACATTTTGTGCAATAAAGTTAAATAAATAAATAAAAAAATGTAACCAACATGGTTAAATTTAATCGGGAAGTAGAAAATACTGATGTCCAATTCTACTTTTACAATGTAACTGAGTTTAAAAGAGTTAGCTGGAATTAAAATTGTATAGTTAATGGTTCAGAAAATTAGAAAACGTGATTTGTACAACTTTGTTGACTAACTAACATTCAGGGCATTTTTGGCAGACAATAAAACACAGACGTTTGTAAGATTTGTTTACTTATATTTTACTTTTTGCTATTAAGAATGATACCATCGTATTTCTGTTGGAACCACTTCATAGCATCTTCCTTTGTCAAACGGTGAGGAAACCCAACCTTTCCAGTCTTGCGCCTCCTGTGAGCTACATTAAAACCTGCAAAATAGATTGATGTTTCAACAATGATTTCAAATAATTCAAACATTTCTTCAAAAACAAAATCCTATTTACAGTAATAAAAAACACTGTATGTACCTTATCATAGGAAAGAATAACTTTAAATTGTTATTCTACAATTATTATAAGTTTAATATAGCACATACTTTACAGAGTGATGTTAAAATTTCCAACACTCTTGAACAAAATGTGCTGACAACTAGTATAAAGATTTGAAGATTCAAAATATAATCCACATGCAAATTAGTGCACAGTAACATTTTATATAAATAACAATAATATCACAACTATCATTATTAATTTTTAATATATGCAAACACAATTACCTGGTCTTCCTAGCACAACATAGAAGTCAAGACCATAGATACCGATAGATGGGTCGTACTTGATACCCAAATCAATGTGTTCTTGGATACCAAAGCCAAAGTTGCCTGTGGCTGAGAAGTTGTCACGTCTTAACTCATATTCTCGGACCTAAAATACAAATGTAAGTGCAATACTATGCAACAAGTTAAGAAAACAGATCATTAGGTATAAAGTATACCAAAGATACCAATTAAAATTATGGTTTTCAAAATTGGTAATAATTTTTAATGATAAATATGCATCAAAGATTATAATTAGATCAACATGGGCTATTTAAACTGGCAAAAAAGAGCAGTGCAATTAAGAGAGAAATCTCCATATCACAAAATGAAATATATATTTATAAATATAATAGAAAAATTCAAATACTGTATTGGCAAAAAACTTTTCTTTCAAAACTTCTGTTATGACAATTAACCATGAATTTGTAACACACCTTAAGACCCCTTTCAAGGATTTCTTCTGCCTTAGCACCTCGAACTGTGCAATGGACAGCTATCTTTTCGTTACGACGAATGCCAAAAGATCGGACAGTGTAACGAGCTTTTGAGAACACTGGCTGTTGACCAGTAAGCTGTTCCAACACCTAAAACATTATAATAGTATTAATAAATAATATGCTCTATAGCTAAGTAAGCTCTAAGCTAAAATAAATTTTGCTTTAATTAGTAATTGGGTAACCTGGCAATAAAATCTATCATCTATTTAAAAAAAAAACAGAAAAATAGTGGAATATTCTAAACCAAATTCAGTGGTATATTGAGGTTATAATGAATGGATTCAAGACCTTCAAACGAAATACAATTATAACAAATGTATCACGCTCATAATATTGGCCAATACTTCACAGCCATCATGGCATGGCTTAGTTTAAAGTAACAATAAATTTGATTAATTTGTCCCTCTTTCTAAACTACATATTATATAAATTCAGTGTTATTTCTTCGAGTATTCTAAACAGTAAGAAATTAGTGTTCAGAAGTTGCAAATGAGAAATAATAATTTAGCATGAACTTACGAAGAAACACAAATCAAGTTGTGAAACTCGAACATGTCATGCAAAATTCCATATTTATTAATAATAATAATAATAATAAGCATGTTGGTTCTATACCTTGGCAGCACGCGTTAGCCTGTCACCAGATTCTCCTACACAGATATTCAGGCAGAGCTTCCTAATGTGAAGATTCCGCATAACATTTTTAGAGTTATCTTTAGGAACCTTCTTCTCCTTCTTGTCTTTTTTTCCGGCCGGTACACGCTGAAAATATATTGTTATTTTAATACACTAATCAAAGCCATACCTTAGTATTTTCAATGTTATAGAACACAAATAGGTTATGCCGAATAACATATTAACTTGACTATTATCCACAAAAATATGACTTTCATTGAAACGCAATCTTTTTAAATAAGCACAATTTGATTACAAAAACATATTGTTAACACGGACGAGACAGATCCGAATAGATAAGAGAATTCACTGTTAAAAACACCCACCGCCATGATCACAACTTTCCAAAAGGAATTAAGATGTTGTCAGTACCATAGACAAACTTAGAAATGTCAGTGCAAAAAAAACAAAAAAAAATTTTGGTCTATGATTTTGTTTAATTTCGGAAACATAATGTGAAAAACACCCAACGTTATACTTTATGTAAGGCAGTAACAATAATTTTGTAACTTTTAATAATTTATATTAATAATTATAATATTACAGCTAGACATTCTTTTCAACATATAGCACTTAGTTGAGTTTAACATAAGTGTCTGCATAAATTTGATAATGGCTCCGATTCTTAAATATTAGAATTATTTTTATTATGTCATAAAAGATTCAAAACTTGCTCCTTCGAACAAATTTGTAATAATTTAGACAACATGTATATTATTAAATATGTATTAATGCTCAGAGATGGATTCTAATTTTTTGGAAATGCCGGGGTCCTTAGTATCTTGTCAAACATTGTTCTCTAGGAGATTTTCTCAAGATCAGATTGATTCATTTGAGCACCATGACTGCAATAGTATGAAGAATGGTAGCATAATGATATTATTCGTTATTAGAAATTATTAAGTTAAATAGATATTTTAGAAAGAAAGATAAGATATTTTAGATTAGATAAATTAGAAAGACGTAAGAAACATGTTCTGTTGAATTAACCTTGACATATTTGTTTAGGTTGCTTATGTTTATGTTTGGCTGTCACTATGTCCTCGTAAATTTAGGATTCGAAATTAGAAATAATATAGATCACATGCGATATATTTATATGCGCATTGTTATTATATTTCATATACCAATTATACGTTAGAAGTAGCAACAACTAATTAACATTGAATAAGTAAATACCAGGTAGATACTGTGGAAAATACATTAAAATTATCTAAAATATCTGACACGGAGACAATACATTTGAAATAGTTTCTATGTATAAGTTACGTATATATTTATGTAACATTAGACAAACCAAAACCATTACATTTGTCCACCACAAAGCTATAAATCTATAACTCTATCAAAATTCGTCAATTGATTGTCAACTCTAGTTGTTCAATAGTAAGTTAAAATTTGGTTGATGAATTTTGACAGATGTGTTAATCTGTAACCTTGTAAACATATGTGCTTAGTTATTGCAAATAGACATATATTTATTAAAATACTTGCTGTGCCCGCGACTCCGTCCGCGTGGAATAGTTTTTTTTTTGGGTACCATACCTTTTTTACCTTTACTTATATAAACTTTGAATGTCATGTTTATTTATATTGAATCAATGGCATGAAAAATAAGTTTTAAGTTTCTAGCTCCAAAAATAACGATAATTCCATGCAACTTTTCAACCCCCTTTCGAACCCTCATAACCCTTTTTTCGAATTCAAAAATAGCCTTTGTCCTTTCTCAGGGTCTAAAGATTGTCTGTGCCAAATTTCAACAAAATCGGTTTAGAGGTATAAGCGGGAAAGAGTAACAGACAGACAGACAGACAGGCAGAGTTACTTTCGCATTTATATTATTAAGTAGGGATATATTCACATATTACTAGTACATACCTTTATGTGCACACAGCAAGAGACCAACCTACCCAAATCAGTCAAAACTTCGCAATTTTTATTAATCTATAAAAGCGGACCATTGAATATAAAATTGATTATCCACATTTAACAGATTTGGGTAGGTTGATCTGTTGCTAATCGTAATTGATGTTATATCGGTTAACAAACTTCTTTTTATGTATAGACTAGTAAATAAATAGAGTAACAGATGTTAATCTAGTTGAACGAATAAATTTTTAATAACAAGGATATTTACAAATACATAGATTACAATAGAAGCAGAGCTGCACGAAGTGGAATGGAGGGGAAGGTGAATTTATTACTTTTACTCGGTTCCGCTTAGTATACATAATAATAGTTTATTGTCACAATCCAAAACAGAGAACAATGTAGCCCAAGCAAAATATGATAGCTCGTGTGTCAGGTGTCAGTTGTCAGTTCCTTCCCAAATGCATGTAGGCCTAATAATGCCACTTCTGCTATAAACATAACTGTACAAATATGCCGAAACTCCTCAACCGATTTCGTAATCTAGCTACACATAGCTATTGAAGTTTACTATCATTTGTCAAGTTTTGACAGAGTTGTGTACACTCTTCGCCTAGCTCACGTCAGCCTACGAACTCGCGTTTAGTGTATGCATTTCAACTTGTTTTTTGTTGAAATATAATTACTTAGCGCCGATTTGTAATTCTTTAAAAGAGTTGTTACTCGTAATAAAAATAACTAATTGGTAGTGAAAGTCCCGTCAAAATCAATCTTGCTGATTCTGAGATTAGTAAAGCCAAAATAGTAGGCATACGTCTATAGGTACGTATACCTACTATTTTGGCTACTGTTTTGGTTTTACTAAACTTAATCCTTAATTAAGTAATAAAAATAACATATTGTAAAAAGATGTAATATCAAAGATATCAATTTATCTTTAAACACGCAAATTTTTTTTTCCTTCTTGTATAAATATAATCCCTTTACTGTCTACTGTGTCTACTTATTATTTGTAATATATTGATAATTATTTGTAACTTTTCAAATAGTTAAGTGCGTACATATATCCATATATATATATATGGATGGATATATGGATATATGTATATAAGAAAAAAGCAATGCAAATCTCTGTATCTTAAAATAGGTATCTCGCTAGTTATCTCGGATATTGTATGAATTTATTTACTATAATTTTAATTATAATTTATTTACAAAATAACAGTAGGTATTTTCGTTTTTTGGACTTTGGACTTTTATTACACTATTGATACAGAAATTTTACTAAAGGCAAAGATTTCTTGGTACAGGTTTAACTGTATTCGGTACAAGCAGCGCCGCGCTGTTTCACCCGCGTTAACTTGAAGAACAAACCTGGTATAATTTATGCTACGTTGTTATTAGTCTTAGCCTGATGTTATATAACCTATAGCCTTCCTCGATAAACTTCTTATAATTTACTGAAATTAATTTTCAAATAGGACAAACGATTCTTGAGATTAGCGCGTTCAAACATACAAAGAAAACTCTTCAGCTTTATATTATTATTGATTAATGTGTTATATATATTATTTTATATGAGTAGATAATTAAATTCGCTCGTTAACAATTACTAAGAACGAATATTGTAGCAGAATTTGAAAGATAGAAGAAACTTTAATTAATAATGTCCCTCCTTGTTCGTCTCAGTCTTGTTTTGCATTGCAGTCGCATGAGGATGTAAAACAATTTTATTGGGATTGTATTTTCACTTTCACATTCCGATTCGAGATTGCATAGCTTAACACTTTGGAATAGAGTTTATTGTAAAATGTAAAACCATGCGGCGCGCATATGGAAGTAACTACCATAACTCTACGTATGTAGAGTAAATCAATTTGTAATACGCGTGCGTGCCGTATTTCATGTGGATTTGCAAGTGCAACGATCTTGTCGGTACGTATTAGGCATGTATATACTGTACCTTAATTGTAAATAGTAATGATTAAAAATGCGAATCACATGCAGTAATCATAATTTAAATATGTGCTTTACATGAATAGTCAAATAACTACGTCAACTAGTTGATCTTTATATTGTACTCAATAATAAGGTACAAACTATAACCACTCAAATTAAAACCAATTTTTTGTTACGTACAAAATAGCAGTGCCTATATGCCGGATGTTACATGTTTTTAGCGATCAATGCGACTGCATTGAAGGCTTCTTTAATATTAAAAAAATCATATAGCCATAAAGTAACCGGTTTGTATAGATAATTTATGATTTAATTTCATACTTATATTTGAATAATCATAAAAATGTTTTAATATTCAGTTGTTTATATTGAAAGTTATTGAAATACGTTTTGTGTTGTGTTGTAAAAAAGTTAAATAGGTTGTGACAGCTACCCTCCGCAGGTAAACTTTTTTCTTCTCTTGTTCATTCGCTGCGAGTCGAATGATAGCATTATATAAAACAATTTTCATTTTCTAAACAAATACGTAACTGGAAGCAAGAAATTAATTTGTAGCTAAAATGGACAAAATTCAAAAAAATAAGAATAAAAAGTACAGAAGATTCTATTGCGAAAATTGTGAAATTTATACCAATTCGGTTAATCAATTAAACCAACATTTGGAGGGCATTCGCCACAAAAAAAAGACGCAAAATCAAGCTCGTAAAAAAATTTTTAAGTGTTCCGATGACGAAATCTATCCTACGATCTATATAGCGGCTTTTATTGTTATTTCAATAACTACATATGTTTTTTGTTATACTATTGTCCAAGTATTGTAACTGATATGTCGTGCAATTAATTATCAGCATAAAATCAATTTTACGGCGCCTTAAATTTCGCGCCATAATTTTAATTGGCGGAGAGGTCGTCCCCAAGCGTTCACGGCTTCTATGCGCACGAACGAACGCGCAGAACAATGAGGTAGCAGCCATTTTATGTCGGTGTCTAAGAAAAACATAATTCGAATGGCCAATCTTAACAAAATTGTGTAATTAGTGATATAATTTATGTGTTTCTGTACAAGCAACTTTAAATAGGTGTTCCGTTACTTATGTGAGTAGAAACAAAGTTTTGGCATACATAACTATCGATAGAATAATATAAGCTCAATGAAACTTAAGATTTTGCATAAAAAAGATATAATAATAAATTTATACCTCGTTCCTTCCATACATTATGAAAGGTCGTTGTATTTACAATGAACATGAACCTTTTATTTGTGAGTGCGGTTTTTGTTTACCGACAATAAAGTTATTGTTGCAAATTGCATTCTAATATTTAGGATTAGGATATGACATAACTTTCACTAAAATTACGAATTTAGAGCATTAAAAAGTTGCATTGTTTACATTAGAACAGTAGTGGTCACTAAATTACTAGTCGCAATAAAACCGGCGTCGCGCAGCCTCGGCCTGAAAGTTGGGGACAAAATTCAATAACGAATTGGCCATTTTATTGATGGCCGGGGGGAGGCTGGGTGGAGACAGTCGGTGAGCTTCCGCCATTTAACATATTGTCAGATATTTTATTACGATTCAGATGTTTTTGTTTACACTGTTACATTGACAATTTGACTAGTCGGTAAATGTAAAAACAATACAAGATATATACAACACATACATTACATGCATATCGCAATATCATTTTGTGATTGAATATGTATGTATAGGTCGAATCGTAAAATATACATACGTAGATTAATACATGACAATGATATATTAGATACCTACATAAGTACTTCAGTGCACAGTCAATGGCCTACATTATAAAAACAATATTTTATACAGAAGTGATTTATTTATATAGTTAATTTTTATGCTTTTGTTTTTATACCATTTTGCTTTTGTTTTATAAATATATTCCGATTTAATTTGTTTTCTTATTTAAATTATAAGGATTTATTTATCAAAACAAGCCTTTTTAACTATGTTATGCTTGCCAAAATTCTGATATGAATCTTATTTTAAGTTTAAAATCCTTATATAGTACTTAATATTTTCATTTTTTTTTTGTGCAAATTGAGAGAAGATAAAATAATTTTGTTGTTATCTTAAGGAGTTTCATTCTTAAATTTTAATTATTTTTTTGCTGTATGTACCCTAGCCCTACCAACATTTTGAATTATTATTAAATAACCTTAACATGTCATAGCTACTATGTGCCTTTCTAAATAGTACTTATGTATGTAAAAGTTAACCTAAATATAATCTAATTAACTTGTCTTCTTAATTGATTTAAAAAATTGCAAATGCTTATATTCCAAAAATTGTATATGCTTTTAAAAGATAATAGGAATTTTAATTTTATAATTAATGTTAAAAGTGCATTCTGTACTGATGTGATGATTTTATAGTCATAGAACTAATTTATCAAAGTTAACTAGAAAAAAAACTAAAAAGGTTTATTCTTTAAAATTTTGTGACTTTCTAATAAGTATCTGGTTAACAGTAGAATGTGGTTCAGTGTATTTATTAGTTAATGTATGCAAGTGTAAAAAGAAGCTATACAATTTTTATAACCTTTTTGTAGTTAAATATGTTTAAAGTTATGATTGTCTAAGTTACTTTTAGTCCATCTGTAGTTCTGGATATTAAGTTAAAATGTCTGAAAAAGCCAGCCTGTTTTCCTCTGACACAGTTAAAATTGAGAAAATGAAAATTGCTTGTCAAAATTTTAGTGCTGAAGACTGAAATTTATGTAGCATACCTATATCTAATAGGTTCAAAATGCAAGCAATGTGCTGTTCAGCATAGCATATAATCCAGCATAGTCGTAGTTTCTATGGAATTATGGTATTTATAGATAAAATGGAGTACTTGCAAATTGCTTGTTAAAATTAGGGCACTGAAAACTAAAATTTATATAACATACTTATATCTAATAGGTGCAATATGCAAGCTATGTGCTGTGCAAAGTTATGCACACATCCAGCATAGTTGTTGTTTCCATGGGATTATGGCATTTGTAAATGGAGTTGAAATGGAGAACTTGAAAACCACTTGTCAAAATAAGAGCACTGAAAACTAAAATTTATAAAACATACCTATATCTAGTAAGTTTAATATGCAAGCTATGTGCTGTGCAAAGCTATGTATACACATCCAGCATAGTTCCAGTTTCCATTTGATTATGGCATTTATAGTTGAAATGGAGAACTTGAAAATCATTTGTCAAAATTTGGGTACTGAAAACTGAAATTTATGTATCATACCTATATCTAATTGGTTCAAACTGCAAGCTATGTGCTGTGCAAAGCTATGTATATACACCCAGCATAGTTCTAGTTTCCATGGGTTTATGGCAGTTATTGTATATAAAATTGACTCCTGTCAAATCCTATTAAAGTAGGATTCTAATAAGAAAGTTAGTACAGTTTTAATTTTCTTACAGGAGGCAGAAGCTGAAAATGGGGGAGCATATAAGAGTTCGCCATTAGTTTTCCGGCACACTGGGGCGTGGGCGTCGGGGGTGTGGCACGGGGCGTGGGGGTCCCCGTGCCGCCCCCCGGCGACCTACTCGCCACTATATCCATGTTCGAGCAGCAGATTAAAGCAGAGCCTATGAGGTGAGTATGATCTTATAAAAGTTGCCATAAATGTATCTTACCACATTGCATTTGCATTTATATATGTTTCAATCATTTATATTATATACACTAAACAAGTTATTATTACCATCAGTACCTTGGATGATGTTCTTAGTCTTGTTTGTACATATACCAAGGCAATCTATATCTTAAATAGTTACAGCATAGCCATAAAAGCCACAAAATGTTGTATTGGATTGTTGGTAGAATAAATGTAATACTAAAGCAAACTTAATTATTAATATAAAATATTTCAAAATATAAAACATGCCAATTTTTTTTAACAAATTTGTAAATATGTTGCAGCTTCTACTCATCACATCCCCATGTACACTCCGGTCCCCCAACAATAGTCCGATCAGACTCAAACCACCCAATTATAAACATGAATCAACATCACCACCAAGAAGATTCTAAAGACAGCCTAATAGTACAACAACAAGTACAACATCAACAGGAGCTTATGGAGCAACACCAACAAGATTTACAACAAGATGATGAGGTATGCCAAATAGAATGGAGATCCAGATTATTGAAATAGAATAGGCCAAGTATAATAACTATTGCCACCTCTTTTGTTGGAAATGAATGGCTTAATTTGATTAGGATATATTTCTGTATGAATAAAGAGTACATGTTTATTTTTGAGTTTCATGTCTTATTTGCATACCATTTTATTGTTACAGTTAAGTTTCAAAGGAATGGATGATGAAGGTGTGGATATTGATATGGATGGTAGACAGTGCCCTCAGGTTTGTATTACAGTTATCCTATTATAGTATGTAAGCTTTTATATTTTATGTACCTAAAGTAAGAAACAACCTCACCTTCAATCATCTGCATCAAAACTTTTCTTAAAAGTATAGTTGTAAATTGTAAATACATGTGGAAAGGCTAAAAAAAGATATCATTACATTTAGTTGCTTTGACTACCTACAGAATTAAATAATTCTGCATTAGTCCTTGAGATTGAATAGTGAATATTTTGTAGGGCATGGGCGTTGATTTGGGATCGGTCCAAACAAAAATGGAGGTATCAAATGGGGGTCAGTCAACTCCTCGTTCAAAGCCTCAAGCCTGCAAGGTGAGTTGAGGAAAAAAGTCTTAGTTTCTGTATACATTGTGATATCCAAGAAAAATATAGAAACATACACATTTGTAGGTTTGTGGCAAGGTGTTATCGTCCGCATCCTCATACTACGTCCATATGAAACTTCATTCTGGAAACAAGCCCTTCCAATGCACTGTGAGTAATAAAGATCTAATTTTCCACAAGATAGGTAAAACATGAAATATCATTCTAACTTTCGAAATAAATTTTAACTTTTTTGTTGCCCTTAGGTAAAAGTATTTCTCCAAGAATGATGAAGAGTATTTCTCAAAGGCTAAAAACGCTTAAGTGTGCCTTCTGATATTTTTAAATTTCGCAATAATCATCAGTATTCCATATAGAACTGAAACTATTACATAGAAAAAGTAATTTTTAATGACAGTATTGTGCTGGTTAGCTTGAGGTTGAGATAGTATATAAACATTTACTGTTAAAGCGACAATGGAAAAAATCAGTAATTGGTGGAGGCTTGAAATTGAAAGTGTAAATGGAATATATTTGTACTAAGGTTTGCGATGCAGCTTTTTGCCGCAAGCCGTACTTGGAGGTACATATGCGCACGCACACCGGCGAGCGACCTTTTCAATGCGACCTGTGCCTCAAGCGATTCACGCAGAAGTCCAGTCTCAATACGCACAAACGCGTTCACACCGGTAAGTCGGAATTTAGTCTTCAAGTAGACTTATGTACGATGATATTGTAATGTAGGTTTGATTACAAAACTAGCGAGGGATAAAGATTATTTACTTCTTTCGGTTGTGATTTAAGGGCTATGATTTAAAACGTAGATAGGATACTAAAGTATTCTAGTCTTACCTCAGACCAAAACAATACTATGTATTTTATGAGATACATAATTGTAAAATAGATTTTGAGTTAATTAAAATATTATTTTTTGATGTGTATTTTAATTTATCCAGTATATATTTACATTGTTGATTTAATGATAATGATATATTTCCCGCGCTGGTTTTGTGCGTCTTAAAACTGTTGGTAGGTATAGATAAAAATAATTAATTTATACGAATTGCACAGATTTTAAAACAAAAGATGCGTCAACAACTACAACTTACAGCTTATCTCGACTCGAGTGTGTCATCCATCATTTATTGAAAGTGCGTCAAATTGACTACCTTTTTTCTTGCCTGTTCAATGAAAATATCTCTGTCACCTCAACATTTTTTAAATGTTCCACAAAAATAATTTAACGATGATCTTTGGGCCAATAAGAGCAATATAGGAGAGAGGTTATTATAATCTTATAGGACATTACAAGGACATTTTAATTATGTGCACACAATTGATAGATTGCCATCATTATGTCATATTAAAGTTACTATGAATTTAATTACAGTACCATGAGGAGATTGTTAAAAATTATTAAGTTTTAACAATTTTCTGAGTGAATAACCTCCTCCTGTTTCCGTCAAATCAAAATATGTAATTACTTGATATATTTACCACCAATTGTAACAAACTTACATATTTTGCATATATCCTATTTTGACGCCCTGATATTGTTTTTTCATATATGTATTGTCTTTCCTACAATATATAATAATAATTTTGTTAAACATGTATTTGAATTATCTATGCACTGAGTACTTCATGATAGGGATATTAAGAAGTAGTTGGAAGAAGTTTTGAAAGCATGTTGCTGTTTTATTTGTGTTGTCGTGTGCAGTCTTAATTATTCTTACAATGAGGGAGTTGCAGTTAGGATAAACGTTTTTATTTTTCTGTTTTTATTTATTTTATATTGACTTATTACGCTGTCTAATCTGGTAATTAAATATTTATTCATATAGCACGCGGCCTCTGGACGGAGCTCGTTGACAAATATAATCGATATTACCTATGCTGCTTTATATACATATCTATCAGTAGGTCTCTTATTTGGTCACATATGACACTGGTGCGACACACAGTTCGCTCGAGAAGCCATTGACAATACATATGCTTATCTTCCAACTTGTGAATAGTTTTTGAGTCGTGTCGACAATTAAATTCCCTTAATCATAAATCAGGGCGTGAGGAAGGCGTCATTCGTGCGAGGCAAACAGGGGGAGGTGACGAACATACGATGGATCCGTCATGGGAATCCATCGTATGTTCGATTTTCGGCTCGGACAAAACCGAGGAGCGTCAGAGCGTGTGTTGTTGGAATGTGGCCTCGGTTCTAGATGAGCACATGCGCGCGTTGACGGTGAAGGAGCGGCCCCACAAGTGTGAGCTCTGTCAGATGCGGTTCACGCAGAGCTCCAGCCTCAACCGACACAAGAAAATACACACGGGTGGGTTCTATTCGGGTACTCTCTCTCGTACCGCTCTGTCCTGAATATATTTTGCACTTGGTACAATGTTGAACTCGGCTCCTCTAGCCGTTTCGAGCTTACTCCGTATTTAGTATATTAAGCCTTCTTATGACTTGTGCGATGGTTTCGTTCAGAGGAGCACAGACGCGCGCTGCTGGCTAAGGACCGACCCTACCAGTGCGGCCTCTGCTATGTGAGATTCACCCAGAAATCGAGTCTGGGCCGGCACGGAAAAATACATACCGGTGGGTTCCATCTCTACCTCCCGCCTAGAAGTGCGTGGCGTCGTAACCCTTGAGGCAGAACGGTACTAACGCAAACATTAAACCGCATAGCCTACCTCCCCCTGAATGTGTGTGAATGAGTGTAGCCAGTTAACCGTTAGGATTAATAATGTTGTTTGAGAGGGTGTTGAGTTGCTATATCGAAACTCGTATAACTTATAGAGGAGCACAGACGAGCCCTGTTAGAGAAAGTGCGGCCGTACCAGTGCCACATCTGTTTTATGCGCTTCACTCAGAAGTCCAGCCTGGGCCGACATGGGAAAATACACACTGGTAGGCATTTTCCCCTAAAATCCTTATGTAGTAGACAATGAATATTTACTTATAGAGCTCACATTATTAGGCACTATCATCAAGGCAGTGCATGGTGCAGAATCTTTGTTGTAGCTGAATTTTGTTGGTATTTCTAGAGGAGCACATCCAATCGCTGATCAACAAAGTGCGTCCCTATCAATGCGACATCTGTGACAAGCGGTTCACTCAGAAGTCCAGCCTTGGCACTCATAAACGTATACATACTGGTGGGTCCCTTGATATTTCATTTTATTTTCATTCGGTTTCTAAGCCACAATCGGACTTCTTATTATTTTAACCCTTTGTAGCTTATATTATTTTATCTGTTGTGGCTTTGACACCTATGTTTTGTGAATAGTTTTTAAGGGCTCCCAATTAACTATTTATAAAATATGAATTTTGATAGAATGGTTAGCGATTTGGAAGTGTTTTCATTTAATATACGTATCAATAATGTACCAATCACAAGAAAGGTAACTTTCATTAGGTTACACACGCTCAAAAACTATTCACAAACAGTTAAGTAAAGCATGTGTACGTTGTGAGGATTTTCGTTAAGTTCAAGTAGGAGAGAGAATATTTGATGGACAAATAACATACTAAAAATTCCCTCGTGGTAGAAAAACCTTTAAAAACCAATTGGTATGCGTTAAAGCCTGAAAATGGAATTATTTGTCCATCGTGGTTTTGTTTTGTTTCTCTGTCCCCTCGTGTCCGTGTGTTGGCGGCGCAGGGGAGCGGCCGTTCCAGTGCACCGTCTGCCTCAAGTCCTTCACGCAGAAGTGCGCGCTCAATTTGCACGAAAAAATACATACGGGTTAGTAGCCCACATATTTTAATATCCGCAGTACGACTTCAATACGACTAGAGCCAATCTACGAGTGAACACGCACTCACACATTCCATTTAGCATCATGCTTAATTCCTGTTTCTGTTGCCCGCCTAACCCGTTGTTTTTATACACTCCCTCATTTTAGTAGCTTCCCATATTGTTGCTTCTGACTAACATCTCGATCCTGTAACTTTATTTAATGCGCGCTTTCACGTACTTCTGCAAACTACAATAACTCGCATACCATAACAATATAATCTGCCAGTCATACACACTCCCCACATTTGCATATATTCGGTGATTTTTAGTATTATCATTTTTTGTATTTCATCATTTTCTTCATGAATATTAATTCTTTCACAAAAGCGGTAATGCAATCGCCGCAGTGACGCATTATTGGTGCCTGTATCGGCTTTGGGCTGACTGACAAAATTAAGGGATCAAAATTGGGGAAACCGTCGACGTTTGCGATAGATTGGCTTGTGATTGGCAGCGGGCGGGCGACCAAAGGCATCGTTGCCACATGCGTCGGCGACGTGCGTTACTCGCTTTTGTGTGTGCACTGGACGCAGTGCAAGGGCGTCCTTTCACGTGCGGGCAATGCCCGGCGGCGTTCGCCCGCCGCCCCTACCTGGACATTCACATGCGCACGCATACAGGCGAGCGGCCCTATCAGTGCGACGCGTGTCTGAAGCGCTTCACGCAGAAGTCCAGCCTCAATATACATAAGAGGACGCACACAGGTGGGTGACAGTCGCGGGCCGGACTGGCCCTCCGCCCGCCTTCAGTCTCTCTCCACTTACACTCTGCCTCTCCTCCAAATCTCTCATTTTCGGTGTTGTGCTTATGTGTATCTGTTCTTCATTATTCATAGTCGATAGTCAGTGTTCGTATGTCGAGGTTCAAAAGAATAAAGATTTGGAGCGGAGCTAGCGGCGAGCGGCGACCAGTCCGCGCCGCGACCTCCGTAGCGCGAGGACGGTTAGCGTCCTTGCCGGCACGCCGCTGCTATAATATGTATGTTGGGCACCAGTCCAGGGGAGACCGTTCCAGTGCCTGTCGTGTCCCGCGGCCTTCACCTGCAAGCAATACCTGGAGATACACACGCGCACGCACACCGGCGAGCGTCCCTATCAATGTGACATCTGCCTGAAGCGCTTCACTCAGAAATCCAGTCTCAACATTCACAAACGGACGCACTCAGGTATGTGGGCTGGTGGCGGTCGCCGCTCGACGATAGGGACGTATGAAAGTTGTGGGCTACTGTGAATGAGGCGTGTTTCCGGAGGTGGGCGCGGCCCGGCTCCATACTCAACCCCGTGTTTCGTCCACAGTTCAAGGGCGCCCGTTCCAGTGCCTGCAGTGTCCGGCGGCGTTCACCTGTAAGCAGTACCTCGAGATACACAACCGTACGCACACCGGCGAGCGGCCTTATCAGTGTGACGTCTGTCTCAAGAGATTCGCGCAAAAATCTACACTTAATATACACAAACGAACGCACACAGGTCAGTCGCATCGGCGAAGAAAATATATATCTTAGTATTATTTCATATTCAAATTCTGCGAGTAATCATGAGCTAATCATAAATTCATTTTCTTCAAATTGACGACGAGTTCTAGCATATCAGTTATGGATTTAGGTTGTCGGTGCCACATATAAGGAATTTAAAGTTTAGTCGTGAGTACTAATGATGTATATTAATGATATTTTCTGTGAGATAAATTAACATTGCTGATGGTTAGTGCAAGGGCGGCCGTATCAATGCATGGAGTGCCCAGCGGCGTTCACTTGCAAGCCGTACCTGGAGATACACATGCGCACGCACACGGGCGAGCGGCCCTTCGAGTGCGATATCTGTTACAAGCGCTTCACGCAGAAATCAACACTCAACATTCACAAGCGAATTCATACCGGTATGGCAGCGCTCACATACTATAAAGTCTGACGCTTCCGTGAGTCACCTTATGGCAAGGGTCACTTGCTGCAATACAATTAGAACGGAAAGCATTTGGCTATTTACAATTGCTCTTAATGTTTAAGGGCAACACATATTAATTGACTATTTTCAAATGCTTCTCGCCTAGTTGGATTTAAAATATTTAAGAAATAAATCACACATGATATAATTTTTCAAACCTATTAATTATTAATGATGCTTTTAACTGAATGATAATTGTGTGAATATTTCAACAAGAAGAAGGTACAAAGTTAAGAAGACGGCAAATTGCATTACAGGTATTAATTATCAGTTGTATTATGATGTGGCATCGACAACGTCGTCATGTTTATTTCTCCATCAGCTGCAACATCACTTTAACCCTCATTTACATTTTTATTTCTCAGCTTATGCATTTTTTTTTTATTTCGAACTTGGTCATTACCTATTATCTAGTTGCACCTTGCCGTCTTTCTAACATATTTTCCTTTATTTTCGCTCTATTCATCCCTTAGTTATTTTGCTCTTTATTAGTTTTGTTTGAATATTTTATTACGGGGAATTTACAAATATTAATACTTTTTCAGGTGAACGACCGTATGCTTGTGATATTTGTCAGAAAAGATTTGCCGTGAAGAGCTATGTCACTGCGCACAGGTATATTATCAGTCGTAGTTTCTTTTCCATAAATATTTCTTAATTGCATCAGCGCTTGGCTTTTGCCGATACAAAACTTGTAAATTGTTTCCAATATAGCCTTTATTGCCAGTAAATAAACCTTTTTAGACAGTTTTTGTCGAATTTATGTACTTTAAGGAAAAATAAAACAGTATTACCTATACCTGCAATTTTTATTATACGAGTTTATTTATAAAGTGGTTCTCCGTAATTGTATTCAAGGTTTCTGAAGAGAGCGTGCGAGCTTTTCGTGAATAATCATTAAATAATCTTTATAGTATTAACGGTGTTGGGTACGCGTTTAACATCTATCCTTGTAGGGATGGAAGATACCTTTATAGGCTCTGCCTATCTCAGTATTATGTATATCATATTCTTTTCTTTCGTTGTAAATAATATCTAAACAACGTTTCACAAGTGTTTTCATGGTCGTTAAACCCACAACACATTACGTTCTGAATATAAGGCCCCTTCCGATCCTAAGAGCCCAGTGGGAACTTTCACGGTTCAGGTGATAATGTCGCAAGGCAAGTGAGGTGTGCTCAGGCATAAAGCCACTCCTATTCCTCAGGTGGAACTGATACTGAGACTGGACGTCAGAGTAGTCCATAATTAGGTTTATAAAAAAGTAATACTGAGTGTCGAAACAACTACTTATCCACTCTAGAACACACCGGAAAGTAAATCTTTGGTACGCGGGTTTTTAACAGTTCGTATCTAATAACAAAAAATTTTGCAGATGGTCCCACGTGGCAGACAAACCGCTAAACTGTGATCGCTGTTCCATGACGTTCACGTCCAAATCGCAGTTTGCATTGCACATCCGCACGCACTCAGCGGGTCCATGCTACGAGTGTAGCGTCTGCGGCCGCACTTTCGTTAGGGACAGTTATTTAATAAGGTAATTAAGATTTTTTTATTTTAACTGCAGATCTTTTTAATTCTATATCAAGATTATGCTCGTTCAGGTAACATACCCTAACCAAGAGCAAACAAATAAGTAAATCCTACACAAACGTGACTACTATCACAAATCTTTTCTGCTTAATAATAACATTAAATTACATACATTTGTCTTTAAACAAAAAGTAGTGTTATACTTATATCGGAGGCAGGGGCTATATGCTTTTTCTAAGTAGGAGACGTTTTCTAAGTAGTAAGGAGTCTTTTTTTAAATAATGTAGCATAAAGAAAAGATTTGAAGATGTAATCATTTACAAATATCTATATTATTAAAATACAATATTTTATCATACAGACACCACAACCGTGTGCATCGCGAAAATCACAGCAACATGTCAGCCAACAGTATTGGCACAATCAACAGTGTTGCCACTAATACGAACAATTCGAACAGCAACTACGACTCTCCTGGCGTTTGTGACTTAAGGTACAAATGCACTATTGGCTTTCTTAAAACCCGCAAAAACACATTTTAAGAACTCGCGTATCATATTTTTTCCAGTCAAATAAAATATAATTAGGTTTTATTGATTTGTCGCTTTAGTGTGTTGTTTTACTTTTAGCTTCGTGCCAATGGTGAATCGCTATATGACTTCGCAAGGTACCCAAGTGTCTATGCAGGATACGCAGAGTAAGATGTCTGCTATGTCGCCGCAATCAATCGCATCTATATGTAAGCATTGAACACAAATGAAGTTGCGTCTTGACTCTTTTATTCATTTTGTGTATGAGACTGCAATACAATGCTATTTTTTGTTTACAGCATCGCCCCCTCCCCCACACACACCTACACCCCAACCCCAGATGAGTGGTCAAATGCATCTTGGAGACTGATCGCCAGAAAAGGCAAGTTTCTTGTAGTGTTAATTTAATTATGTTAAAATTAATAATAATAATAATAATAATACTAAATAATAAAGACAGTAGAATTTACACTACAAGCACATTACGTCAATACTTTAAAAGTAAGTCCAAATTATCTCTTTTATCATAAACACAGATCACAAGATCACACTTCTCGATTTACATAACCCACATATTCATCTTATTGAAACATTGAAAGACCCTAGACAAAAAATAGATAAAACCCTTCGTGGGAGACACCAATCCTACCTGAGCCAACCACACATCGACAAAGATAATTCAAACGAATGGCTCAGAAAAGGCGAACTTTTCCCAGAAACAGGGATATATGCTTCCGGTACAGGATGAAACAATAACCACCCGTAATTACAGAAAAACATAATAGACCTTAACCAACCCACCGAACTTTGTAGATGTTACAACAGTACATCCGAAACCATACAACACATCACAGAGGGCTTGCTCAGCGCTCGTCCAAACTGATAAAAAAACACCGGCATCACCAGGTTGCAGCAATTGTCCACCAACATCTAGCAATACAATACAGTTTTATTTCAAAAATGACCCCCCACCCCGCGCCCGTTACTTAATCTAAGAGATCAACGACTCAAACGTTACTGGGATACACCAACACTGACTGATAAAACAATAATTTGCAGTAGACCCGACATAACCATATATGATAAAGAAAAAAGTATAGTATATCTCATTGAAATATATTGACATATATTGACTATACCAAATTCACACAATATTCAGGAAACAACTATTTCAGATAATTAAGCAAATATCAAGATCTTGCAGTCGAACTCAAATCCCAGTGGAGAGCGAAAACCGTACATATAGTATCAAATAGTATTGTCAACAACAGGTCTAATACCCAAACCATTATAAAATAAAATTTCTTCCCTTTTCCAGTGTCTCCGGTATATTTTCCACTAATACTTAAATTTTCTGCTTCTATCGCTTGACCATGGCCCGCGGTAGTTGCCAACAACACCTTTAGAGGAGAAAAACAATCAAATAT
The DNA here is from genome assembly GCA_020976665.1 of Heortia vitessoides. Taxonomy (NCBI): domain Eukaryota; kingdom Metazoa; phylum Arthropoda; class Insecta; order Lepidoptera; family Crambidae; genus Heortia; species Heortia vitessoides. The sequence continues at coordinate 9,109,610 of JACJUM010005601.1, read as the reverse complement.
ATTAATAATAATATTTATTGTCACATAAAATAGTACATGGTAGTGAAGTCCCTGACCTCTATATTAAGTTTATCACATGCGTTACAGGTCAGTGCCCTCCTTAAATTAACAAGAATTGCAAACTTTATGTTAGAAATATAATAAATATTTTTTAAATTAATCACACAAGTTTAGTGTTACAATAAAGACTCAAGTTTTAATTGTTACTATCGTGAATAAAACATTGTTCTATTTTTTTTCTAGCTCTTGGTTGACTAACGAGCAGTCGGAGTGCAATATAAATAGTGTGGCAGCCATCAACAAGAGCAGCTATGGAACAAGAATGAAATAAGGAGACAGGTTTCTCCTTTGATGTTTGTCGGCATGGACCCGTGCAAAGAATTTTTATTTTATTTTACATGGAGTTATTTATTTATCCACTGTTGAGTTTGTCGGCCGAGACGCGGGACAATGCGCGGAATGTAGAGTCGGAAAGTGGCAGCATGGAGTTTAGTTCGCTTGTGGAATCCCTCGACAACACCTGGTGGACATCACATAGAGAGGATGTAGTGAGTAGTCAAGTAGCGGTACCGCCTATGATATGCATTGTGATTTATACCCACAACTGTGATTTATCTATACCATCACATTATTGTATTCTTTTTCGTGGTGGCGTTCATAAATCAATACTTAAAAACTCTCATCAATTTAGATGTAGGCCTAAAATTTTTGATCTCATATTCTAATTTGCTTAGTGTGATATATTTTGGAATCGTGAATGGTAAATCTCCCAAGTAAAAATTCTAAATTAAATGTTCGTCGTTCGCTTCGTCATACCCACTCTCATTAGATGTAGTGAAATGTAACAATATCTTATTGCGATGCTTTAACTTAGGATGTGTCAGTGTATAATGAAGTTCAATAATTTTATAGAATTGTTACCAATGAGAGGTAAAGTATTTTGATCGCTGAGAAATTTAAAGGACTCTTAGATGATACTCCTCATAGTAATCCATAAGATAGAAAAGTCTCAAGTTCATATGAAGTAATAATAATGAATAATAATAAATAAGTACAAATAAAATAATCCACAAACGGAGTCCTCAGAGGCAATATTGAAAGCTTCACAAAATTGTCTTATATGATGTTTATTGGAGAAATCCAGAGAAGTGCCTGTTGCAACATGAAATTGGCAATATTTTTTAATCGTGTTACGTTCACGGTATGTTCAGTGTGTGTGTCGCCGCTCGACCGACGGGCGGCCGTTCATTTGTGAAGCTTCTTACTAAAACTTTGTGTGCCTTCTAGCGGATAGCGACATTAGGCAATATCAATCATAACACCATGGTAAAAACGTCATTATTTTTTCTAGTTCTCAATATGGATATTCATATTAGTATACTCTCATACCTATAATAGCATATTAAAAGCATCATATATACAGCATATTTTGATTACCATTTAGAATATGACAGTTTCCATTTTACTATATGCATCAGTTAAGTGTGAACTAGGTTTCCATTACTGTTCGAATAATAGTAATAATGAATAGTATATAGCGCAGTAGTCTTCCAAACCTTGAGACAGAGTAGTGTGCACTATGGGTGCAGCTGATCGTCCGCTGCGGGGGTTCCTTATGGTTTGCCATTATTGATATCAAAGATAGATTGGTGCCATTTCTATGTAAATGATGTGGTAGAGTAAGTTAAGTTAAGTCAGCAGGTCAGGGTAGAACTGGAAATAAAATATTGTAAGAGAATTTATCTTCTCCTAATCTGTTATTTATATTGATCGTATTTGAAACATTTATCTTTCTTTTTATTATTCATATTTCTATGTTTATTGTTACTTTTACACATACATTATTTTATTTCCATATGTGTGTGTCCATGTGCTGGGTCAGAATTGTAAATACTGGTAGGGTTTATTTATTCAAGTATATCGAAAAGAGATACAATTTGGCATGATATAAAAAATAGGAATATATGATTTGTAGAAATGTTTCACTCTACAATCATAGTATTAAAATATCGAACTGAAAAAATCATTGGAATTAATGTTAGAGTATTTAGTGCAGAACTATACTTTGGGTACTGTGTACTATTTAAATCAAAATTTTCCCTGTAGATGTACATACGTATACATATACTAATATATACATATAAATGTTGTTTGATAGTCCTCAATATTTTTTTATATTTTGATAGTTCTGTATTTGAAATTTTCACGAAAAAATAGGCCAATGTCTCATTTATCATTTTAAAATAATAAATAAATAATATGTACACAATATTTTAAGATAAATAACTAAAACGGATGCATTTAGTTGCCCAGAATGCTTAGGGATAACACCTAATCTCTTTTTTTCAAATGATTAAATGTGTTAGTAAGTCTTACCAAGCCATTGATAACAGTATTATTTAGAAAAAATAGGACTTGGGTTTAAAGGTAGTATAAATCTTCAGATACCATAATATGACAAAATGGTCAAGAAATTTTAAAACCATAGTTATCAATAGTATGTAACATCATTGATAAGCATCATATTGTAGATGTTTTTCAATGTTGATACCATGTATTATCCATAGATATTATGAATGGAAATAGAAACACAAACATAGTATACTAGGTACATATTATAAAGTACATATATATTATAATTGTCTATCTACTCCCAGGTAGCTCCACACTGGTGGTTGTTTCTTTAGAAATTCTAGAATTAGTAATATATTTTTGTTATTATATGTTTACTGTCTTTATAATTGTTTAACCTTAATTATTATCATTATACTGTCGTTGATTCACCTTTGTGGAGCTGATAGGGAAAGTAGACAGCAGATCCTCACTTTTAACGAGTGTATTTAAATAGACCTGCATTTTTATATTAAACAGTGTTAGGTTGAATATATAGTGGATACTTTTACAAAAATTACATAATGCATGCCTAAGAAAATGCATTCAGTCTATTTATTATGTGACAATTATTTGTTGCCATGTGTATAATAGTATTAAAGCCATCCCAGAAGGAAACACTATATTTGTGCCGGTATACGTTTAATATCACTGACCTTATGATTCCTTTTTTGTCTGATAAACAGTTAAAGCAGGAAAGATACAATAAAGATCACAATTCGTTAACCAAACTGTTTATATAAAAATGTGTTTACACACGGGGATACTAGAAACATGTCGTAGGAGTGAGGCTTTGCATTATGCACTGAAGAGGCACAAGTTAAATCTTGTCCGCTAGTGAATTTAACAGTGCGTACCAATATTTAGTGGGTTTATAACTTGTGTGTCTTCACTGTCCCAGCTATTTTACATACCGATGATGTTAGTTACTATATTTAGAATGTAATGAGCCATTTCAATTTACGTAATCACAGGAGTGGTATATTTTTAGTATTCTCTCTTTATCTACTTATTTCAGCCGTAGTAAAGACTGAATTACTTAAAAACAATTCAGAGCGTTGTAAAAGAATACTCACAAAAACTTATTGGCAAGTTAGATTTTGTTTGTTGATTTCGTTGTTTAGTGTTGAAGCGGTTATAGTAAAGGACCGATCAGTTTATTATTAATGGTCTTTTAAATTTTGTTAGAGAAATCGTACATATCCTTACCGTTGAATAAATCAATGTATACTACTTTCCTTGTCGAGGCAGAATACTAGTCCAGGGGCCGTGCGCCGCCGACCAGTTACAATTGATCGTGGTAGTTTTATGAGCAAATAACAGTGAGCCTTGTGTAATCATAATGTCTAAGGTACATACATATTTAGTTAAATTGTATCGTTAGATTTACGCGAACTTCCGCTTTGCCAACATAATTGCGTTGCTTACATTATAATCATATGAGAGTACAGCCTAAGGATTTTAACTTTTTTTATATACTGAGAGCTATTTCTAAGTCACTGATTTTGTACGATTTATATATTCTAACCTAAATTATTATATTATGGCTATGAGCCATGTAACCAAGTTTTGGAGTTATTTACATCCCTTTAATTGCTAATTTTTTATTAAAAATCAATAAGCAAACATCATGGCATGATGGTATTGACGCGGTCATTTAGTTATAGCTCTTCAGAATTTTTAATGACCAATATTTTAATTAAAACTGTTTTTCTTCAATTGTTAAAATTTTTAGGCTAGTTTATATTTTAAATAAGTTTAGATTTGTTAATTGTGGTGTATTAAATTGCACGTGAGTATAGCTCTTACAGCCTTCTTTACAGAAAATGTTATTTAGTTATTTTATAGTCTGAATTGATTGTGATAAAATTTATATTTTATAATTATATTGGTTTGTTTATCTTCTACTGAAAGTCTTATTGTTTGTTGTTATTTTTGAGTATACTATTACAGCAAGGCAGCGCGGAGACGTAGGTAGGGGCTGTAAGAGCATTTATGTAGTCAGCATTATGTATATGCTTTAATGTGATTTTTTAAATGTACTCTTTATTATATAGTCTCATCAATCAATATAATTAGCGAACTAACAAATCGTTTAAATTTTTTTCAGTTCATAGTGATTTATATTGAGATCAAAATAAATACAGAGTTTATTTAATTTTATGGAAAATATACATTGTAAAATTATTCTTTAGTGCTCGTTTGCAGAGCTCTATAAAAAAGAACTATATGAATGCAAAATAACAAGTCACGATTCTTTTTAGAAGTCGCCATGTAGTGGAGAAAAATAAACGTGCCATGATATTTGTGGCTAATTGTATAGTTTAATTTCTAACTCCTAATATTAACCCTCCTCAAATATAATGTATTCCTAAAATAAGTTTAATTACTAAAATTAATTTAGGCCATAAATTGTGATTGTTATTGGTTATCATACTCTATCGACGTCCATATTACCGTACGACGTACATGAACCCACCTATATACTTGTGATATGGAACTCATTGTACAAAAAATAGTTTCATTGGATAAAAATTCTAGGGCGGTTTAATAAGTCACTGACTAAATTTCCCGCGCAGTTATTCCAAATGCAACAATGCTGCCAACAACTTTAATCTGTTAGTGGACAACTCAAATTTTGTGCAAGGTACGTCATGCAGCTGGTGTTTGATAGCTATTGAAAGCGAAAAACCTCGTGAATTTTAACGAAAATGGAAAAAAGTAAATATTGTGTGTTGATTAAGCATTACTTTTTACCTGAACAAACCGGTGAATATTATTCAAAGCTTTTGGACAGATTCGACGTTGACTTGAAGAAAAAACGGCATCATTTGGCTTGTTTAGAACACGAACTGCTACCCCATCCAGCATATTTTCTAGATTTAGCCCCCCGCGACTATTATCTGTTTTCAAACCTAAAGAAATGGCTGGGTAGTAAAAAAGATTTGAGTCTAATAAAGAAGTCATTACCGAAACTAACACGTATTTTGAGTTTTTAGAAAACCTATTATTTGGAGGAAATTAACAATTAGAATAATGCTGGACTAAGTTTATCGAGCTAAAAGGTACCTAATTATGTAGAAAAATAAAATGTTTATTTGCCACCAAAAAAATTATTTATTCAAAAAGTCACGGACTTATCAAACCGCGCTTCTATTTATTATGCCACAACACAATTTTTATTACACAACTAATGCAATTATCTTTTTTACAACAATTATAAAACTGTAATCAAATGATAGGTTTACAATCACAACAAAATTAATTATACAAATATTAACAAAATTTAATTAGACATTCAGTCACAAGTGTCCCAACTGTCTGCAAATATGTCATCGGGTTGTTGACACTAGAGTGCGTTGAGTGCTGCTTGCATCGGGCAGACAGGTGAGCGGTCTCATGCGACACAACGGCCAGAAGTGAAGGCAAACAGGAATAGGCGGCATGGTGTGGCCCGGCACATGTAATCGTAGGAGTTGTTTAAGCAATTCAGGACATAGGATCCTGCCACCCAGAACCAACACCACTATCCACTTTAACCGCCATTATGATAAGGTCTATACGACGCCTCGTCTTCAACGAACACACTGAGCATTTACAATAAGAATTTTGGGGGGTCGACGGCAATCATGGTAAGGTTAGTTGGTCAAGGTTATCATGTTCTTAACTTCGTTAATCAATTAATTGCGTCATCAATTTCACATCAAGTAAATGTGATTCAGGTTTTTTCCTAGAAACGCAGGGCAATTTATTGAGTCATAAAACCTTTATGAATTATAAAAGCAGTAGATCATTTTCAGTAAAAGACTATGAACTATAATTTTTTAGATCACGAACTGTGTTAATTATTAATGTAATATTTTCCTGCATAAGAATAATGTAAGCTTTATTATGACCTATCCTAATCAATCGAATGCGTGTTTTGCATTAAAAAATATTTTAAAAAGAACATTACTCAACAGTGAAATAGCCGTATGGCGTTGGAGTTGTAGCGATGATATTAATGGATCATGTGAAACTAAAACACAAATTAACTTATGTGCTATTTATTGTTACTTATTAGCAATCTACAACAATTTCTTCCTTTACCACATTAGCGTCTCCTGCCGGAGCAAGGGTGTTATCTGTTATAGGCGCTGGACTTTTGTAATACTTGTTGCTGGCGTGATGTTCCTTTAAGTACTCTCCACCCATTTCGTAGTACTCTTCCTTAGTGATGCACCAATTTTCGAACTCGTTGCTTCCCGCGAAATCCCTGGCACCGTACCACGCGTCGAGGCTAGCGTTTCTGGCCATCACTACTTTGTGCGTGGATTGAAAGGGTCGCATTTCCAGTAACTCTCTTTCTAACCTTTCTTTAAGACCTGTAATAACGGTAAAAATACTTCTCTCAATAAGCACATAAATTAAGCACTTTTTAAGATAATTCGACGGTATTAGGCATCCGAATGCAATTTCTATAAAATACTTTGTTTTTATACCAAAAAAAAGTTTGCTTATATAAAGGCGCATCTAATCTCTTCGCAAAAATTAAGTCTCTGTAATAAAAAAATGATTTTGATGTAAAAAAATCATTGTTATTTTTTAGGCCTTGTGAGAAATATGTGTGTAGAATCTATATAGTTAAGACCTCACGACATGCAACCCACAAGGCTAATATAACACCTTAATAAATAGTACTGATAGAAATGTATTCTAAAACATCATTTGATTTTAATGGGTCTACCTGGGAACTGCGAACACCCGCCGGTGAGGAACACATTATTGGCCAACAATAACTGGTCCTCAGGGCTGAAGTGTTTGAACACATATTCCATAGTTTCGTGAAGACCTGCTTCCAAATTTCCCATCATTGAAGGTTGAAATATCAATTCAGGTGCTCTGAAAAATATTAAATATATAAGGAAATATTAACATGAGTAAACTGAAAAATATATTTTATAATACATACAATACATTTATGAGAAAACCTTAGATTTATTTCCATACTCAACAGTATTTAGACTAATAAGAAGTATGTTTGTTAAAACGCACTAATAGACCAATCAAGCCTAATTTAAAAATCTTTTTATAGGTAGCTGGTTTAGTCAAAGAAATTTATTAATAAGAATTACCTCACACGATTGGCAGTCACAACAAGCTAATGATTTCATTGAACTTTTTTACATGTAAGGTCGTGTTAATATATTCCTATTGACTCTTATCCCTATTAGCAGTTACCAATAACTTGGCTGGCATGCAAACCTTTTTTCGTGGTTTTATAGGAATTAGAGATGGAATATTTCCGTTGGTAGCATCCCGTGAAAAAAGTAGATAAAGTCTATGCGGCTCGTACCACGGTAACATAAATACATGAACAAAAAGCTTTATGTAAAAATATTTAATGCATATTGATAAGTACCAACAAATTGATTTAGATCGCAAAATTTTGTGTCAAATCATTTAAGAAACACAGTAGATAATCAGACCTGTAAAGAAATTATGATTAATCAGCTAGTTGAATTATATGAGAATACACGTTACAGACTTGACTTGAGTTACTAGAGGTCCACAAATACATACCTAAAAGGTTCAATTGCCAGATGTAGCTGATGATGTTGATTAGACGACATTTGTGGTTCATACTCCCTTAAAGCTTCTTCCAACTCCACCAGTCGCTCACCATCTGCTTCCGAGTCGGAGTCTGCATCGCGGCTTATACTGTGTATGATGCACAACACTGAACGATACAATAATGAAACTTAAAAAAGATCTCTTTCGAATGGCACAATTTTTGTCTTTTGTGGTTGTTTGAAGCGCCCGTCGGTATCCCACACATTTACTTTCTCTTAAAGTGAAGATATTTTTGTTAGACGGCATGCTATCAAGCGAAGTAGTGTCAAAGCAAAATAAAGCATATATTGTTGAGTATGTATTATTTTAAATAAACGTACCTGTATTTAATCCGGTATATAAATGTTTGTTTGAAATGATCTTACAAATATAATTATCGCCTTTTACGATGATTAACAACTCAAAACAAAATCTTAATCCGTTTTGAACCTTGTCTACTAAGTAGATATCGAGAACGGTCTTCTAGTCTACTTCGACTGGAGCTCTGTAATAAATGAATCTAACGACCTTTTCTCCGGATTACCTTATCATGGACTACTCAAACTACAACTCCAGTGCCCACCGGTAGCACGATAAGTGCTCATTATTGAGCGATCCTATGCTTGGTTGTACCCCGCAGCATCGACCGGTCGCTCGCTAGGAGTTGAGAGCGATCGATCTGAGAGACTGTACGCGATCGCCGGTGAACACATGAAAAATGGTGAAAAAATTGGAGCGAGGAGATGGGCGACGGAGACATTTATAGAAGTTATGCTATCGGGCGGAATTCAACGAGCGCCTGCACCTTTTATAAGCGTCCCAGTCAGAGTCTTGGTTTCCGAATTCGTCACCGGCAGCCGCCAGGCGCGAGATGACGCGCATGCGCTCGGCCGCGGCTGCCGTACGCCGCTTTAGCATCGCCGCGCGCCGCGCGCGCCTCGCCTCACGCCGCGACACCAGCTCACGGTACTGCGGACAACACTTCCGTTTAATAGGTAACGTTTCGCATCTATAAAGTCATATTTCTTAAGATATTTTAAGATATTTTTCTTTTTGAGTTTTGTATCATCAGTCAACCGGATCGCGAAAGGTAGGGAATTCAATTGCCGAATAATTTAACAAATATTTTGATTTGAGATATGTTAGGTACGGTAGGGTGGACAGGCGCCCACCCTACCAATCAATGTGCACCATGCTTTAGATTTAGAGGTTAAAACAAAATTGCATGATACTAATACACATCTGAGTACCTACTCTTAGTAATTTAAAATATTACTGTTCTTTTTAGTACTCGTCCTGCGTCGAAAATTACTTACCTTTGCTCTAGTGTCTGTAAGCCAAACTTGAAAGGCCTCAGGATCGGCAGGTGGTTGCATTCTACCACTAGACTTAGTTTCAGGGTTTTCCTCAGGATTTGCAGCTGCTGCAATTCTTTGCTTGTTTTTTTCTATCCTCATATTTACATTGGATATTTGTCTCTATGAAAAGTAAGAAAAAAGTATGATAAAAAAAGGTTAAAAGATTCTTGGAACATTATTAGTATTTTTTATACATCACCTGAAGATCTTCATAGCTTTTTATGTCAAATCCTTTTATAGCTTCATTAAATTCATCAGTGTCACCATCTTCTATCATTTCCTGGAAAATAAAAGTGGCACATTAAACATTTATTCTGGTTACATGCAGCTAGAATTTATTGAGAATTTTCATTCAGTGACCTGGATGGCCAATAATTGGTTCAGTTGTTCTTCATCTTCAGCAAGCCTTTCCTCTCTCTTTCTAGCATTTATTTCAAGTAATCTTCTTGCCATTTCTTTTTTCCTTTCTTTTTGTTGTTCAGCTGTTAATAAAAATGGACACTTTAAAACAAATTTGTTTAAATAATACAAATTCATAATAACAATTGGTGCAGTTGTAGTCTAGGCCTAATAAAGTCTTTTTTATATCAAATTCAACATACTCTTTATTAAATTACAATGTAACAAGTATTTTTTATAAGTAAATGTAGATAAATATTTTAAATTACTTTACAAATTGTTTAATAATATTTGTACCTGTCAATGTAGAAGAACTTGTAGATTGAACAAATGGCAATTGTATTCTTATAACATTTGTTTCATAATAATCAGGGTTTGCCCACTTTTTTATTTCCTCTTGGTAATCCAGAGCTATAGTGCAATGTTCATGCAGTATCTCTTCAATTCTAGACATAGTGATAGCATTCACATGGACTGGATACTTGAGTTGTAATAATTTGTGTAGATATGAAATCATTTCACTACCACCTGTAAACAATAATATAATGATGTTTATGAAAGTTTTTTTTTGGTAACACAATGATTATGTTATCTAAACTATACAAATTCTTTCCAAAATTACTTACATTGATTTAATTTTAAAGAGTTTGTATAGGTTAGTAGTACAGGTTTTCTTTATAATTCACTAGCTGTGCCTGCGACTTCGTCCGCGTGGAACAGTTATTTGGGTACCATACCTCTTTACCTTAACTTATATAAACTATGAATGTTATATTTATTTATATCAAATGAATGGCCTGAAAAATAAGTTTCAAGTTTCTAGCTCTAAAAATAGTGATAATTCCATACAACTTCTCATCCCCCTTTTCGAATTAAAAAATAGGCCATGTCCTATTTCAGGGTCTAAAGATTGTCTGTGCCAAATTTCATCAAAATCGTTTAAGAGGTTTAATCCGGAAAGCGTAACAGACAGACAGACAGAGTTATTTTCACATTTATAATATGAGTAAGGATTTTACTACTGATTAAATAACTCACCTAAATTAATTCTTCTAGCATGTTCTCCAATGACCTGACCCCTAATGACAGGAATGATGTGGATAGTGTGATAACTGCAGTTGACAATTAAAGCTGTATCTCCAATTTCATTCCTGTACATACTAAATAGAGAGTCCACACCATAACTCAAAGCTGGAATATCATAGCCCTCAAATAATAGTTCGGACATTACTGAAATTAATGAATATACACCCAATAATTTTCACTTCACAATAAATCATAATAAGTATAGTTAAAAAAGTACAAAGCCTTATATAGTTCAATACTACAGACTAACTTTTGAAAAAATTTAATGTTAAAAACTGACAAAAATATCTACAATAGGAACAATGTTGCATTACATGAGAATTATATATTTTTAAGTCATTATAACTGAACTTACATTGCCTGCAATAGTTTGGGTTGACATATGCCTCTGTCATAACAATAGGATGTGGGATATTTCCTTCACTGTCAATACCCAAATGAGAAAAGATGTAGTCCAACACTTGCTCTTGAGCTTCATAGTGAGTCACTACATTTTTGTCAAACTGGGTCTTCAATTGAAACCTGCAATTTAAATGTAGTATAAAAAATAATACAACAATTTGCACTGCTAACAATTTATATATTTATTTTGTTTCTCTCATTGTTTATCTATTTCAATGTGAGCTAACATGAATATTTACCTAACAGCTTCAATATTAACAATATCATTTCCTATTTGAATAGGCGGAGTAGCGGGAGGCTCTGCATCTTTCTTGCACCTATCTTTCCGAGGTCTAGCAATCAGATTTTTAAATACCAAATGAGGTTCGTCATATATTGACCACCCTACACGACATTGATACGATCCTGAAATGAAGGAAGGAATCATTTAAGTATATAAAGTCAATGTAGACCTATGGAATACAATTTACTAATCGTTACCAAACACACCGTTATCAATCACTAATGGAATATGACCGAATTTCAAAGAGGGGTCGTATTCATGAATTACATCCGGTACAGTTTTGTAATCTTTTAGTACCAACACGTTTTCCATTTTAATATTTTATTTACTAAACATTTCAGTTATAAATATACTTTGAAATGGTTACGGTAACTTTTTTCAATTTTGAATATGTAATAAAAGTGGTGTTATCGTATCAGTAATAAAATATATTACAGCAATATACAAAGCAAAAGATATTTTTCCTCAATATATATATATATTTAAATCCCAAAATAATAGTAGAACTAGATTTTAGTTTCTTCAATAACATAACCCTAAAGTTGACATTGACGTTACACAACTTGATTCTGACGTTTTGGCTTTCGTTTAGATATTGATTTAATTTGAGATTTGAGACACCACTATGTGCCGCAATCTGAAACTGTTTACAATGTATGATCAAACATATGAGGCTGTGACAAGGTCGTCACTGCTAATGGTGAGCATCCGTCGTGTAATCGGACGTTACAGATTTTACATATGACCGGACTTTTTTAAGCCCCTGACGAAATACGGGCTGCTTACTCTCCACAGGAACTAATCTGAATGATTTCAGAATAGAATTTAATATTGCCATATTTTGATATTTGTGTAGGTTGATCTGTGGCTTATTGTGTACCGGAAGAGAAGGATTGCATCTTTGTTTTTATCATGTGCCGTAGGCGACTACTTTACAGTAGTAGATATTTTTTTAAAAAACACCCAGGTCGCGATTACAGGCTCTAGTGGCACCGAGATTGCCCAGCGTGATAAACAACCAAAATTGTTACGCATAGCAGTGTGAATATACGGCCAATAAATTATTTGTCTGATAGTAATAGTTTTGATGCTTTTACTAACCAGCCGGTCACCATCAAAACACTTTCAGGAGTACAAAAATGGGCATAGTATTCCCTAACCACAATAGACAAATAAAGCTGATGGTGAAATCAAAAGAACAAGAATACTGAAAATCTACTTAATTTTAAATAACACTTTGTTTATTGAATGAAACACATAAATAAGAGGCATAATGAACTATTTCATGACTTTTATTCACAATACTGATGTAGCATATTACGTCGTACACAACTCAGCTACTTTCTACTTAGTCCTAGCAGGGCTTGTTCACCTACTATAAAATTTTGGGATAAGCGTTTAAGAATATAATAATAATAAAAGACATTACAGGAATGTGCTGATCAACGCTTCACATATTTTATAAGATTACAACAATTCAATTTGTACAATTGAACATTTCACAATAAGAATAACATTGCTTAATAATTTGGATAAATAAATGATTTTTGCATATTTTATTTACAACATTTTTTAATTATAAATTAATAAAGGATTGGATTTGCTATATAATATCTTTTTGATGGAATAAAAACAAAGTATTTTTTACTTACAATATGTCTCGCGTTAGATATAAGTAAATATAGATAGATAATAGAAGTTCATAACTGTATGTACAATTACTTTTCATAGTTATGGCCGATGACGTCACCAAATACATATCGCAAGTCCAGCATTACATCTTAGATAACTATAACAACAACAATAAGTAATCTGTTTTAAATATAACATATTTAGGCCTTTGCTCCGACGACGGTGCCGGCCTGCTTGTCCGTTTGTTCCTTCTCCAATTGCTTGCCAAGGTATTCCCTAAAACGAGACAATTAAATATAAACATACTTATCAATATTTTCTATAATACTTTTGTATTTTGGGTTATTATAGTATATATTAAAAACTACATTGTATATGCTTAGTTTACTTTAACTTAATAATTTTAAAACTAAGTTACTTCATTAGTCATAATGCAGAATGTGCTCACTGATTCGATTTGAAAGTAAATTAGTAGGAAAAAATATTTAATGTATAAATCTTTTATTTTGATTTAATGTAGTATTAAATGAACTACTTCCATTCAAAATTATTTGTTATATGGCAAAGTTACTCACAAGCTTCACGAGGGCGCAGAGTAAAGTAAGATTAAAAAGAAAGCTAAATAAGCTTAATGCCTACCAAGCCTATAGTACTAAGATTATAAACTCAATATTAACTATACTCTGCTACTATTTTCTATTAAAAAAAAGTGGTAGATTCTATTAGATTGAAAGAGCAAATTGTTTAAGGTATGTAGAATGGATGGATGAAGATAGAATTACGAAAATGGAAGGCGAAGATTAATGCAGCAGTTGTTAGAGGTAGAACTTAAATCTCATATGCGTGTTGTACTCTTAAATGCACTCAAACACGACAAATCAAGTGAAGTATGTCATAAAATGTGTTTATGGAAAGTATATATGTTAAGTTGAAAAGTAAAGAAATATCATACCAGTTGTGAACCATAAGTTTCTGCACGGCGAGGAGGGCTTCATATCTGACGTTCGGGTCTTCGTGGCTCAGCAGGTACATGACGCGCTGTTTTCCGCCCAGTTGTTCAATGATGCTGCACGTAACGAATTCAGTATGTACACTTTGTAGATTTAGGTTATTATAAACGAATATAAGTTTATATAAGTATTTTCACAGTTTAACTACATAAGTAATCGTCTTATTACGTACATTTTATTGAGACTATGCAGCTATTAAAACTGCTGAGTGTAGGTATTGGAGCCGCAAAGTTAAAGCGGAAGAACTTAAAAACGTCTAAAGATATATTTTAAATTTAGAACAAAACCATTTGAATCTTAAAATACTTGTGTGGTTTTCAAAAAAATATACCAGTAGTAATAAAATAAGGCCAGAAACGTAGTTTTCATAACACAATCGGATCACAATAATCGGATAAATCTACAACAATACACGTTCTATTACCTCATATAAATGTAGTGTATATATAATATGTATAGTAGTGTACGTACTGCTTCCCGCGCGGGTAGTGGCGCACGTACTCGCCCACGTCGTAGCAGGCGACGGCGAGCACGACGGGGTCGCGGCTCTTCTCCAGCAGGTGCACCAGCGTGCGCAGCAGCTCCTGGCCGCGCTCGTTGAGCCGGCCCGCGTTCTCACGCCAGAACTTGGCCGACTTGTGCACCGGGGACCACTCCAGCCTACCGTGTTTACATAGGATGATAACTTAGCATATGACCTGGCGCTTTGAACTTTTTGCTCGAAGCTGAGATAGCTGTGATAGATAGAAATCGATGGGCCCAATGACGCAGATGATAGTGATCCTATCTTGTGCGTCGAAGGGTTCGATTCCCACACAGGACAAATATTTATATGATGATATTTGTGTTTGTTATGTGCCTGGGTGTTAAATAAATGTATTTTAATATTAAATTTGTGTCCGTTACACAAATGCTTTGAGCGACTTATCTCCGAGTCAGGTCAATATATGAGATGTTGTGTGATTTAATATGATTACTTTTAGAACTGCACCAGTATGGGGTATTCGACAGTGCGATTCTCGCGCTTTACAAACATACGTTTGGATTAGCCCTTTGTAATCCGACAAAGATTTGGCAGGGCGATGTCATAGTTATGAAATCAATATCAGAATATTATTTAAAACATATACCTAAACAAAATGAAACTAGAATTAAAAAACATATTGCAACGTCATAGTGTACGTGCCTTAATGGCACTTAATGGCAGTACCTACACTATATGTGAAGCGTTTTAGGGAAAGTGGTAAGATTAAACAGTTTCACTATTTTTGGAAACTCTTTCAACGTTCAATTAATCAGACGTATTCTGTATTAAGTCTCTGATTTGACTACAAAAATGGGGCTCTTATATCGTAACTCAGTGATTAAAGATTTATAACTTTTATTTCTAATGCTGTAAACTCGAGCTTAAGGTGCAACTTTTCCCTGACAGTTGGTTTCATTATCTATAAACGTCACCGTAGACGCTCGTGTTATCACGTAGCGAGCGCGATATCACGAGCGCGTCGCCAACCTTGTGATCTTAGAACATTGTGTCACATTACTCTGCTTCACTAAATTTACTGGCCCTGTCACCCAGAAATAAGTAGAAATATTAGAGATGACGACTGTAAGCATACATAGGGTCATATAAAGAATTACACTCACCGTCCACTCTTGACCTCGGTGGCATATTGATCGAAGGAGCTGAGGTCCTGCACGGAAGCCTGAAGGCGTTCGTTGAGGAATTCCACGTCGTTCATAATATCCTCGTCGTCCGAGCGTTTCTGCTCCAAAATCGACAGTTGCTTCAGCACTTTGCATTGGACCATGGCGATGCAATGTTCCTTGGCCACCTAGGAAACAAGATTAGATATTTTTATATGACTGTTAAAACCTGCCACAGTTAATTAACTCCCTTTTAGATTCTATGAGGCATTATTAAGAAAATCGTTAATAAGCAAATTTAGCTATATAAAAAAAAGGTTTTTTTACATTCTGACTACTTTAACCAATGTTGTTACACATTACATATAAAAAAACGATTAAATACTACTACAGATAAAATGTTTAATACAGTCTATCTGTAACCATATCTGCCGTACCTACTAAGCTAAAGCAATTATAGAGAGGTGTGCTTAATTAATCCATACCAATTTAAAGAAATTTCTCACGTTATTAAGTCTTCAGGCTGAGTTCAGCAGCTGCAACTGTTCTATAAAGCCCACAAACCTGAGAATCTTCAGGTTTCTCGATGAGGTTGCGGAACACAGCAAGCACAATGCGGGTAACCTTCTCCTTGACGGAGTCGCTCAGGATGTCGGCCAGGATCGGAATAGCGTTGAACTTATTCATCTTCTCAGCGAGGAGCGGGTTGAAGGTTAGCACCCACAAGCAGAACACGAGTTGGTATTGGACCTGAAGGAAAAAGTAACGTTTATTAATAATTATTAAAGATCATACTGCTAAACATAGCGCCCCCACCCCAAGAGACTCGAAGAGACTTAGAATTTTGGGGTATTTTTGGGCGGAATGCCACGAAGAGCATTGGAAATATGATAATTAATTTGAGACATTGTCGACATAAGTTTTTGCTCGCTAAAAGGACACACAGTGAACTCAATCTCTCCTGGGTATATGCGGCACGCAAAATATCAATTAAACAATAGAAAAAATTACATCTTTGATGAAGCATGAGGTAAATAAAATCTAATTAGTGTAACAACGAAATACTATGTTGAAATAAACCAGTATTGAAATAAACTCTACATTTTCGAATTCTCGCAGGTCCCTACATTGAAGTATATAAGTCGCATTAGTATTTATAAACTTACTTGGAAGTTCACCCTGGAAGCGAGGATGCTGAGCAGTGTGGAGATACCGTCCACGGAGAGGAACGCAAAGCGATACTCGTCGATGCGCAGCATCATCTGCAGGCAGCGCGCCACGGACTGGATGTAGTCGTTGTTCTGATAAAACACAAGTACAAATAACTATCTCTCCCCAGCTAAGAGACTTCAGTGAATCGATGTTACTTGCCTTGATCAACAGTTTAATTATTAAAAGAACTCTTATTAAAGAGCATATAATTTTTAATAGCCTTATTATTTAGATCCTTTTACTAAAATTTGATTAAGTACCTACATTTATATTAATTTATGGAACAAGATTCTCTTTTAATTAAATATAAAAATAAGATTACATTTCAACTAGTAAATAATTCTGCACGATTAATTTTTTTAGGAGTCTTCATCTATTTTACCTTTATATTGTAGACAAACCAAACATTACATATAATTTGAAATGATGGTTGGGACTGAAACTCTAAAAATTATAATTAAACTCCTTAATACAATTAACATTTCACTCCAATGGGTACATTTAGTTTAAAAAAATTGACAATCAAAAATCACATAAAGCCACAAAGAACCATAATTCAAAATAAGCGACCATTACCAACATTTGAAACCATCACCGTATATAGAGCAGAGACTAATATTTGAATTATTTATTAAATATTTTAGTGGGATTTTAATAAAAGCAAGCAAGCATGCATATGGTTAATGATATATATTAGCATAATAATACTTACTTTCTTAGTAAAGTACACATAGTTAGTTTTGAACATCCTACACTACAACAGTGATTAGCAGGGTCAAAAATTATCAAGAAAATTATATCCTATATTTTCCAATGTTTCTTCAATATCAAAGATTATAAACATTAGTAATTTTGTCAATATTTTCATTTAGAACTTTTATTATTTTCTCTTTTCTTCATAAGTCAACATATTATTCCCTTCATTAATATTCTAAGTTGTTAGTCACAAATAAATTAAGGCAAAATATCTTCTTATCTTAGTTGTTTAATTTTAAGTTACAAAGAGAATAAAATTAATCAACAATAATTATCCTGATAATTATACAAGACCCTGGCTTGCCATTTGAACATTTATTGCTGTTGCGTGTCGTTTTACATATGTGTACCTGGTGTAGACCGGGTGGCAAGTCCTCATGGGGTTTCAGTTGGTCAAATGAGCTGTAAAGGCTCGAATATTTTTCTTGATTCTCATCAGTGTGCTTATCTTGCTTATCCTTATGATGATGTTGTTTGATAGGTTTGTCAGCAAAATGTTCCTTTTCATGCTCCAACATAACCTGCTCAGCCTGTTCTAATTCGGCAGACATTTTCTCCGCCTTACCAGAAAACAAACCCTTCAGTGGTCAGTACTGTGAGAGTTCCCCCAGGATGTGAAATGATTGCGCGAAAAGCTCACAACCATGTGTTAAGGTGCAATGATTTGCAATTGCAACTCTTGGTAAAAATATTGTTACTTTATAATTATAAAAAAAGCAGTTTATTAACTCAAGTGTGCATCTTAATAATAGCAGTAGTGTTGTTTTGCTGTTTGTAGTGCTGCATTACTTCAGGAATCACATAAATAAATATTATACACTTGATTGCTATGAATGTTAGTTAGTAAATATTTTATATCCTGTTATTATATGATGATGAAAGAATATAGTAATAAATATATGTAGTTAGAGTGGACACATCATGGCCACATTCACAAACACTGCATAAGTTGACAGTACAATGACAAGTTTTATCATATTCTATAAATTGTCAATAAATTTTACATCATTTACCAACTATCATCTAGCAGTGGGAACTTTAAATGTTTATAATGGTGTTAATAATTTATAGAATGTAATAATAACAGTCCCAAAGTCTACTACCATATAGTAAACTGCTCAGTAATTTAGTGATGCTTGAAAAGCTCCAAAACTAAGACACATGTAAAATGACAATTAACAAAGCATTAATGGTAATGATCCCCAGCAAAACATTACAAAATACAATCAATCATAAATGCAAAAAGAAGTACATTCCTGTAAAGTTGCATGCATGTAAAAAGTATATCTATAAATATGTTAAGTATTTGAGTTTTCATGCATGGATTTAAAAAACTCAACTAAATATGCAAAATAACTCAAATGTTCCTGTTTTCATGTACAAATTTCTTACATTCAATTTTAACTGATCCTTCAGCCATGAGAGGTAGAAGTTCAAGTCACTCTTGTCCATAAGCTGGGGGTGCCAGCAAGCCAGCTTAGCGATGATCCTTGAGGTCATGTGTTGAATGAACTCATC
This sequence comes from Heortia vitessoides, assembly GCA_020976665.1. Classification (NCBI taxonomy): domain Eukaryota; kingdom Metazoa; phylum Arthropoda; class Insecta; order Lepidoptera; family Crambidae; genus Heortia; species Heortia vitessoides. Next base: position 9,090,324 of record JACJUM010005601.1, on the reverse strand, counting down.
CTGACGGTTCAGGAGGTTCAGGAATGGCTGCCAAGTATTATCAACCCCATACTGAGAGTCACGGAAAATTTTCACACGCGTTTTATCTTCCTGTAATAAATAATTAAGAAATTGGAATATAAAGTATTTGGGAACAATCTAATTTAAGACATGAGATATATTTATATTTTAAGCAAACATAAAAATTATATTTTACCGAAAGAATGTCATCAATCAGCACAAGAATATACTGAATAGTATGATCCTTGCTAATGTGAGTGAGCAAGTTCATGAACACCTCTGCACATATATCTGGATTTTTGTCCGGCAAATCTTTTTGGCCACGTTGGTCCAACTTCACGATGAAATCATGATCACGCTGGTTGATCATTTGCGACCTAACAACAAGTAAAAATATATTTTGAGGATATAAAACATTAAATATGACGTCACATCGAATCAATACTTACTGCAAGTAGGATTGCCAATTTATCTGCGATTGACGAATTTCGCTAGCACGAATTTGCAACACGCTGGTGGCAGCAATCATGTCTAGAAGTTTAAAAAATAAGAAAGAAGCAAATTGCGAAGAATATAGTTACCAATAAACAAAGTTTCAATACTGTCTTTTGGCACTTACCGATTTTATCGTCGCCCAACGTAGGGATTAGCTTACTAACATTTTCAGCGTTAATATTAGCCATTTTGGCTAAAAATATATCCCACTTTTTACTTGGGATTCAAGAAATCCCTTCATTCACAAAATCGAAAAGTGCGGACAGACAGCCTCAGCTGAGAGGTCTTGTGACTGTGTAAATTGAAGCTAGTCACGTAAAGGTGATAATTATTTGCTTACCTTCTCTTATGTATGCTCGTTTTGCTAGAAAAGAAAGAGATAGAGAATGTTACGTTTGTTGTCAATACTGTCTATCAAGTTCACAAAGTACCAACTTAAGCAAAAAAAGAAATGACATTTTTCTTTATGACCAGAAATTAGTCCCTTTTTGTCCATAACTTCCTATTATAAATAAATACTATAAATAATTCGGAGTTTATTTGTTTACAGGTTAACATCTGTAAACAAATAAACTCCCAATACTCTGCTATAGTTAAAAAGATTATATATTCTATTAATTTTATAAAAATAATAACGTAACTGTGATATGCATCAAAAATATTACCCAGAATAATCTTCATAAGAAATACGATAAGTAAATTTAAAAAAAATAAGGATTAACATAGTATCGCTTTAAATCATAATTATGTAGCAAACGTGTATGTATTAATTGATCTAATTCAGGGAAACTATTGCATGCGTAGATTGTGATTCAATATGTTTGTTGGTAGGAAACCGTTTTACTTCGAATTGTCTTGCTAACAATATTTAATTGTTTTTGCCAATGAGGGGTCTCTCTATTTAATAAAAGAAGTAAGAATGTTTTGGTAATGAAAATAAAATAATATTTGCAGTTACTGTATAAACACAAATACCATTGCAGATTCAAGAACAGAGATTTAAAAATTTAATGTGATGTCAAGAGGACGCTGGGTCGGTTCAATTATTATAGAAAAATAATAATTATTAGGAATATGGGATTCATTAATGTAAAAGAAATATTAGAATGAGTTAATGATAAAGTGACGTACTTACGATTGTATTCCTCACTCCGAAGCATATCAACAGCCACAGTTTCACCTACAGATGCCATTTTTACTATTTTTTTACACTATAGAATTTTGTTTATTATTGCATTTTTTAATGTATACTGATGTAAAATTAATATATTACAGGTTCATAATTTACACTTATTACTTGGACCCGTGATGTGACATATGAGCTGAAAATAATTTTGGAAACTGGCCAGTCCTTTTGTCATCATGACTACTATGCAATCAGATGATTGTCAAACTAATGACCCAAATAACTTATTTCCGATGTCTATTGAATCATTAAGGTTTCCTTTGGATAGTACTATGCGTATTATTTTTACTGGTTATTACAATGGCTTCAATGTTGAGGTGAGATCTGTGGAAGAAATGGCTATGTTGCATCATATGGGTTGTTTTGGAAAGGGATCTTTATCACGCTCTAAGCCTAAGATAAGCCAACGAGAAACCAGCCCTCAACTTATGCGAAAAAGGCAATTTCAGAAGAGAAATGACTGGTATAAAAAGTTCAGTCAATCAACAGACCAATCAGATTCTGGTAACTTTTTCCGAGATATTGATGACATGACAATTCAAATGATAAGTGATGGTAAAAAAAATAAGAAAACTGAAGTAATTGATTTAGTATCCAGTGATGAAAGAAGTAACCAGAGTTCTGAAAGCTCACATAGCCCGCGGCAACCTTTGATATTGAACAATTCTGAGAATCAAGATTTAGTTGTTATTGTGCCTAACAGTGATTCTGAAGGAGATAATTATTTTACTCAATTAAAACCAGAGTGTTGTATAAATAAGACAAAGTTAAGGGAAAAACTTATGTTGACACTTGAAGAATCTTTTTTCTTGTCATATGGACTTGGATGTTTACAGATTTTAAATAGTGATGATAAGATATTAAGCACTGAGCAATGTTGGAAATTGTTTTTAGAAACAGATAAAAATTTTGTATGCAAATATGTTGTATACCATTATTTCAGGTCTAAGGGATACATAGTTAAGCCTGGGATTAAATATGGTGGTGATTATTGTAAGTTTTCAGATTTGTAATATATACAGAGAGAAGTGTCACTAATTTTTAGAGAAATTGTCATCAATATTTTTTCTTTCAGTAATTTATAAAGAGGGGCCTGGCATAACACATGCAGATTACATAGTTGTCATTAAACAAAGAAACCAGCAATCCAATTGGGTATCAATTCTTGGTCATATAAGGTTGGCAACAACTACAGCAAAGGCAAGCCTTGATAGTTTTAAAATAAAGATGAAGAACAATGCACTCTGTGACTTAACTATGCAACATCATATCATATACCATATGAGTTTTCTAACTTGCATAATGTCCACTAGCATGTTCAGTGAATAATTTTATGTTGATAAGTCTGCGAGAATGGGTAATATATTGCGGCACAGACTAATATATAATTATTGTATTACATTTCCAGGAAATCATTATTGCTGAATTGTCAAAAAAAAATGAAGAATCTGAAAACACAGCTGAAAATCTAAATAACTTCAATGTACGGGAAATTCTTTTAACAAGAAAACTACCAATTTTAATAAATGATGAAGACTAAATATTTTTTATTTACACTAATATAAACAAAACATTCTAGTTTTTAAGCTCTTTTTATGGGTTTCTTTACTCCTGTTTTTCTGTATTCACTTCGCTCATTTAAATATTCTTCGGTACATAATTGTCTAAACTCTTCATTTCGGTACCATGAACTCATACAGTCTTTAAGAGCAGAGTTTTCTTTTCTACACTGTACTACCATCAAAAGCGAAGAGTTCTTACAACACTTTTCAAATTCAAATACTTCTTTTGTGCATTTTTCTACTTTTGCTTTTTCTCGCATCAGTTTTGGTATTACAACCTCTATCTCTACTTTTCTGAGGCTGCGGTCATCTGGATCACCTAGAATTAGTTTTATAAACAGCAAATAAGGTAAAAGTTCTGACAAATCGAGATACGACACAATTGTAAATATGTGATATTATACCTAATCCACGGGGTCCTTCTGAAAATTTTGGAGGTAGTACAGATTTATTAGCCGTCATACTTTACAAACGTTATTTTTCTAGGTTTTCCTAATGTTTATAGGATGATTTTTATAATTACAAATAAATTTTTTATTGGTATTAGATAAGGCAGGAATATATTAGTGACATTTTTGTTTATAATAGTCAAAATATGGTGGATAGGCTAAAGGATTTGTGAACATACGGTTTTTAAACGGTATTTTTTTTGTTCATCTACAGTTGGTCACTTTATTACCATGATTATACACTTTATTTAACTGCAAGCATTGGATTATATTTGAAAATATTTTTCACATTATTAAATAAAATTTATAGGTATACACTTCATTTTAAAATATTTGTTATATTTTATATTACTATGCTATTTGTAATAATGTAATATGCATCAAATGAATTTCAAAGAAATTTCTTTCTGAACTTTCTGAAGTTGTGTTTTTGGAATTATGGAAAAGTCACCTTTTTATTAGAAAAATAAGTCTTAGGTTATAAATCAAAAATGTAAATTACGGTTAGCAGCAGATCAACCTATTCGAAACTATCAAATGTTTTTTTATACAGATCAATATTGATTGCGAAGTTTTAATAGATTTTGGTAGGTTGACCTGTTGCTGTGTGTACAATTTCTGTAAATCAGTAAAATTACTTATAAATCAGTAAAAATTACTTTTTATAACTTATAAATAATTCAATCAGTCACATATTTATTATCTATTGTCTTACATACACGGTTTAAATACGTTTACTAGCCAATATCAATATTCTGACAAACATGAACGCGGCGTCCAATGAGCTTGCATTTTCGACGTAAGCTGTCATTTCAATAATTCTTCATTCAATTTAGATTTGCCGAAGTTTGTCTTCATTTCTCGTTTTACATGATAGATTATTGTATTATTTAGTTGTGAGTAACTTTAAAATGCACTAATAAATGACTTAGATCTTTATACAAGTGGAATCGGGGAGTGTTATTAAACGAAACATCCCTCGTGTGATATATCTAATGCTTTGTTCCAGAATTTAAAGTCTTATTAAAATGGATCGTCTTCTACGTCTTGGTGGTGCAGGGCAAGGTCTTTCACAGGCTCCACCTCCTACCGATGCACCAGTTGTGGATACAGCCGAACAAGTTTACATCTCGTCATTGGCGTTGTTAAAGATGTTGAAACACGGTCGTGCTGGAGTACCCATGGAAGTAATGGGTCTTATGTTAGGTAATTATTATTTTTTTATTTAAAATAGCTATACACTCTTTATGTATTGAAGAAAAGTATGACATTAAATTTTTTGACATTTTAGGCGAATTTGTAGATGACTATACAGTTCGGGTGATTGACGTGTTTGCTATGCCTCAGACTGGGACAGGTGTTTCTGTAGAGGCTGTTGACCCTGTCTTCCAAGCTAAAATGTTGGATATGCTGAAACAAACTGGACGGCCTGAGATGGTTGTTGGCTGGTATGTATTATGTTTATTATAGAGTAATAGTTACAAATAATATTTTGTTAAATGTCTAATGAAACTGTGACTAAATTGGTCTAAATTAAAAGAAACTTAGATATTATTGTTAAATGAAAGAAGATTAACATAAGATTTTGTGTGAAGTCATGCAGTCATGCTGATAATTATGTTGACTTTAGTTTGTAAATGCAAATGTTATGTTTATTGGCTCTTTAAAGTACTCTTTGGCATATTTTTTACATTATTTATTAATGCTATAAAAAATAATACTGTTTAAATAAATAATATTTTTATTACTATTTATAATTTCTCTATGAATAATTTGTAATTTTACAATATTTTCAGGTACCACTCACATCCTGGATTTGGCTGCTGGTTATCTGGTGTGGACATTAACACTCAACAGTCGTTTGAAGCCTTATCAGAACGAGCTGTAGCAGTTGTTGTTGACCCCATTCAGTCAGTTAAAGGCAAAGTTGTGATAGATGCATTCCGACTAATCAACCCAAACATGATGGTCCTTGGACAGGAACCACGGCAGACTACTTCCAACTTGGGTCATTTACAGAAGCCTTCTGTACAAGCTCTCATTCATGGTCTGAACCGCCACTATTACTCTATCAGTATAAACTACAGGAAGAATGAACTAGAGCAAAAAATGCTATTAAATCTGCATAAAAAATCTTGGATGGATGGTCTTACATTATCAGACTACAAAGAACATTGTTCAATCAATGAGACTACAGTTACAGACATGTTGGAATTGGCTAAAAACTACAATAAGGCTTTAGAGGATGAAGAGAAAATGACCCCTGAACAACTGGCCATTAAGAATGTTGGTAAACAGGATCCCAAGAGGCATTTAGAAGAGAAAGTTGATGTTTTGATGTCTAACAACATTGTACAAAATCTCGGAGCAATGTTGGACACTATGGTCTTTAAATGATCCATTATGTGATCTTTTGTATTATAAAGTGTTAAGGCAAGCAGAAAATAAGAAATCCACTCTCAAACATCTTTAAGTTTTTGTTCATTGAATGTATGATACTTATGTACTAAAATAATTTACATAATTGTACCCTATTGAAAATAAAACATTCAGATTTTTTAAATAACTTTTAATTAAAGAGCCTGTGTGGAGCTATTTGTTTACAAATGTTTTCTAATCTATTTTCAACTATGGGATAGTGCTGCATATTAGCAAAGTCAATGTCAAACATGGGTTTTAGTGTATGCTGAGAATTATAAATATCTTTGACAATCCTCTTTAGCTTCAAATATGCTTCGTCAATATTATCTGTCACTACCTGAAAAAGGAAAATATTTAAGATCAGGGATAAATAATATGTAATCAAAAGAATGATGTTGTGTGAGATAAATACAGATTACACTACTCAACACTAAAAAAATATCTGATTTGGCTCATATTGTTTCATATCGATGTTGACTAATAATAAATATATGTAGGCATTTTATTTCGATATTACGTCTAGAAACTGAGAAATATGAATTTTAACTTTTTGACGTAGCTTATAGCGCTAATTTGAAAGAAACATGATGTTATGAAACTTGTATTAGAAAAAATAAAATACAATAAATATAAATGGCAAATTTGTGCAGATCTTAAAGAAGTTGTTTGTTAACTGGCTTGCAGTCAGGCTATACCAAATACTGCTGCTTTCTTTGCGAGTGGGACAGCCGAGCGTGACTCTCTCTTACCGGGACAGAAAAATGTTAAATTTGATCCTTTGGTTGAATCCGCTAAAATTATTTTGCCGCCGTTACACATTAAATTAGGCCTCATAAAAAATTTCGTAAAACGCTTAAACAGAGATGGTCCTGCATTACAATTTCTTAAGCAAAAGTTTCCAAAGCTTAGTGAGGCAAAAATCAAAGAGGGCGTATTCGTAGGTCCGGACATAAAAAAGCTGATTGAAGATTCGTCTTTTACATCTACTCTGAACTATACTGAAAAACAAGCATGGGATGCTTTTATTGATGTGACAAAGAATTTTCTTGGTAACAACCAATCCGCTGACTTTCGCCAAAAAATTAAACTGATGTTGGACTGTTATCACAAAATGGGATTTAATATGTCATTAAAACTACATTTCCTTCATGCGCACTTGGATTTTTTCCCCGAAAATATGGGATCAGTCAGCGATGAACATGGGGAACGCTTTCATCAAGATGTGGCTGCAATCGAAAAACGTTTCCAAGGAAGATGGGAGCCTACTATGCTCGCAGATTACTGTTGGAGCCTTGTTAGAGAAACTCCAGGATCTCACTACAAGAGGAAAGCCAGCGGCACCAAGAAAACTTCGCCTTTTTAATCAAAGCATCAATAAAACCTAACGGGTTAGCTTTATTTTGTAAGAAAATCGTATTTTTGACTAATATCTTGAAAATGAGATGTTTTGTAAAAATCTTATTTACATATTTGTATTAGATCAGTAACAAGGAATTATAATCACATAGTCGGAACTCAGATAAAAAAGTTTGTTTTTTGTTGAGTAGTGATTTAAAAAATATGATAGAATTAAATATTATGATAAATAATTAAATTAAATATAATAATAAGCTAGATATAGACTTTCACTGACATAGGCCACAATAAGATATTAACAAAAATACTTATTGTCAGCTTACATTTAAAACTGAAAGTATTTGTAACAAAAATAAATAATTTTTTTAACATGTCTGTATATGTAAGAGACCGTCAATCTTTATTATTTGAAGATTTATTATTAATATATAAATGTTAAAACAAATTATCTATTTTATATGAATATGTGTTACTAACAGTGTCCCAAAATAAACCTGGAGTAGTGCGATGGATTTCTTCATATCCTTCTCGAATGTTAATCGGGGTTGCTGTCTCGGTTGGCTCCTGAATTTAAAGGCATCTTGTTATTTCTTTATGCAGGGATAATTGAATATTTATATCATTACTAGCTGGCCCGACATACGTCCTGCCTTAACGATGACTATTTAATTTAAAATGTTAACTATTTAAATTAAGTCATCCTTCTGGTACATATCAAAGAAGCTAGTCAATGTCGTTGATGGCGACCTTTCAGGTCGTTGTGATATGTTTTTGTAGTAAAGTACACCCTTTAACCATTTTCTAGATGTACGGCCAAGTGAATTAGAGTGGGATGTCAAAAAAATACTTATTATTCATCAACATAATTTTATTAAATAAAATGTATATTATTTAATCTTAATTATACCAATTCGAATTAAATAGTCATCGTTACGACATGAAAACGTCTGCCGGGTCAGTAAGTATTATATGGTTGTAGAGTATTTCTATATAGGTATTCTTAAATTTTATTATTTGTCGCGCTTTTTCTTGATTTTTATCTTTTCTGTTCATAAGAACCATCTCCTGATAATAAAAAACAACAAAATAGTGATTCATTTATAAATATTTATCTCTTTAAAAAATTAATGCACGTTTTGCAATTTTTTAACGATATGATTTGCCTGCCTTAAGCTTGTTTACTGAACAACTTTAATGTCTTTTGATATAATAAAGCACTGCTTTATGCTCCTTTGTTTTAACCTCCATCACTCCTTTGTTTTAACTTGAAGTACACAACAGTACAGAATGGTGGCAAATTTTTCTCAAAGAACCTACTTACCTAATAAATTTAGAATGTTTTCCGTTTATAAGACATCAAAATAATATTGTAAACTTTATATTCTGTTTAAATACTAAATTTACTTAATTATTTTCCTATAGTTAGGCACTATAAATATGCACTGAATAGTATATTTTCAGTGTTCGTCGATGATCGTCGTCGATCTAGCTACAATGGTTACTCATTGTAGCTAGAGCACAACAAGTTTTCTAGAGGATAATTGATTCTTGGATGGAGGATCTTGTATATTATTGATAATTATGCTAAACTAATTGTGCAATACTATTAGGCATATCTTAAAACTCAGCCACGATTTTTATTAATTGTAAAGGGTATAAAAGTAATTTTTACCATTTTATAATAAGCCAATTGTTTTATAATCGACTCAGGATCGTCTAGTCGTATTTCATGTCGGATCGAAGAGGTAGCAGCTGCAAAAGTATAATAGGATTTATTAAGCGGTTTCAATATTAACACTAGGCTAATAATAATATATAATGTCTGTTGTTGGTGGTACACTGAAATAGTACCAAGAATTTTTACACAACATTCACAAAGTACCATAAAATTGCATCCATTCATTTTGGTATTTGGGTAAACTATCACAGCTATATTTTTCCGGGATAAAAGTAGACTTTGTCATTTGCTGGCACATAAACTAATATCATAACTAAAATATAAAGCCATCACACGGGAGCCGTACATATGTATTCCGGTATGATACCTTTGTGGTTTTTTGTCCCTTAAACTATCATCTCATAAAAAATAAAGCTTATTTAGGAAAACGTAAATAAAAAGGAGCCACAATTCTCTGACTTAAAGTTCCATTTTGTAAAAAAGTGTTCTGATGTCTTTGTGGACAAAAAAACTATCACACCGGATTCGTATATTTTACACCAGTAAAAAGATAATCAAATTTCTGTATCGTCGAGCGATCTCTGAGTTAAGCGTGTTCAAACAGAAAAGATTCTAAAAACTATAATTTTGTCCTACGTGCCCGAATGTATAATCAGTAGTACATCGTCAGAATTCTCCCAACGATGTAGCAACATAGGAAGACGAAAGTCCAGGAGATTTGAGCGTATTGAGTAGATAGATTTTAGGTAGAACTACGAAAGCTAATTGAAAATACAAAGGTGACTGGGGTAAACTTCGACAAACGTTCATTTATTTATTTATTATAGGCACACTTACAGATTACTGTGATACATATTAGTATTTATAATTAAACATATTATAACCTAGACTGTAACCTAGGAGACGTGTACACATTATGTTTTATTTAATTTATTTAAAGAATTCAATAAACACATAACAGAAGACAACAGAAGTTTATCAATATGACAAATCATTTTTCTGCTCTTTAGCCAAGCATTATATTGGCTTTGTGGCTGAGGATGAAACGACCGGCAGAATTTTTGAAATTTCTCTTTTAAAAGTAGAAATCTATTATTAGAAACATCTATATCTTTACCACTGCTTTTCAGATTCGGTTTTTTGAGTTGTAGATGGATGTATTGTTTCTACACAACTATAACGCGAAGGTATGGGGTGAATGGATTTTAAACTGTGTTGATGTTGATGGAAAGGAGAAGATCAGGTGGATTGATAGAAGAGTGTATAATTTTGTGTGTTCTCAAGTCAGAGAATTATATCATACATTTCTGAATTGGAGGCAATAGTCACTTTTGATGAGATACACATCTACAGATATCACATCTTACGATCATCAGTCTTATAAGAAGTAATTTTTATGGTCCTTAACTAAGTCTGGCAGCTGGCACTTACAAATTCCTTGATTGGTAGTACTACCCGTTAATAAACACGCTTCTTGAAGAAATGCGAGCCACAAGTCTGTGTCGTCGCAGGAGGTAACAGATTCTCTTATGCACCGAGTTTTGGGCGGAAACTTTGCGCTGATTGACCTGCATTCTCTTGATTCCCCTTCATCTATATATTTATGATATTAATTATATTTTTCTTTTAGCCTATTCTGTTACCACTATAGTTATATTCTTTGTCCGATGACCTGATGGTAGGTTAGTATTCTGGTAATGGCAAAAATGGCCCTCTTAACTACCTTCAGGTTTCTTTAGAAACGGCAAGATTAGAAATAAATTAGACGTAGTTACTGTAGGTAGATAGTAAGGCAAGAAATATATTTATTTACTTATTTTTACAAAAAAGTATGAGAAGTTTATACAAGAGAGTCATTTTGGATATAAGATCGGGGAAATTATATTTTATATTACAGAGATTTTGAAAAAAAGTAGAAAGAAATCTTTTGATGCATGGCCATGGAAATTTTGCGTGTGAGCTTTCGGAAAGCTTAATGATTTTTTATCTTTGACTCTTTTGGCAGTTCCTGTCAAAAAATGATAAGATATTTATTTCAGTTTATTAGATAGATTGAATAAACTGTTAAAATCTGTGAAAGAATGTTCAACGGTATTTTACATCATTTGGATCCAATTTTTTAATTACAAATTTTCAAAAACAATTAACTCAACGTACCACCGTCTTCTTTTTCTACCGGTTGTTGGTCTACAATATTTCCCGTAGGATTGATTTCGACAATATCTTGAGAGTTAAATGTTACAGACTTGGACGACTTCGCACTCCCTGGCACTATATAGAAAAGTACGATGTTTATGTTAAATGAAGTTGGCTTTGCTAGTTCTTAATTCATTACAACGAAATCACGTCCTGGCAGTGATACGTTAATAAACAAATATTTCTAATTTACCAATCATTGCTATGGATATAAAACCAAAAATTTATTTTTTGTATGCCAGATAAAATATGATTTTTTACACAACACAGTTCCCAAATTGTATTTATATAATAAAGTGAACTAATAATTTACATTCTTTGTTTCAGTTAATGATAACTACCTTTGTCAGTTTAATGATTTTAGTTACCTTTCCAAGTGGAAGAAGCATAACGGCTAAAGTCGACACTTTTAGGGCGAATACTACTAAGGGGCTTAATTCGAGATTGCCTGAAAAAAATATCTGATTCAGAACATCTACCAATCTTAAATATCACTGTAATAGCATTGACAGTGTTTTAAATATTATTTTTAAAGTTCAGTACAAGAATAATAGACAACCCCTTTTACATGTTATTTACAAGGCACTCTAAAAAAATACAGAATTAACCATGATGCGTCAGGAAATATTTTTATATTCAGATGAATAAATAGTTGAAAAACATAAACTGGATGGCTTATAACTAATATTTACTTAATCCCAGTAGTATTGCATTCCTGATAAGAGATATGTCCATTAGTGAAACTGGTGAATTCGTTTGTTCCTTGCGACTCCTTGTAAAGCGAATGCAGACTATGGTCTGCATCCGCAACTCGTTTGAACGCATTCTCTAGGGACGCGGTGCTCTGTTAAAACCATTCTCATATTGAACAAAAACTAATTACGAATATATCCTTGAATATTTACACACAAATTGCATTTAAATTGCATCAATATCCTATTTATACTTACCCCCGAAGCTAAAAGCGTGATCATGTTATAACTTTTAACGTAATCTTTCACTGCCTGCCGTACGTCACTGTCCATCATGAGAGAACATTCCGATTCTATTAGGAATTCACTTTTCTCCTTTCCTTCTGGGAGTGACTAACATTAAACAGAAAATCTAATGCTAATAATTAATTTATTTATACACTTGCTTTTTCTTTTAGCTTCCTCTATTTCTTCCGAGGGAGTTCTTGATCAAAATTATCCTGTGCTCATCCCTAGGATTCAAATTCTAGTTATTAAATTTCATTAAAATGTATTAAGCTATGTAAGCATAACAGATGGACCGAGAGGGTTACGATATTAGTATATTAGTATATTATATCTGTGAATAGTAACATGGCATTATTTATTGTTTAGTTTTTAAAATGGGTGTTTATATCCTTGGATTGCTATGGATTACTTAACAATGACACACTGATTGTAACACCTACACGCAATACCGTATATGGATATGTAAATTTGGCTTGTTGGTGGAATATAAAGTTTTAAGCCTTTCAGCAAAGGCAAAATCACTAAATCTGCATTTAGTGATTTTGCCTTTGCTGAAACTTTGTTTTCATTTTCCAATATTATATTAATCAATACCATGCTAATATATATTTCAGTTAAATTTTTACGTTATAACGTTTTTAAGTTTTATTAGTATAAATAGACATTAATATAATAGACAAGTAAAAAAAACTTACTAATATGATTTCGTTGAGGATGCCAGTTATAATAATACGACCCGAAATTAAGACTTGTAATGTTGATCGCTCAAATGGCGTTTCCATTGACATAGATTGCACATTGACCATATTGCGAATACTAAAATGAAAGAAAGTTACTGATTGGTAAAAGAAAATCACTGCTCCGCTATTATAGTTCGTACTAATCCACAACACTAATTGGAAATAATATGTTTAAGGTGGAATCGCAATTTATAAAGTCCGTGACATATATATTACAGGGATTATTTTAAATATAAATACAGGGTGCTGTTAAAATAAAAAAAAATGGTTTGTGGTGCAAGCTCCTGTGATCAAAGCTCAACAAGATTTAAAGATGCGATATTTTTATCCAACATGAGAGTGCTTACTTGTTAATCTTAAGAACAGTTGCCGTTAAGGAACTGAAATATCGACCAGAAAATTTTAAAAGTTAAACGAACCGCATTTTAAAGCCGGTAAAACTTGAATTATCCTGGCTCGTATATTAACTTTGTATCAAAAAGGTGGCAAATGAAGAGAACACCTTGTCTACAAATAAGTAGAAGTAACTTATAATTATTTACATTCTTCGTTCACGTTGTTTTTGTTCCAATGCTCGTTTGTTTAACTGCGTCACCAAGATCAAATAGGGTCTCAAACCTCGCAAACGTAACATAACAGCAGGGATCAGTTCCATGCATACAATCTTCATCTTACCTTCATTTATAGCGGCTTCTTTGCGACCTTTAAATCATCAATAATTTATTGGATATTAAATAACAATTTAGATAAAACAACTGAAAACAGGATTTTTCATCTTGCTGGAAGCTGTAGCTGGAAGCTGAGTAGTTTTTAAAAGGAACCTGATGTACTTGTAAAAACATAGAGTAATATATGAAATTCCCACAACATCTCATACACTGACCTGAATCCGTGATAAGTCGTTTAAAGCATTTACTTGTGTTACGAACATCAGACAACAGAGGGATCACAAATATACAACTTGAATACTTATATTTAACACCCAGACACAGAACAAACATAAATATCATCATATAAATATTAGTGCTGGGTGGGTAAACTTCTGCGCCAAGGGTCGGACCCACGACCCCAAGTCAGGATCGTAGTGATCCTAACTGCGCCATCGGGCCCATCAATTCGAACTGGTATTATAAACTGCAAGTTTCTAGCAGATATTTCATTCGAAAAAGCATTAAGAAACCAAGACCTTCGGGTTACAAGACGATTTTATTGTCACAGCGTTGTAGATAAAGGCGCAGTACTTTCTTGATTTATAGTTTACTTTGGAAAAGCCTGCGATATCTCATATCTCAGGCTTTTCGAAAAATCTAAACGGCATGTCTCATTAAATAGACAGAGTAGTGTCACTAGCCGATAACAAGAAAGTGGTCCACTGTCACACTGATTCGGCTACGTGTCCGCCTCTAGATCAGGGAAAATAATGAATATGAACTGTCGAAACTTGCATAGGTTAGTCATATCACCAGTATTATCACAGTA
>JACJUM010005601.1:9049914-9075772 GCA_020976665.1 Heortia vitessoides | reverse complement strand
CGAAACTTGAACAGGGTAGTCATATCCCTAGTATAATTACAGTATATGTGTTGCCGAAACTTGCATAGGTTAGTCATATCACCAGTATCATCACAGTATATGTACTGTCGAAACTTGCACAGGGTAGACATATCCCCAGTATAATTACAGTATATGTATTGTCGAAACTTGCATAGGTTAGTCATATCTCCATTATCATGTCAGTATATGTGTTGTCGAAGTAAGCACGATTAGTCATATCACCAGTATTATCACAGTATATGTACTGTCGAAACTTGCACAGGGTAGTCATATCCCCAGTATCAACACAGTATATGTACTGCCGAAACATTCCGTTTGAGCTGTAACTACGTGTAAGCCCTACTATAATTTCCAGTTGCTCTAATGTTCTATGTAATCATATTTTCTCTAATTGTAAACGATAAATTATAATTTTTTATCAAGGTTTCTTACTCAGTCCATAGGACTCGCCGTCCATTTCGTTATAGGTGAGAAATTCTCCTTCCAACAACATATCGTCAAATTTAGTGTGGGTCACCTCCAAGTATTGATCTGGTAAATGGCACGTGGAGGTGGTATGCTGACGTGCCAGTTCAATGTTTGTAGTGCATTCTTTCACTAGTCGTCGTACCAAAATGCCTAGTTTAAAAAATGTCATGTTATATCGGGTTAGAGTAAATGCTTTTCAATATACATTGTTGATTCTCTCTACATTTCTCATCTCATAGGCGGACAGAACTATTTCATATTTTTATTGATTTAATTTATAAAATAATACAAAACAATCTTTGAAAATTTCATCAAAATGTTTAGAAAAGCATCTATAATCCGACATTAGAAATCTAGATTGATAAATATCATGCTTGTACTATAATTAATACCTTTACCAACGGCTTCATAGCCAACTAGCACGACTAGGGGAACATCAGTGGTGTCGGCAGACGGACTGTAGGGAGACACACGAGCCCTGGACATCTGTTCTATGTAGAGCAGGCGCAGCAGGCGATGGCTTGCAAACGTGAAAATATCTGGCTTCATTTCCATTTTATATGTTCTCTGTCAATATATTTTGAGTCAAATCGGGATCCAAATGAATTTGCAATAAACTTTTTTTAAACTCTTATATACTAAAACGGATTATTATTTTATTGTTGTGTTTGTAATTGTAGAGATCAACGGAATTGGGAAGTTTGTATGGAAAATTTTCTAGGTTATTTTATATTTTAATCGCACTTTCATAATTAAAACTTCCACAGCAACGGGATCGTCGGGAACGGGACCGCTAGTAAATAGCGCCATGATAAGTAGCTTAAAGCACTTGTGTTACGGATATCAGATAATAGAGTAATTGCAAGTACTTAATTTACTTAAACACATAAAGTAATAAAAACCCTGTCACAAAACAACAACCAAATACTCTACTATATAATTAGATCAGAAGTAATATAATATGCTATAAAAAAATTGCTAGTAAAGTTTGTTCAGTATATATGCAATATTGTTCTCAGCTGAAATCAGTTTACCAACAGCTTACCCATTATATTTTGCTAGTTTGGACAACTAACTAAAATCATAAAAAACCTAAACTCGATCAAGGGATAAGTTTATTTTACGCAATCATGATCAACCTAAAAATTTAATTACTTAGCTATTTTATGTCAAAAGTTTTATGCACATAAAATGCAAAATTAAGTTTAAAATAATATTTACTAAAAAAAAACTTTTTTCAGACTTCAGGCTACTTAGCTCTTAAATTAATCGAGACATTACAAGATCTTAATACATGTATATTACTTAGTTGTTATTAACATGATGATGGCATTATAAAATTAATTCTGTTAAATTTTGGATACACATTCATATTTTTATGTTTGTCTACACATAAATGTGTTTAATTGGAGAAGAATTGTACTGGAACAGAACAAAAACTTCAACCCTATAAAAATACCCATTCTGTAAAAAAACAGACAGAATGTTAATCACATATGGACGGAAAACTATTTTTTTTGGTAGGTTATGCTTATTTTGGAAGCTTATACCCGTATGGCCCTTAACTATAAAAGGCATGAATACAAACTCAAACGAGTTCCCTAAGACTTTCTATTCTACATTAATTGAACTACATGAAGAGGTAAATATTAAAGATGACCTTTTGTAATGATTTTTAAATTTTATGAGTATGTCACTAATTCAATAACTTCCTCTTTTGACCCTGATAATCTTTAATAGGTTATAATCGTAGCTACAACATCTGCGGGACTGTTTCTGCTTAGCCTTCCGTAAAAATCTAAACGTTATAATGCTCTTAACTTCCCTTAAAAAAACCACTACTTATTTATCGTCAACACTCTAGTCAACTCAATAGACTGTATTGCATCTAAGCAATGCCTATGCCATTGACTATATCGAGGTATAATTTAAAATCAGGGAAGAAGGAATGACAAATCTGTAATATTTATCGTTTGAGGGCAATGCGTAGTTCAATTATACAAAAAAATTTAAATAGTTGTATATGGTCCCCATCTATAAGCCAATCAAGAACCATTTTCTTGGTTGGCTCTATAGTCCTTAAGTAATACCTTATTTACCTGTACTTCGGGGTCCAGTTCTTCGGCGTCTAAGCTGAGTAGATTAGGGAACGTGTTGATGACTACCTCTTTGTACCCAGGAGTTTCACACACCGGGTTGGCCCGTAAGTCAATTGTGATCAACCTACGCATTTGCCGCATGTATACTGCAAGTTCTAAGAGCATGCTCAGTCCGTTATTACGGGCATGTAACTCACGAAGTCTGCAATAAAGACATCATTCTTGAATCAACGAAGGATTGATTTTACAAATCATTCCTATGCTCTTTCAGGGCATTAGGGTAAAACAATTTGTATCTAATTTAATAAAGAAACAGTAATATATTTTTTTGCATAAATTTATACGTATTTGCCGTGATATACCGGCATAGTAGAATAGTACATCTCCATGTACATCCCCAACGCCAAGATACGCTCTGCAATTACCACCACGTTTGGCCCACCACGGCAATTATGACCAAATTTCCACTTTCATGGGGAGGCCTATGTTTAGTAGTGGACGTTTTTAAGCTTGCGTTACTTATATCACAACCAGAGAGGTCAGTCAATTCTGAAATTTTTTAAGCACTTGAAGGTGAGGCGACTTAATAGGTATTAAAAAGTATATATAAGGGGTATTAAAAACAAGACTATAGTCGTATATAAAGAAATATAATATTATAACTATAATTTATGTAAAATGTTTGACGGACCCGATGGCGCAGATGGTAGTGATCCTAGCTTGTGCGCCAAGGGTCGTCGGTTTGTTCTGTCTGGGTGTTAATTAAAATATATGTATTTAAGTAGTGTATTTGTGATTCCTCTCTTGTCTGGCGTTCGTAACAACGTTCGTTCGTTAAGCGACTTACCACGGAGTCTGGTCAATGTACGAGATGTTGCGGGAATTTATTATTATTATTGTGTCTTAATATAATCTTTGTATATTACATTACCTAGTGCAGCCAGAAAAGATTTTCATAGAAGTTAGGTTGTTCTCATTAATATTCAGATATTCCAGATGATACAGCGTCCATAGTCCAGTATTGAAGCTGATTTCAAAGGTTGAAATATTATTGTATGAAACATCCAACCAAATTAAGCGCAAATGGTTCAAATTTTCTAGACGCTGGATGTGGTTAAAAGACAAGTCTAATCTTCGAAGATACCTATGAAATAGTGAAATAGTTTATAAAAATTATTAACTAGGAAATAAAATATCTACTTCTGAAACTTTAAAAATAACGATCAAGCAAATTATACTTTATGCTAGGATTAAATTAAAAATAAATCATATAAGCGTTACTTACCACAGGCACTCGAGTCCAGTAATTAATTTGATGTTGTTATGCGATAAATCAAGTATAGTTATCGACCAAAACGCACTGATATCTCTTATCTTCTTTACAGAGTTAAATTTATAATGTACTTCCGTCAAAAACCATTGCGCTAAAAATTAAGGATCATTATATGAATAATTTATATTGATTGCTGTTAGTATTTGAGTAGTAGTAGTTTTAGTTTTTCTTGAATATGCTAAGCGTCACCACAGTCTAAACACACTCGAATTATATCACAAGGATAATACAAGGGTTTCTAACCTAGTGACTGACTTAAGGATATTATGTCAGCCAGCAATTTACTTGCCTCTCACTCTTCTAACCGGAATACATTACGATCCATACTTTTTAGCGATAGAAAAGTATAACAGTGAGTTACCATTGCAAACAACTTTTGATGTAGATTTGATCTAGTAAATACTTATTAATCTATAAAAAAATGGTTTAAGCACTGGAGTATATGAGAACGTTTGAGCGAGCGTGCTCTAAAGTCAACAAATGAGGTCTGCCCAATGACCGACTGGTTCGGCAGAGCGTGCCTACAAACCTACAAATGTATCGAATGCAGTAAAACATTTGAAGTGATATATTTGTCATAGCCGAACAGCTGTATACCAATATTAAGGGCTTTAGATACACTTCACAGATGAGATCAAAGCTAAGTTTATGATTATTGGAAACTATACTTAACGAGTGTCAAATTCCAAAACGGAATTGAGCCTGTTGAAGGCGACAGAGAGGTACTGGAGGTAATGTAGATGCGAGAGGACAGACAATTCCGTCAACATGTTGGATGACAGGTCTAGATGTACTAGGTATTTGTAATTTTCTAGTACATCAATGTTTATAAGATGCTGCAATAAAAAAGAGAATATATATCAACCATGCAAACAATGTATTTGATGCATTAATTTGTTTTATCTTGTCTTTGATACAAAGGAATTTCATATGATAAAGATAAAATGTTAAAAAAAAAATACAAAATGTTTTATGTTTTACTTAATCAGTTGCAATCAATTGAAATATAAATTATACGCATATTTCAGTGCGAATTCAGTTTCAGTTAGCGAATCATATTTTAGCTAAAATGTATTCTAGAGCCAGTGTTCATAAGTTTACTTTATCTATCGAACAAACTCAGCAAGTTTTGAAAACTGATATTATCCTAGCTAATAAATTTGACTTTTGATGTGCTGAGAATAGCCGGTGTTAGGATACTCACTTTTGCCGAAAGATCAAGTTTGATGTAAACAAAGTCCCCAAGAATAGGTATACGTTTAAGATAAGAAAGACATGCTGCCACGATATCCATGGTGAGAACCCCATCTGCTAAGTCAGCCACGTCTTTCACGTTCCGAATTTTCACTACTGGAGAATAAGCATTCTCGTAAAGCTCCGGAAAATTGTAGAAGCATCCCCAATACTGATTTTCGTTTAATAGTGAGATCACGTTAACTGGAAACTTAAAACATTTTTTCATTAGTTGTGGCTGAAGGAACAAAAAACATAACTAGCGAAGAGCTCGAGGAATAATAAAATTTAAAAAAATGTATGAATTTTAGATTTAAAAAATGTTTGAATTCATACTAAAATTAGTATATTTACATAAATCGATCCTACGCTATAATAAAAAAATAAAAAAAACACACATACGGTAGATAGAAAAAATAACTACACTTCCCCATTTATAATATAAGATATAGATATATGAACTATTATACAAAAGATTTGTCATATGCCGCAATGATAGAGTCCCTATAAATATGTAATTATTTTAAGACAACCAGGGAGTAAAATTAGTTTTGTCATAAAGGTAGTGTACCGCAAGGAATACTTTGGGTGTACGTTTATCAGATTGTTACCTGCCTGGTATGAGGCGCTCGCCTAAAACGCTGACGAAAATATTTCATAATAAAGTTTACATTCATGAATATTTCATTCGTATAAAGTTGGAAGGTACTTCTTACTTTGACTAACTCGTAAAGAATTTAATCACATCTTTTTTTAAAGTACAAAGACGAGAATTTCTGTGATGATGCCTAATTTTATTTAAATTTAAAGATAACATCAGTATTTAGTAAAAATTCTACAGCTCCCTCTAATACTTAAAAGAGAATATTAAATTATATGATCTTGCTTTGTTCACCCAGTTATATTCTTTTAAAACGAATATTATGTTTTGGCTATTTGATGAATACAAAGCTATTGGAATTTAGAAACAGTATTTATTGAAATATTCATAGATTTTATTTTATGTTAACCAATAAAATTTTAGCTGTATTTGGCATGCACGACACAATCCTGTATTAAATATAAGGTAAAAAACGTATAGTTTAAATCCAAGTCGAATTTTTATGATACAATAATAAAAGAGTACTTGTTCATAAAAAAGTTGCTCTTCGCTCGTATTGTGAATTTCCGCGGGAACGAAGTTTGATAGAGAGCACTCCTTCACCGGCATTCCGATAGTTCGACGTCTGATAGTATCACCTGCAACGTAGCAAAACTTTCTAGAAATTGTATTCATAAGCATAGATTTTCAAAATCAATAGAATTCCAAGAAGGGGTAGCAAAACGTTATCGCAGTATTTGGTGGGGATAATATTTTCAATTTTAGTTTTACAAGGCTTTGTTGTTGCCGCTCTCACAAATTGGGCTGTCAATCATCAGTCACGTAGTCACTACCTGACAGGTAAACTAACCTAGGTAACGGTGAAATTGCGGTATTTGTTGATATACTGAAATATATTACACAAAGTCAGGTATTTTTAGTTTTTATCGCTTATAAGGGATTGAACCGAAACATAACGTATTTTTCATATTCATTTCAACTAAGACTTTTTATTGAATTCATCGATTGATTTTTGCAAACGATCAATGTCAACACATGAGCTATATATTAACATTAATTTCTCAGGTTAGAGAAGATTTCTACTATATTATTTAAGCAAATACCTGATGTAACGACATCCAATGGATGAGAAGATAAATAGTTGATTCTAGAAACTTCTGCCCAGGTTCTAAAGAGGCTGCCTACTTTTAGCCTGCTCTTGACATTGGCGGGTTCCTCGTAATCTTCCTCAGTGTCCATTGGCTCTGAGGATCTCGTCGTCTCTAGTGAAAACCCAATCTTTTTGCAAGTTGATACCTTAGCTTGTTTAAATTACACTGTTTCTTCAATTAATTTGGGATGAAATTAAGTTTATAGTTTACTAAAATGTGTTATCTCGATGTTTGTTACAGATCTTGACAACTTGTTGTCCAATAGATTTTTTAAGCCAATGATACTCATGTTAACATTTTAAATTTGTTTGGGTATGGCAGCAAAAAGGTTTTTTGTATTATTAAGTACTTATATTATAGTTTCACGTATACTGCAGATATTATAGATTTTGAAAAAATCAACCAGCTGCATGTAATTTATTTTTTCTAGTTCAATAATTTTCAGCAGATATTATATTACATAACAATATATTTAATAGTCCTTAATACATTCAAAACAGATATATATTACGAACCCGCCCCGTACGGTAATAGAGTATTGTATATGTATTTTCTCTTGCATTGTGGTAATTCAAGGAGCATGATTTTTTTTGATCATCTGCTATCTTAGTTGCATTTCGTCTACATTGTACATCTAATATTTTTACTTTTATTACTCTGTGCAGTGATTAAAAATAGCCATATGGGTTTCGGCAGTCTTGAAATTATCACATTCAGACAGACATATATACATTCTGGAGATTTATATTACTGTAATATTCCTAGAATAAAATTATGACAACTCAAAATAATACATTTTAGACAATCCTGGAAACATCGCATCATAAAATTTACACGAAATTTCGAAATTTTGCAGGAAGATATTAAAAGACAATATGTTCTTAAAAGTTATCTTTCTGAACAAGTATCAAACGAATCATGAATCAATTACGTTAATTTCGAAACAAGTACATGTATGATTTGAATAAACAGGTCGCTGATTTAGGTCGGGGGATCTCATGAGGATGGAATTTAATTATCTTAAAGAAAGGATCGCTGGTCGTACCACCGGATTCCATCGGTTTAATTTTACTTAGAAGAAATTTGTTAATCTCTATAATAAGAGATAATTGAAGCGCTATTCTTTAAACATTTTTTGATCGGTAAAGTAATATTAGGACCCAGGATCGTGAAAATAGTTATATGCTTTAAACGCTTATACTTGCTACAAGCTTACGAAGATTTTACTAAACAAGATTGATATTGATGATTTGTATTCGGAAATACAAATGAGCTACAAGTTTCCTGCAAATTACAATTACTTCACTCAATTAAGCAAGCAAATTAATAAGCGTTGGCTACGGGGCACCTCTGTACTACGTATCGTAAAAGACGACTGAGGTATCGGAACGGCAGTTGGCCGTATATCCACCCAAAACAGCGTAGCTCAAATACAATAGAATGGGAAGGGGTAATAGTATTTCCGTCGTTAAGATAAGCTCTGCAATTGCCACAACACCTGCCCAGCGCAGCAATTATGGGCAAAACTCACCCCTTTATGCGGAGGCCTATGTCCAGCAGTGAAAGTTCTTATTCTGTTCAATGTTGATAATGTTTAACAAGCGTAACTGTTGTTTTCATGTCATAAATAAATCTATATATTAACCTGAAATTTGGCCACACATTGTTGAGATCAAAATAGGATATGTATCTTTTATGCACTTCAGGACCATTAAATATATTATTTTATTTTGTGTGTTCTTATACTGAACGTTTGCATTTAAGCGGAAAAAATGTATGCAAAAGACAGCAAGCGAGCGCCTTGAGTGCGTTTTCTTGCCATGGTCGTTAGCTTTTGCGTAGGGATGTGACTGATTCGATAATATTTTCATGATAAACTTGAGAATATATTATCTATAAATCAATAGTATGAAAAAATATTTTAAGTTTTTAGTGTTATCTTGATTTTAGTTAGAGAATATTATAGAAGAGAGGAAAATTGGTTTATAGTTTCAGGAGATTACGTTTGCTGTCACACTTCTAAATTTTAAACGTAAAGTACGTGAAATTTTAAAACTCTTATATATGATATCTTCCAAATATGCATATTGCGCGCACGCATACACACACACGCATACCTATATGCATAACTCTGATCTTAACCATTATTATTTTTTAATATGTAGTAGATTATAGTTAGTTATTGGGAAACCTGAATAGGGGCTAGCCATTTATAATTTTTGTTATTTCTGCATAAAGATATATTTTAACAAATTGGCATGTCTTTGTTATTTTATATTGTCCCATGTTTATTATAATTCATCACTAGTTATGTTAAAAATTGCGAATGCTAGTGTAGCGATGGCGGTCTGCTACGCCACATCTTCAGAGATAACGAACTCTGGCTTTTGTTTTTGAGATCTCTTTGACGTCGCAAAAAAAAACATTTGTTGTTCAGCGCAGCGAGAAGCGATCGTGTCTTTGCTCTGTTTTGTCCGCGTATTCTGGCAACCAAGATAAATATGGCTCTCTTATAATATGGCTCTGTGTTTTAGAGTAAAGAAGTGTTTTATGTGTTTGGATTTTGAGTATCGCAAGGATTTTACTTTGTTGAGAGATGTTTTTAAATAGACAAAACTGGTTGGTTTTCTATAACTAATGAACATTGTAATTCGAGAGTGTCTGTTTTTGTTGTTATTTTTCTAAAGAGTAATATTCCACGCAGCTCAAATCATATAATGTTTAGATAGTAATTATCCTATTATTTCTTATGAATTCACTCTAATATTGTAAATTCGGCAGTATATCTGTCTGTTATGTGAAAAAATTTTGATACAATTTGGCATGTGTAAGTTGAATATTTAATTTCTAGCATAATTGCAGCAGGTCGCGATATGATCATTATAAACTATTCATTAAACATTTTTTTTCTAAATTCCATCATCAATCTATAAAAACATTTATCTTCAAACGTATTATATACTTCTTTATTCTAATAGTAACTAATATCGAGTAAATAATTAATCTGTAGTGTCCGCTTTTTTGAAAATAGGTTTGTTATGGATGAATGAAGGAGTAGACATTCTAGGATGAAAAAATATTATTAAACGTAGAAAGTGAAAAAATAGTACTAAATTTTTACCTACTATTAACACTAATATCATGTACGGCTTTTGTGTCAAAATTGAGCCTTTCTTGTACCTCTAAGACGTTATCTTTCAAAAAGTAATACCATCTAAGCCACTTGAGCGCCTATAATCGATCTTTAATCTAAACTTGTTTGAAACATTAAGAACATCTGTTGTAGGTTGTACTGACTTGTAACACAATAAGGTGGGCCAGGTAGTGTGACGATCGATCCTACTCTGTAACTTCACCGGCGGCGGATTTATCTTGGGAACAACTGTCTGTTCCCGCAGCCAGTTTACCGGTTAGTTTATTCTGTATTTCAAGTTGCCTTTTGTATTGAAACCAACGCATTTATAGTACTCAGCCTACCCCGGCTATTAGACTATAAAACATCGTTTATAAATAAATGCAAAAAAGTTCATAATCTAAAGTGAAGTCATAAATCTTATTTAATTGTTCATTCGAATTTGTCTGAAATTGAAATACGTCCGGAAATACGGGGTAAATAATAATATTAATTATAATTTATTTAGCACAATAATACAAAAGTTAGGATTAAATATCGCGATGTGCGAAAAAGGTGACAACATCATCATATTATATACATTGTGGTATCACGACACTGGTTTTAATGGTCACCTGTTGACGATGGGAAGAATAGGTGCAATACGAAATTATATATATAACAAAAGTGGCAAAACAGTTATACATACATCTAACACCATAAAAAGTATTTATATGACTTAAATCGTAAATGTCATATAGAGACAATAAAGAGCAACAGGGGCAAAAAGAAAAAAATACAGCCCATACATAGCATCCAACAGCAAGCCAGATTACATAGTTCTTTTCTGCTATATCCTGATTTTATAAGCATTTTTGGTCAGAGTTTTTTTTCGGTGATATAATATACCAACATGTGGTGAATATGTATTAATCTTCCACTATGAACTAGTTCATGTCAACCAAAAATAAAGATTTTGAACGCAAATTAGATTATATAATTATAAGATATACACAGTCTTATAGCCTGTAGAATAATTTTAGTTACCTATACTGTATAAAGAACATGAACGGGATGAAGTAAGTAGCTTTACCTACATACCTTAAGATTGCATTGGATATTTACAAATCATCATTAACTATTTTACAAATCATCAGTAACTTGAAGTCCAATTCTAATGCTACGAAATCTCGTAGCTCGAAATGCATCGTAGCGTAGTTGAACTACAGTACTGGGCGCAGGTGTGGCTGGCTACAGACGATGGAGCAGAACATTGCTAGAGTATTTTCATGTTATTCCATACAATTTTTATGAACTAGACCAAGTGGGTATACAGCACTCGTTACCAAATTATGAAACCGTAGTTTCTCCTAATTGTAGATTTTTTGTAGTAGTTATAATAAAATAAGAACTCGTGGAAATATAAATAAAATGTATCGTAAATTGAATCTTCGCAATGTAAGCTGTGTGTTTGTTTATTTTTCCTATATGACCTGGGTTGTAAAAAGATTTTATATTTTTTAGCTTTGGCAACCGTATCACCAACCAACCAAATTACAGCCGTCGGCTTAAAAATTCAAATAACAATATTCGTCTCATGTGTCGAGCTGCGATTCCTACAAATTCATAAGTCTATGCGGTATAAACCAGCCTTGTGGTACTGGCAGAGCAGAATAGTATCTCCACCTGTACCAGGTATCGTAAGAGGCGACTGAGGTACCAGAACCGACAGATGGCGAGATTCATAAAATGCGCTGTAGCTGAAATACAACAGTGCTGGTATAGGTATCAGCATTCCCGTCGCGAAGCTTCGCTCTGCGATTGCCACCACGCTTTTCCAGCGCGGCAATTTTGGGCAAATCCTCCCTTTTTTGGGAGGCCTATCTGCAGTGGTCGCCATACGGCTACTATGATCATAATGAAATTTGTAATTACGAAGAAGCCTACACAAGCTTTTTAACCTGAACTCATACTTTATTTAACGTTATTATTAACTAGTGATGTAATAACGTTATTAACGACCGCCGTGGTATATGATATAGCACTGTTTTTAGAAAACTTATTAAGTGGAGGCTCTCAAGTTTTCAATGTACAATTTATTGCGTCCTAGAAAAAGATATTGAATTTTATAAAATGAAAACATAAACTAAAATTCAACTCATATTGCTTTAGTTTTAATTTTTATTTTACTTTTACAACAAAATTATCTTCTAATTATAGACGTTCTCTGACCGATATACTACAATTTTTATTATACAATTATACTACAATTATTATCCTTTGCACATTAATATATGCAAAGAATAATAATCAATCACCATTTTTATTCTGCCACTGCACCATTTCTGGTTAATTCTTTCCCTAAATTAACTCCACGTAACACGTCATGACACCATTTTTTTGTAAAAAAAAAACAAATGTATCTCACGGTAGCCGTACCCCTTTCTGGGGTAAAAATATGTTGCCTATGTTGTTTTCTGATCCCTAACTACTTGTAACTATCATCTAGAGAAAAATATGCAGACAGAAAATCTTTGTTTTATTCTACAGTAACATCTATCATAATGCTAGATTTCAAAACTATTTGTTGAAAATGTTTCTGAAAAAGAATAACAAATTCTTGTTTTTCACAATAGTAGGTCAATAAACTCCCTATGTAATATTTTTTGATAAAAGAGCTTGTTACTGCTACTTGTTGATGCTATGTTAACCCAATTTGTTTACGATTTCTAGGGGAGGTTTCCGACCCAAGTTTGAGAACTGAATATTCCCATGGAGGTAGTTACCGCCTAAATCTGTTAGTTAATTATGTAGCAATTGCTGAGCGCAGGTGCAGGCTGAACTGCGACTGCATACGAATTAATCACGTTAATTAAACGGGTTGTTGATTCAAACCCGGATTTATGATTAAGCGCTTGTTGACAATGTAATTTAATTTAAATGTATAAACAAATGTCGACGATCCGATATCTACGTGATTGGTGTCTGTCAATAATGAAATAATATATGTTACCAACTAAAATCAATAGTAATTATAGGCCCAGATGGGTCTGGGATAATTGTAACTTATTAATAATTTTCTTTCGATATTACAAGAAAACGAACGAATTAACCTTGTTTAAACAAATTCAGTTCGTATATGGTACGTAATTATTAAAATATTGCGTACGTACGTTCAATAACGATTATTAAGGTTAATTTTACAGTTTGCTTTCCATTTTCACTATCACTTTGTTGTACCTATGGTGTATTTTTCAGATCACTGATCTCGGATGCGATACAGCGTGTAGCGAATTTAGGTCGCGCTCTGTATGTTTTAGCGAATAAAAATACTATGGCAAAATTTCGCTGTTGTAGGCCGAGTGGTAACGTGGAAAGTTTGTGCTTTAATTTGTAATACTTGTAGATGTGTTAGGTGGAGCTGAGAATTATGGTATTAGTTCAAGGAATGAAGGGCTTTTTAATCTAAAATTATGGTCAACCCAAGGAAAAAAGTACTTTCTTAAGTAATTGCTTACAAAAAATTAAATTTTTTTGCTTGATCACAAGTATCGCGAGCTACAAAAAAAGATGTGAGAACATGCAAATACCTTAAGCTATAGGATAATACCTCATCGAACGATTCTTTGATACTTTTACGACGAGCAAAAATATTGCTTTTGAATAACGCAGATTTGAATAACGGCCATACGGTTCAAATTAAGAAAGTATTATAAAACCGCCTTAGGGCAATAAATTTTAAGAGTATCGTAATAAAGTCTTGCTATAAAAATAATAAGACCATAAAAGTCTCCACTAGACGGCAAATCACCCCCGTATTATATAAGCTGCCAAACTTTAGATTTATATGCAAGTGAATCTACACATCGCTGCATGATTATTAGATTTCATCTGAACTATAAAACGTGATAGGAAAATATCGAAGATTGAAAAGTTATTCAATTTATGTACCTTAACCTGTCAGGTAACAGGAATGTTTCATAAATCATAGTTAACTGGTTGGCGGCGGAAAAATAGCACGAAATGCCAAGTCGATTTTTCTGCGTGACTTACATATTTTGCATACAATATTACATTGATATATACACACTGATAATGGAAGTATATTTGCGGTTAAATCTTCTAAATGTGTTAAAGTTATTACATGATAAAAAAATTTCTAATTTACTTTCTAAGTAAAGTATATATAGATGTCTACTCACAATATAGTCTCTCATATAAGTCCTTTGCGCACATAGTAGTATTGGTATGATTATAAGCAGTCAACCTAATATCGTGTGTTTTGAAATCCATTGTTATATCCTAAAGTAGTATTGAAACTAATATCTATGATAAATTAGTCCGATTTGATTACTATTCTCAAAAAACGATTAAATATTACATCAATATCATCATCATATAAGCCAAAAGACGTCCACTGTAATGTATGCGGCCTGTGTCCAGCGCGATCCTGCGGTTTTAGTTAGATCGGCTGTCCATCTTGCAGGCGGACGCCCTACGCTGTACTTACCGGTGCGTGGTCCCCATTCTAGAACCTCACGACTCCATCGGTCATCGGTTCAGACGAGAAGAGGTTTTGCAATTTTCCGAACGCTGCCCAGCCGAGTTTGATTCGACGATTGACCACTTTCTTGAAGGTAGACTTACCTAATTTGACTATATGGCCTAAGTATATATACGAGTCAACCACTTCAAGAATCGAGCTCCCAACTAAAACTGGGGTGGTTACAACATGGGGCATTGCATATAGCTTTAGTCTTCTCCATGTTTTTTTTTAAGACCCACCTGTTGAGAAACTCGATTGAGGTCTTCGAGCATAAATCTTCCATCGATTCTGTCATGACCACAATATCATCGGCAAATCGAAGGTGATTAATGTATTCGCCGTTAATGTTGATGCTGAATCCTTGCCATTCCAGGAGTTTGAAGGCGTTTTCCAAACTGGCATTAAACAGTTTCGGAGAAATGACGTCTCCCTGTCTAACACCCCTTTTGAGAGGATTAGCCCTTGAACTCTACTCCTGTATCCTACTCGGATCGACATAGTGGCGTTATGTCAAACAAACATTTCAACACTTCGATGTACCGATAGTCAATATGGCAACGCTGAAGAGATTCAAGCACAGCTAACGTCTCAACCGAATCAAAGGCTTTCTCATAGTATAACAGCTTGGCGTTTGTGGAGCCAAGCATATTGGCCTGTTATACTCTTTTGTCTTCTATATAACTTGCCGCAGCGTAAATATCTGGTCTATGGTACTGTAGCTTTTCATTTTTCATCAAACCTGCCTTCGAGACGGTATGTAATGACCCTAGAAAACAGCTTTTGAACATGGCTCAGGAGCGAGACGGGATGGTAATTCTTCATGAAAGTTTTGTCACTTTTCTTAAAGAATAACACCACTAGGTTCCTGTTCTATGCTTATGGCGTTATGCCCTCGAGGACGACGGTATTGAAGAGCTTCTGAAGTAATTATGTAGTATTGGTGTTCCACCCGCATTCAGAAGCTCAGATGTGATTCCGTCATCATCCGGCACCTTGTAATTCTTAAGTTGATTAAGGGCCATTATAATCTTACTCAGGCTGACGTCTGGGATATTCTGGGAGTAGTGTCAGATTAATTCGGCTGTTGGGTCTTGTGCCGAACAGCTAATAGGCTTAGACACGGAAGCGTTTAACTCTCCATAGAACGTCTCGATCTCTTCCTCGGCTTTGGAAGGCGCTAAACTTCCATCTTCTCTCTTCAGCTTATTCATTAGACTTTGTCCAATAGACATGTTTCATGCGAACACTTTGGTGCCCTCATTCCGCTTGTCTGTCTCTTTAATATTTTCAATATTAAAGAGACGGATGTCGTGTCGCATAGATTTTGAAATATGTCTATTGAGCCGTCGAAGACTGCCACTCGTTCGTCACTCGTCGTTACTCGTTCGGCCATGAGGTTGAGGATGTGGTCGGAGAGTTTCTGAGGTCTATTTGAACGGTGGGGTCCAATGAACTTAGAACCCACCGTCCGGAGAGCTACGAGCCTGTTGTTAGTATCATAAATATTACATATGTATAGCTAATTATTCCGTACCCTTGTAAGATTGCCATTAGAACAGTGAACCCTCAACTCACCTGCGTATCAAGTGGTCAGTTAATTAGGGTGGGCCTCAGTTAAATCTTCAACTCTACAGTCAGCCATTTGAAGTTGTGTTTCAGGACGTTTGTCCCACGACTGGGAGAACACTATACATGACTTTGATTCCTGCTTCACTTAAAACAGGATCAGAACTTTCGCGTTATTGGTCAATTATCTAAGTACAAGCATCCGTATAGTTAAACGAATCTATTGTATTGAAATGAATGAATCTATTGTATGAACCTATTTGCGAAAAGAGGTTTTCTAAAAGTCAATAGTCAAGTATTAGCATAATTTTTTGCGTTCTAAATAAAAATTTTTGAATGCAAAAATATAAATATAATTATGTACTACTTTAAAACTTTCATAATAATGGCGAAATTGTTGAAACTTTTTATGTTGATTAAAGTATTGTAATTTAGAATATTTATGCCAAGTCAATAATACTCTTTCTTTTTCGATTAAGTATCACTTTCCGAGAACTGAAAAAGGCATTAAGGTTGGTAAAATTATAGCCCTAATTGAAGAAGGTGGTTGTTTGCAAACTTGTCATTCACTTGTTTGGAGAACTTGGCATTCGGCTCAAAAAATAGGTTTGGTAAATTGGTCAGAGGTTCCGAATGGAAAGGATGTTTAGAACAGCGGGAATACAGCTTTATAGTGAGTGTGCACCTGAATTATTTTGAAGACGGGCAGCTTTTAACTGCAATTATATGCATAACTGCCAAGTTATTCAAGAAGAGTGAAACCGTATTTCTTAAAACATTATTAAATATATTGTGGAAAACCTGCTTTGAGAGTACAGCTCAGCTCAGCTGTGATTTTAGCAAGATGAGGTTACATTCCTAATCTTTTTAAAATTAGTATTTCCTTGAATTAAGAACTAAAACAATATTTTTCTCTTTATTGCTGGCCATATTTTATTGTTTTGATATGTCAGTGAGTTTAACAGAGTTTACTCCCTGTACATTTATTTACAAGATAACAAATATGCAGACTACTTTTGAACGCATTATATTAGTAATAGGTCCTTAGAATGTTAATTTTATCAGATTCCCGTTTTTTGTAGATATAATTTGATGTTTTAAAGAAAATCCAGTGTTAAATAATTTGGGGAGGTGTGGAGGTGTGGATGACTAGCATTGTTGGTTTGCAAATTTTTACAAAATACTGATGGGCTGTTGTTAACATGCACGTGTTTGGTTTTTTTGATGTAATTTTCTTTACTGTAGAATACGAAGTATTCAACATTTATTAATTTGAGTTAACTTATTCTAGAAATTCATCATCGCAGTTGTCAAATTATATAAATAATCGCTTTTTTATAGTCACTTTAACTAGAAAAAATATTAATGCTAGATTTTAATCAGACAAAGTAGTATGTTATTTGTAAAATATTAAGGTCTGTATGAAATTGTAAGCTCCAGTAACCTGTTGCTAAACAACTGTATTATCGGATATTTGTATAGGACGATACGTTTAAGCTATTCCGTACAGGTGTCATGCTCGTAAACTGCGGACGTGGCTGCTGGGATTCAGTATTATGGAAAATGAAACTACAATCAATGTGATCCAAAAGTTATGTTGGTTTTTATTCCTTTGGAACTGAGTGTTACTCTGTTACACAAACTCAAACATTTTTATTTGTACAATGTAATGATGAAATATGATTTATAAAATAATCGTGTATATTCATGCTTTTCTGACCTGATTTAATAACAAAATAATATTTGCCTATTCGAGTTCCATTATTGCATTATACTCCTCTATACGATTACTAAGGTTACGCGATGTCAATAATGTTTGATTGAATATTTTGACTTTCATATATGCAATAAATTTCGTGTGGAGCTTCCTATTCTAGTACATTTTTAGGCCGTTAACAAAAACTAATGAAATTGTATTGATTTTCAGCGAAGTATTTATAAAGAGCCGTGAGGTATCGGCAGAGTAAAATAGTACCTCCTACTGCACCAGGTGTCGTAAGAGGCGACTAAGGTACCAGAGCCGACATTGGGCGGTATATCGATCCAAAACAGTGCAGCTCAAATGCCTAGGTCGGGGATGAGCAGCAGTATCCCCGTCGCGAAAGCTGCCCCCTGCGATTGCCAACACGCTTGTTCAGCGCGGCAATTATGGGTAAAATCCTCCTTTCTTGAAGAGGCCTATGCCCAGCAGTGGACTTCCAATGGCTATAAGATGAAGATGATAATTCATAAAGAATTTTATTAAACTAAACAAGTTTGAATTAAATACATCAGCGTACTCTCTACAATTTAACAATTTTAACAGTTGGAATCGTTTTCAACTATTTTCAGAGACAGTTATCGCTCGAATAGCACTCAACTAGTTTAAAATGCGTGTGCACGTTTCCACTTCAATATATCGGAGCGTGGTCGATCGTAACATCGTTCCATTCAAACAGTTGATGTAAAATGGGATTATAAGCATTCCTCGTGAAACATCCACAGGCTAGTTTTACATGTGTGCAATAGTGCTGCGCATGCTTCCAATAAACGGACGGAATATTGCAGGCCGCTATTCATAAATGAAGAAATATGTAGCCATTGTTAGCTTGTCAACCGTAAAGCGAGTAACCGTAGAAATTTCCCGTAACAAAAAAATCTGTCTCCTTCGAGGATTCGTAAAGATTTTTCATAAAAATATAACTTCCTCGGTTATTGAGTGTTCATTAATCAAAGTTTAAGGGGACATCTTGTATTATCCGACGAATTTAGGATGCTGCATTATTATTATTTACGGTGTGTACAATGGCCGCGAATGATTAACGATACTGGAAAGCACCGTTGACAATGCTTCGAGTTCTTTTTGTAGCGGAAATATTGCTTGATAATCTTTTTCGTGGATGATTAAGGGTGAGGGAGGGGATGCTGTGTGCTTATCTATTTTTCCACATAAATGCGTATGTAGTTTGAAAGATTACTGCAACATTAATCTTAATGGCGAAACATTTGTACGTAAAAAGTTATGGGCAATTACACCACATGAAATATAGTACATTTAGTAACAGGTTTTATTATAACTAGTTTGTGCGCAGGCTACGCCATATTGTTAGTGATGTTTTATTGTAAGTGTGGAAAATATAAAAGTTTTCTCACAATATCAGAGGTTGTCAATGAATAAGAATAGTTTTCGGTCAAATACATTTCAAAATTGTGACAGCAGTTTAGTCAACAAACAGTCTGGAAACAAATGCTTTCAATTAATTACAAACGGAAATATTAAAATTATTTTACAACTCAATAGTAAAATAAAGATAACACATTCGAAGTATCTTCGTACATAAATGCTTTGATATATTATTATGCCTAATGTATGTTTTTTCAGACTTTATGTTCGTTTTATTTACGCAAACTTTTTATTAGTAAGGTATCATCATGCTATTTGATTTTAATAAAACTCATATTTAAGAGTTCATACTCGTTTTATTTCGCAATCTATACAGTTTTATCATTATTATATTTTCTTTGTTTTTTATTTCTATATATAAAATTAGGCGTTTTATTTTTATTAATTTTTTTTAATATAAAGATCGTATATTACGCAACATAATATTAAATTTTGCGTTTTAATTAATTATCATATCAACGTTTTCATCTCTTTGTAGCCATCGTATTCATGTTTATCACCGTAGACCGCTCTTTAAAGCTGTTAACATGTATTCCGGTTAATATTTAATTTAACTTTTATGTTTTAATGATTGATATCACGTTTAACATTTTATTAAAAATTTATATTTTTAATTATTGACGTTACTACCAGTTTTACTGACGTTTAAATTCAACTAGGTTCGAAAACTTATATTTTATTTAACTCTCAGCTGATATCACGGCAAGAACATTTCTTAATTTTTACTTACTTTACCAGCCGTTAATAGTAATGGGCCCCGGCCCATCGGTCGGAGGGACGTCGGCTCCATCCATATATAACCGTAAGGTGGGTGAACGCCATGTACAAATTATGTAGTTCTCTCTATATTGGGGATATATTGGGAAGGGTTTGTCCTCGTGTGGATTAAGTAATAGTCGTAGTGACTGTGTTTTAAAGAATGTGCTCTTAGTGGAGTTTAAACTTGTTTATGGATTTTCCAGTTAAGTTTAAAATAATCTAGTTTTGATATGAGAATTGGTAAATTTTTGATAATCTGCTGAAGCAAGGGTTAGTAGCTCGAACGGTTGATGAACCAACATAGACGGGAAAATGAATGTGAATAAGATGAAATTGAAAGCAGAGTTCGGTACGGAATATTAATAAATACACGTAACTTCTCATACATTGACCTGAGCCGAGATAGGTCACTTAAAGCACTTATATTACGTAATACATTTAACATAAATATAATCATAAATACTTATTTAATACCCAGAAAAAAGAAAAGGGCCCAATGACGCAGATGGTAGTGTTCCTATCATATGTGCCAAGGGTCGTGGGTACGATCCCTACCCGGGACACGTATTTATATGATATAGGTGTTAAACTATTATCTTATCATCTAATTAATTATTGTCTGGTGTCCGTAACACCAATGCATTAAGCGACTTGCCACGAAGCCGAATTTAATCTTTTTACATTTTTTAAATATATATCATAAAAATATTTGTCCGGGTTTCCTACCCGGACAAATATTAAAGCCACCTAAAACAGAGCTCTGCGCCATAAAAATAGTCATTATATAATTATAAGAGAAAACAAATAAAACCAATATTTTTTACCGAGGTGGAACATAGGAGTGACCTATAATATTTATGTAGAGATCCATGATTAGCGAGCATACAAGTTTGCATTGTTTGTTAAAAATATGTCATTATCTTGACAATCTAGACCGTATTATCGATAATAAAAAATGTTAATAAAAATAGAATCGCGCCACAGAGCCGTTAAAATAGTTATATTGTTAAGGCCATCAGTTGATTGGTATACACTGTAGTATTGGGGATTTATTTATTTTTATGTGCGTGGACGTCATGCTTTATATGTAGAACGAGTTGAAATATTTATGAGGAACATTCTGCTCACATGAAATGTCAATGTTCCAAGTAATCTTAATTGTCTATCTTGGGATACGGATTAATACAGCCCGAAAATTAATGAACTCAATTACTTCTGGATGACGGGACATACGTTGTCCCAAGTTTGGTAAAATATCTGTGTAATAAATCGATGTTACTCTTGGTGTGGTCGATCGTAACTGCTCCACATGTATAACCCCACAAATTATATTAATCAAGAGGACGCTAGATGTAATCAGACATTACTCGCTTTTAAACAGCTACGAATACTGAATTACTATATAATGTTTTCGTCCTTAAATATATATACTCGTAATTAAATAACGTGTCATTATATAGTCAAGGCAGAGATAATTAAAATACATTTCTTAAGCAGAGGATTCTGGGTGTATTTCTTCTTCGCGAGAGAGAAATAATATTCATTATACATTACGCCTAATAATGAACTATCGAAGACATTTTGCCATATTTTTACAATATTAGTAGATGATTGGGGATTTAAATAAAATGTAAATCTGAGATTGCAGAAAAAGTTTTCACCAAAAAAAACAGAACAATTATGCTTCTTCATCTTATTGTAGCCAAGATATCATAGGAAATTTGGTTCAAAATATATTCAATAATATATGCAAAACAATAATAAATACGATAAATCAAATATCTCATCTGAGGGAAACTGTAATACTAGCTCTTTTGATATACAAGGCAGGAAGGCTAGCGTATAGTTTTGTAACGTGATATTGCCGTCGCCACAAATAAATGTCTACAAATGTGTCGAAATTTGATATCGTATTTCTATACTTATCGTGCAAACACGGCCCTGTGAATAAACATTTCCTCCAAGCAAGACATATGACACCACAAGTCTTTCAATATAAAACTACTTTCCTCGAATAAAACGCAAAATGAAATACCAGAGAGACAAAGATATTTATTGCTTTATCGCATTGTATATTCCAATTTAAATATTGGTGTCTACATATTACGTGACGTTTCTGTCTACGGAAATATGTACTTTATATGAATGTAAATGAATAGTAAAATTAATTTTTACATTACTGTTAAATTTTTATTCAACAAAAATAATAATATTATGCCCAGTCGTGATGCTCTTTGATTAATTGTACAAAATTCCATTACCGTGAAAACCCCTAGAATATGTGTGTTAGAATTATGTGTGGGTAAATAAAGACCTTTTTTATAACGTTTCGCGGTTAATTCACAGAAAGGGACAAAGTGGGTGCAAATGTGAAGTTCGTAAAACGATGTCAATTTAAACAGTAAGTGCGGTGTCTAATAAACAAAAAATGTAAAGAGTCTGTAAATGTGATAATTTAAATAAAAAAATCGACAGTTTCATTGCCATTATAATGGTCGTACAACTTTCACTGCAAGGCATTGGAAGTATACATATCTACTGGGCTACATGATAGTAATCTGTAAGTGGAACCTAAAAAATAAAAAATAAATAAATAAGAATTCACTTGGAGAGGCAAAACATTTAGGAGCATTTTTCGTCAAAAATACAAAAGTACAACTTTATTTGTTGTTATTTTATTTTAAATTAAATCAGTGATACCTGATAGAAACAAATTTCTATTATGTATCTCTGATTTAATTTAAAATTGATCTCAGTGTTAGAAGGCTATTTACAAGAGTAATTAAATCTAGTCTGAATTATAACTGGGCGTTTAGAAAACATTTCACGATCCCACTCGATTGAAGCCATGATAAATCACTAGTATTATTATAATTAGTTCTTTTAATTTAGCATAATAAAAATAAGCATTTTCTCTAAAAACTTGATTAAGTATTGTGGTCTCGGCTTAATATCATGGGAGACAGCGCTGTAGGTTTACGACATAATTTTTCTTAAGGAAATATGAGGTACGAGATGGAATAAAGTAATGCCTCTTAAATATAATTTGGTCTAAAATCGCACCCAGCCGTCGTCCACTGACAAATGACCTGCCCGGCTTAGAATACCAGCATTAAATCGTATAATGCATGAAATTATAATTGTTCATGAAACGATTAAATGCGGTAGTGTGTTAAATCTATTCCATTAGATTATTACTTAACTATGCCAATTAAAAAGTTAATATTAAATACATTTATATCAACTTGCAAATGCTATGATTACGTTTATTTCTCCATTAGACTGTAGCTACTATGAGTATTGAAGGTTTTCTTTTGATTGTCAACTCATTTATTTATTTGAGACTTTTAATAATAAATATTAACGGTCTTTGTTCTCTG
Source organism: Heortia vitessoides (assembly GCA_020976665.1). Lineage (NCBI taxonomy): Eukaryota > Metazoa > Arthropoda > Insecta > Lepidoptera > Crambidae > Heortia > Heortia vitessoides. The sequence goes on along the minus strand of JACJUM010005601.1, from coordinate 9,052,340 downwards.
TCAATCGATATCGTAAAAATATATTCATACATCATATTAAACTATTGACGCGGTTTCAAAATTAACTAATTGAAGGCAATGGTCACTGGAAAATCTTTGGAAACATTTCATGATCTCACGCTGAAGTAGTAAGCTACGTTTAATCAAGTGTTTACAAGAGATTAGAGGAAATTACCAGCTTAATTTTATCTATAAGTAATGAACTGCCGTTCCGTTATATTGTAACACACATATATTGTTTTTGACATATATTAATGACCTGTGTACTCAATCAACACCTGTGTAGACAAAATCGTGTCATTTGCTGATGACACGGCGCTTGTTTTTGCTACTGACACGTGGGATGAGACCTATTATAGATCCCAGCAAGGCTTCAACAAAGTATTAACAACAATATGCTTACACTTAATATAATATAATCCAGTGAACATAAATTACTTTATGTGTAAGAGTGTGACAGACGTGGCAGTGCTTGTTCTAGTCCACGTCTGGATCATATCGATAATAGTTATTTAAAAATCATTTAGATACGTTTACCAAGAGAGTCCGTAAATTGACATTCAACAAGCCATATTAAAGTACCACGGTTCAAAATTATTTGACGCAAGAACTAGTGAGATCATTATGCAATCAGAGGCGCGGTTATAATGTTTGCCAAAAGAGGTTCAGAGGTTATTCATCTTTCTTGGACCATATCAATATAACCAAAGAAATAGAGAAGTAGGGTGTTTCGCACATTATCGTAACGCGAGTAAGGGAAAGATTAATTCGTGGCTCCAGCCAAAAATTTACGATGAGATGGAAAACTTATTCAAGATCGACATCTGCTTCCATTCTTTTTCTTTCACTGGCGTAGGTATTAAGCCTAAATAGGTAGGTAGCTGACATAGGCTATCCCATCAAACTCTTACAAGGCCATGAGCTTTTGTGACCGTAAGGCTAATCTAAGTAGTGTATCTGGTACGTGATTTGTTATTCTCTTGACGAAATCTTAAGGATTATAAGCGTTCAGTTCTAGCTCTGAGTATTCTAAATCGACAATGGTTATATTTGTAATATGGAAGGGATAATAACTGAATTTCAATTATATTACTTACGTAGGTTATGTGTTTAGTGTGATATACAGAGATTAATATTTTTTGTCAACGATTAGGAATGCTTTAATTGTGTATAATCTTAATATTCCACTTTACTAGGAGGAGGAGCTACTATCTGACATACGGGTCATTAACCAATTTAGGTTGTAGTTTTGTACAGCTTTGTTGCATTGTTGTCTTGATTTGTCTTGTGTTTCTATCTAGTAGTTAAGATTTACTTTAGTAGAAATTTTGCCAATACAATGTATTACTCTGTATTGTAAAAGCATAAATTAAGTTCGTTTTCTTTTGTGAAAGTTGTTCATAATAATAAATAAATAAATCACTCATCTTTCATAAATCATTTATTCAATTTACTCTAGTCTCCTATAAGTGCACTTGGTAAGTTTTTGGTAGAAAATAATCTGTTCATAATATTGAAAAAGGATTTATAATAATATAATTGAAACCTTCTATTAATAATTTATTACACTATCACTCTCTATTACATATTGTTGTAGACTACGCGATAGTCGAAGCGGGAAGTGATACTCAAAAGTAGATAAAATAAATAGTGTGCGGGTGATGATGTTTGGACAGGTCTAGTTGATTAGCCCAGCGCGAGTCGAGGGTCAACAAGACCAGAGAAAACACGTCATAAGTCGTATGGTTTTGCAGGTGTATATTTATATTCTTTATCTTTTCCATGCAATAATAGATTATTTAAACCAGTCGATTAACCAATCGATTAATTCTGCGTATTATTATCTTAAACGTAATAATAAGTGATTTTATCAGGTTATTATGTACAATGCAATAAGTAAAATTGTTGGTTTATATTTATTGTATATACTTATTTACATACATATATATATATATATATATATATATATATATCTATATATACATATCTATAAAATTGTATATGTATAGCTTAACAATTACATGTTATATATATATATGTATTATATATATAATATTAATTTATTTCTGTCTTATGATAAACATGTAATTGTTATGCTACACGTATACAATTTTTGTATGTCAATGTCATGGAAATATTTTAAGGTTCGTACGTCTGCGAAGGAGAAAAGAATAATAGCATCGTTTCGTGTGCGAATTGCCTCATGTGCTGTATGAACGAGTTTTTCGGATATTTATAACGTTTTTATCAAGTTTATGGATGTATATTATACACACAGTGATTTAGATCTTGCATGATTTCTATATATAATGATGTATTTAAATCAATTATTATACAATATCATATAATTAACTTTTGAAAATTATAACGCATGGTCCAATAAGTTGCTTAATACTGAGGTATCTTTGCAGAAAGAATATCGTGTA
>JACJUM010005601.1:8998977-9049904 GCA_020976665.1 Heortia vitessoides | reverse complement strand
ATTGGTGTAGTTGTAGTTGTAAGTGGTATGTTAGAAGTTTGTACATACTATCTTTAAATTATAGCTATTTTTCATATTCGCAGTTCAATCTCCATATCATCTTATTTTTATTATACCCAATGTCTAAGTTTGCTCCTTTTTACTTTATATTTAAATAACATCCATTTATTGTCAACTATAAGTATTTATAGAAATAAAGAACAAAACAATATATTATTTTACCTTTAAAAGAAACATAATATATAGAAAAAAACAGTTGGTATGTTCACGATAGAGCTACTTCGTAGACAATTGAAAATACGCTTCGTTGAAACTTATTTCATTATAGCCTAATTAGTTTGTATTCTAACGCGGAAAACTGGGGATATAATAATGACTTACTTCGAAGTCAGCGTTTGAATAAATTATACAGATGGCGACAATATCGTTCCATAAATTAAATTGTATGAGTCGTTTGACACTTTGTTATGTTTGGTACGGTTTTGTGCACTCGATCTAATTAATTAGACTAATGACTCGCTCCGGTAAGTGAACAGGTATAGAATATTGTTATGTGCTGTTAATGTTGTACGCCATTAACAAACGAGGCTTTATCGTAGCCGCGGCTGTTCAGACGCGACGTAAAATGTCGACTCCTAACATTCGTGTGAATACCTTTTTTAAAGGAAATGAGAAAACTTACATCGACCCGCTATCGAAATTCTATATAATTTTAGAGAGTGTATTGGGTTTGAATAGACTTCCTACCATGCTGAACAAGACGAGACGGATTGTGACACCGTTCGCCGTAATTTACTCGATATTATTAAGTGCAGCCTTAATTTATTTCACTTATCTCGATGAGTTTCAAATAGTGACAATAACCATGAGTTTTATCGAATATATATTCTGCACTATCTTTAGTTTCCTTACTTGGAAGAGAATGGAGCGTTATTACAATGAGCTAGACAAGTTCGACGTAGAGATCGGCTGCCGGCCGAAGACTACCTCCGACTCTATCAAGAATTTAATTATAATGTTAATTTTTAACTTCATTGTGGTAGTATTTTTCGCTGTGTTTTACTATAACAACTGGTACATATATTTGTCCGTGCCTTTGATACCGTTGAGCCTCATCCATTGCTTTGAAGTGTATTATTACGGACACTTACTGAGTCTACTCACGCCAAGACTACGCTTGATCAACTATTATGTTCACTGTGAATTATCTAACAGCAAATTTGCTGTACGGCCAAAAGTGGAAGAGTTTCCATCGTTCAAACATAAGGATGGTCAAAACAGTGATATGAAAAAGCTAATGGACTTATACCACACTATGATAAAAGCTTACGATTTTTTGATTGAAGCTATAAAGTGGCAGGTAAGTTACACAATGATCATTGGAAGTACCTACTATATAAATTGTTTATTGTATCAACTCTTTTTTTCAGCTTCTCGTAGTACTAATAGCATCATTCATAATAACTCTTACATTTTGTTACCATGTTTCTCTGAGCATAATTCGCAATGAAGTAAGTACCGCAAAACCCTAGTAAGTAATAGTAACCCTAGTATTACATACTTTTAACTAGTAATTTTTGCCAGTGCTACTTAATAAATGTACTTATTTTGAATTCGTACTTGTGAATTCCCAAAATAAAGTACAATAGCAGCATATTCATATTACTATATTATTAAAAGTCAAAAATAGTACAGTCTTCTATTCATATTTGTATATTCGTCTGTAAGATATGTCGGTAAAGAACTGAGGCATTTAACAATATGATTTCAGAACCCTTTTATGGATATTGTGACTGACATGGGGATGACGGCGACGGAAATGATTCCATTGTTTTCCCCGTGTATGTTTGGAGACCGCGTCCACAATGAGGTGAGGAGGCTCAGGGAGCTTCTTGCCTCTAGGCTCTATGAAAATAAATTAGGTAACGTCAACCTACATTCTTATTTGTAACGTATTATTACCTGAAATATTAGACTGGCAGTTAAAAAAACGATATACTGACATTAGTACATTATGTATTGCGCCAATTTACGACAGTATGGGCATTTCTGATAATTTGTTTAAGATTGATTCATGAATATCAGAACATAGCAAAAGCTTTAATGATAAGTATATTTTAGTTTATGGGCCATGTAAATATGACTACCTGGATTGACCAATTTAAATTTATCAAAGTTTACTGACTTACCCGACCTTTTAAATCTATCTCATCTTTTCTTCTAACTTATCTAACTTTACACGTTGTGCATTCAGCATACAATTAGTTGTGCATGACTTAGTTAACATTCAAAACTTAAGAACAAGTGCACTTATAAACTGTTTAAAAAATCACGATTAGAGAGTCAAAGTTTTGTTACATGCATTGTTATTTATTTTTACATTATGGTATTGGCAAATAATATGTCATTATTGTCGAATTCATTACAAAGATTTCGCAAATCATATAAAATCAACCCGAAATTAAAACAAAAATCTATTCAAATAATTTTAAAACACATAACTTTGACAGATGTTATTCTAATCAAGTTATATTTTTAAGAATTAGGCTTAATACTGCATTTGTTTAATATGATTACTGTAATGGGTTTCGTATTCCATTCATTAACTTAATGACAGCTTTAAAACGTGTCTACGGAAAATAAACACAGAAACTGAAATCATAAGTTCCGCCTTTAGAATAGCAAGAACAAAATAAACTCGCCAGTATACAGCCTTCAAGAATAGAAATGGGGCAAGTTACTTTCCCTTGAAAAAGCCCGGAGTAGCCAGGAATGCAAATTTACGATTATACTATAGACTTGGAGAATATTGTCTTAACTATTTAATATATCGAGGAAAGTACCTGTACTTTCCTCGATATATTAAATAATAAAAAATATAAAAAATATTATATTAAAGTAGAAAGAGGTAACCGCTCTTAATTTTTCTATTTAAACTTTTTGTAATAAAATTTCTAGAGGCAATATTCACATGCCAAATTGTAATTAAAATTAAAAAAGTAATATAATAAACACGACACATCCTATTTCATTGGCAACAATTAAACTATTTCATTAAGAAAAATTTAATATCATAACACTGGAAAGAGGTAATGATTTTTCGATAAAAAGAACCCTATTTGAAAAGTTAGTATTCGCTCCTCCTATTTCTAGTATTCTCAGCGTACCACGAAGGTGTATTTTTCATTTCCAGACAAGCCGGGGCGCAGCGCTGCCCGGGCGTTGCTAGCTTTGACTGAGGCAAGAGACCTTTCATTTTCCCTATTACGAATGCTGCAAATCGATATATCGTTGCCGTTCAAGTTCATAGGATTGCTCGTGACTTATCTGATAATACTGTTGCAATTTGAAAAAGTTATTAATCCACCCACTACTCAGTGAAATTGGATTTGCTTTTCGTTTAATACTAGTCCACCTATTAGTTTGAGTGCACTGTTTGGTTGGGCTTAAGTTGATTATTATAAAGTAGTGAGAAAAAAGAATTTCTATAATTTTGGAACACAAGACCAGGTCACTAAAGACCTTAGTAATAGCTAAAGTGTAAAATATTGAAATAGTTATATTATAAAGTAAAAAAATATCAAAATGTGGTTATTATTATTAGTGGTAAACGAGTGCGCTGCATTATTATTTTTAAGAATTTATTCAATATGTAATTAAGTGAATCCTTAAACATCGATTCTGCCTTACAATTATATTCTATATATTCTTAATAAATAGATTATAATTGTAAGGCTTCTATAAATCATAGGTTTAAACTGATAGGTACTATAAATGCACGACAATGAGGTTGTTCGGTAAAATTTTAGCAAAGACGTCTTTATTTGGTTTTGCTGGAGGTATGAAATTGATATGGTTATACTTCGCTTTACTTTAAGTTTACGGATCTGGGTACGCAAACCGGAGGAGTCCTAATTTACCTTAACTTCACCCAAGTTCAGTACGACAGGTGGTGGTACTCGAGTGTTACAACATTATACGAATACGTTTGTAGCAAACAGTCCCTAAACTTTATTACTTGCGTTCACTGTGCCGCATACGGGGCTCGGAAAGGATTATCTAATTGTCTAATAATTTCACCAATTTTTACGTTTCCGTTGATGAGATAGAATTATATAATTTTATTTAGATGATTTTAACTTCACATGTTGATATCAAGTAAAAAAATCTGTTGGAATTACACTCTCTATAAATCTTCGCTGCGATTGAGTTATGTTAGCATTGCAGATACAGGAAACTGATAACAGTGAAGCACAGGCTAAACCACAAATCCAAAAAAACACGTTGTCCGTACGCGCGCAAGTAAAGCGGAGGGCGTGTTCTATCTATCTCTGAGGCTCACACCGCATATAATTCAGACAATAAATCATCGCAGCCAATCCCTCAGAATATACGATCATGTCCCGTAGGTACTCATTTGATCGATGACACACAGTTTATTTTTGGGTATAGACATTGGATTTACATTTAAATTAACTATTCTTTATTAATAAAGTGTTTGTGGTGACGAAAAGTTGTTTCTTTTACATGTTTAAAAAAATTCCCGAGATAGCCTGCTATTACTCATGAAATAAGGACAAATAAATTTTGGGTTTGAAAGCACAGCTTTTGTGATCGTGAAATGCTAAGACGTCCTTTATATTCTGTGAAAAACATTTCAGACTTTCTTACTGGCCATTTTTGCCTTCTATTATTATCTACACTGAGTAATTTTAAAGGTTGTTTTTGTTCTAGAAAATGTATTGTTAAATTTATTAGAACGGCGTTATAAAAAGTCAAGGCCTATTAATAACATTAAATGTTTTGTATAGTTTTTCACTAGTCGACTCGTTCGTTTATATAGCGGATATTTTAATTATTTTTTAAGCCGGTCTAAAATGTAGTTATGTGGGAAATATACATAGTCGTAGCCGTAGCCAATACACAGATGTATGGTCAACGTGCTTTCTTTATCTTCCTAGTTTTGTACCTATTTTTGTTTAGGAAAGGCTTCGTTCTCATTATTTTTATTCTAAACGGCTATTTTAAAAAATTGATCGCAAAATTTAGATTGAGTGTACCAAATAGTAGGGTTCGCGAAGGGATGCAAATTTTTAAAAAATATATTATATCGCTGTCTAGAGTGCCGTTTACTATTCTGAATTTAAATTACTGAGTCTAAAAAGTATATTCTCGATTTTTCCTACCTATCGATGAACGTGGTGAAATTCATAAACTAAGAAAACTTAACACGTAAACAGTATACGAGTATAAAGTTTTCAATGTATCGTCAGTCTACGAACCAACGTCTTCTTAAGGTCTTAACAATACTAAATAATTCAAGTTTATTTAATAAAATTAAAATAAAAACGTTACAAATCTAACATGAAAATGCAAAGCGTGACATTTAATATGAAATGAATTCCATTTCAACTCTTTATTTATGTCATATCCCATCTCACATTACGCCAACTTGATTTAAAAATCCATGCAGTATAATTTGTAGGCATGAGGATGAAAATACGTGGCACGTCCATTATTTGTCCGGGCATTACATTTCGTATGCAAAATTATGAAATTAAAAAGCCACCTCAGCCATGTATGTTGACCCGAGTTAAATAGAAGATTTTGCAAATGTACGTTGGTGACGTCTTTATAACTAGGTTCATAAGGTTTAAAATTTATGAGGTTTCCGATTTATGATAGTAGGTTGCGATAGGTATCGAGATATTATAGGAAAGGTTTTCTTTTTTTGGTTTGGAATAAATATATCTTTTACGTCAACGGATCCAGGGTCGTGACAAATGTTATAAAATAATGATGTGAGTAGCTAATTGTAAACATATAAATGCATTTATAAATGAAATTATGTTTAAGGTATATTTTTATAATGTGTACATATATATAACCTTTCTTATCTACACGGATTTTAGGAAAGGGGAACTGTCACTCCTCTCTAATCCAATTATAACCTTGGAGGTTTGTGAAATCCGTCGCGCAAATTAGCGTACCAGAGCGACATCTAATTTTGTTAACTTGATTTGGCAGCGTATACATTTATTTTTCTCATTACTTCTATATGCTCCGACAATGTAGCCTTGATGAAATGATACTACTTTACAAGACGACACCAGAAAGATTTGTTTTTAAATTTAATATATAAGAAGCTAAGCACTGGATTAAAAAAAATATTTTACTTACATTACTCACCGAATAAACTCAATTCCTATAGCTCAATGTCATCTGTCAACTCAAAATTTATAGCCTTCAGGTAGACTGTGATGCCGCTACTTATCCTGTTGTCAAACTCAGCAATATTTCAGTGAGAGCACTTTCCATTCTCCCGGTGGCCCTCTCGGAATTACGGACTTTAAATCATTATTCATGGTGGTTCCAAGGTATAGCTAGCCAGCTTTAGGGCTGTCTAAATATTTCTTTTATTTGTACTCCTTTTTAGAAAGTAGCGATAAACGGTTTCTTGGAGTAAAATCTTCACAACGTATTCGTCAAGATTTGACTGATTTGATTGATTATTGTAGGACTTGCTAATTTACTTATATTAATTAAGATTCAGTTCTGTTGTATATACCCACTAGAAATATGAAGGACAGCCCTAAGTAGTGGTTACAAACTGTTTTTTTTTTCGTGACGAATGTTGGCTGTTCGCGGCGAGAATAGGTACGTAGGCTTGTCGTTAACGAAGACGAATCGTGTCGCTGCGTGACCGATGTGCAGGTGCCGAAAAAATTACATTTGCTTCAACCCTGCTCAAACCAAATTAACTTTTCATACATTTTCATACATTCAAAACTAAATATTACATTACTTCTCTGTGCCGCGTAGACAACGTAAGAATACTGTGTGCAATCAATGAATTTAGGAACACTATAGAAAGGCGTGAATGTAAGTATGTTTAGTAACGGTTCAGTAAGTTTGTAGTCTCTTTGGAAATAGATAAAAATGCATAAATTTAGTGAAAAGGGTCCACGTCTCTATAATCCTTTAACAAAGAACACAAATTGTAGATCTACAAAAAAGTGTCATATGTTTTTGTGTGTAGGAACGGTTCTGCAACAAAAATTTGGATTCGCGTCACGTTTTTGTTGACTCGGCCGAGATCGGATATGACAGGGATAAACCAATTGTTGGGATCCTTGCTAAATTGACACATTTACGCAGTGGCAAGGCGTTTTCTGCGTCTATAGCCAATTATGTTTTGCAATAAGATTCTTCCTAGTGACGGTAGAAAAGAAGCTTCGTTATCTCGTCTAAAAAATAAACCGATTGTAATAAAATAAAAAGACAATTTTATTGTAATAACAAAAAGTGTCATATATAATAAATTAATGATTAACTTATTTTTGTTATACTTATTGTGCGGCATCGGCATGGCATAAACTTCTTTAACTGAATTTAAAAATTAGATTAGCTTAAAAAAAGATAACCTCTAAGTATTATGTTTTGATTGTATATGATGAGACGGATAGGTTGATTTTATATCCAAAGTAATATGATTTTGCATTGGAATTAATGAAAAATAAACGTTATTTCTCAAATCTGAAAGCGACGGTTTGTATATTGAGCTTATCCCTAACTCAGAGTACATTACAACAGAGTAATTTTTCATTTTGGAGTGGCAATAAAGGCAATAAATAATCCTGCGATTGGTGCCACGGCGAAGCTGGTGAGCCCGAGATTTGTGAATACAGTAGCGAGTACTCAGGGAATCAAACCCGTCGGCGAACGCAAAACTTGTGCATACTAAATGCAAATAGTTCGAGCGTCCCACGCCATTAAATATCGACCGATGTGTGTGTGCATCGTGCAGCGAGCAAACTGTTGACTTTGCATTTAATTTTGTGCTTATTATTATAAGCGATGGTTTTTATATCCTTAGTCGACTAATAGAATGCATATATTTATATGCATTCCATTAGCTAACTAAGAATATGTAGACAACAAAATTGTCGAACGATAATTTAGATCGTCTAAGTGATAAGCTTCTGAAAACTGTTATTTAAAGTATATATAGTAAAAGTATGAATGAAGGCAAGTTTTATTAGTGTTGACAACTAAACACATATATGATATTTACAAGAAACATTTTTTTTGTACATAATCTTGTAAATAAAACTTTGTTTTCCTCTGCAGTTAAGTCACTGCAGTATTAAACGTGCGTTAATTAACATGATATTCAAAATAGTAGAAAATTATAAGCTAGAAAAATACATACGCAATTTTTAGTATATAACCATATGCCAGATTGAAATACCTTATATAATATTGTCCTAAATATAGACTTGAATGGTTGAAATTAATCTGTAAAAGCAGAGATTTCCAAACATTCATTCTTGCATCCGAGTGTTTAGTGGCTCCCGCTACGCTCGCAACTCCTGCATACTGCATGCAAATCGTTCACACGGGCTTTAAACTCACTTTGTGTTGTTGAATGTGTAACATTGAATTTTATGTTCAGTTGAAGAATGTATTTATAAATAATGCTGCTGGGAGCTGAACCAGTTGCAGTATTTGTAAATAATATCTATTAGTTAGGAAGAATCTCCAACAAGGTCCGTTTGACAAATTGTTCAAATAAAAGCGAAGCCATGTTGTAATTGTTATTTTTAATTTATAGCAGAAAACATAAAAAACTTAAGTAGGTACATGTACTTTAGTTTTATATGTTTCGTTTATTATTTTTACAGTTCCAGGGTTTAGATTTGGTCTTGTTTTTTATGATCGAAAGTAATATTACAGTATCAATCTAATATATATCCCGGGAAATACAAAGTTATTAATAGTATACGTCAGAATTAAAGGTTTTCATATCAAAGCATATACTACATATAAAAAAAATACGTCGGCGTGTTCTAGTTAATCTTCAACACAACATTTATTTTAAAGACGAAGCTACTTTCATTTTAGAAAAAAAGGGTTTCTAATAGACGTCAAATTGTCCACGCAGACAAAGCAAGTGCTAATAATATATTGAAGAATGTAATATTAACAAACTGGTTTTGCTTGGTACATACGTATATGTATGCCAAGTAACATTTGTAATAGCAAAATGGATCTTATAGATTAAACTTAATGTTAACGAGTATTTTGAGTCGTGCTCGTATCGGTATTTCTAGAGTGAGTCGATAATTGGTTACAAACATATAAGTATATTTATGATTGATTAAGACATCATAAAGCAACATTAACATTTTGCCTAAGAAAACCTATCTTGTACATAATCATAAGATCATAAATCAAAGCTCAGTCAGTCGGTGTTAGCTGGTTTAATATTATGAGCAATCCGGCCCCGAATATAAAAGTGAAAAGAGTTTAATGTTTCGTCGAATAATGGGACAAGAACTGAGGAACGTTTTTTTAGCAGTCCCAATTTAATAGTCAGATGTTATATAATTTAAATATATATCTATGTCATGGATGCTTAAAAAAATTATATCGTCATCTTATTAACTACCCAGGCGTACTTAAGAAATACTTTTTTACTACCTAGATCAACATCCACCGCAAATTCTCGTCTTAGTATAAATATATAAAATTATTAAAAACTTACGAAAAAAATTACGAAACTTTTGACGGGCTGGATGCAGGGGCAGGGCAGATGCGGGATAAGTGATCCTATATATTTTGGGCGTGAAAGTCGTGGTTTCGATACCAACCGAGAACAAATATTTATTTGATAACTTTTGTATATGTTCTGTGTGTTGTTTGTATCTATTTATGTATAAGATTGTAATTTCTCTGTTGTCATCCGTAACATAAGTGCTTATAATAATCACGGACACCGATACTAGATCACATAGCAATTATAGGGCGTAACTAAATAACCTTTTCAAGATAGATCTAGAAAGAAGATGTTTAATTTGATTAGACAGCAAATAAAATGGCAGGAATTTGCAGTGAAATTATTATCAAGGTCGGCCTTCGTTTCAGATTCACGGTACCACTTTGTTTCCACTAACGCGTGTAATGGAAAGAATGACTTGACATAATGAAACCATTTTCATCCGTCGGTAAGTGAAATTGCGATTTCACTGCGAGTTATTTTCTTTTCATGTGCCTCCCAGTGTTCCGTCATAGAAATTTATATAACCACAATGCTTTTTGTGGCAGGCATATCAGATATGTACATATCTTGATGTTTAAAATAATCTTACTATATGTGTACTATTATACGTACAAAAGTTTAAATGAATGTATATTATCGCCAGTACAACCAATTATTAATTAAAATATTATTAACATTTGTATTAGTTTAGTCAGAGATAGATTATACTTTGAGATAAAACATTTTTTATGGGACATTCAAAGGGCAAGGGTCTATTATGAATGTATTTACAAATTTACAATGTATTAGATCATAAATGTGAAAAAATGTATGGATGGATGTTACCCAATCCCTGAAAGTTGCCACTGAGATTTATTCAATATTATTCATAAAAAAATTGCTTAAAATTTGTACCCGTCTCTGAGATATGTAGCTAAATTGTTACGGATATTAGACAACAAAGGAATTACAATTAAGATACTGAAATAAATGTTTAACACCCAAACACAGAACAATCACAAACGTTTTTGCTAAGTGAGAATCGAACCTATGACCCTTAGTAAACAAGATACCGAAGGTCACTTCCGTGTGCGCCACCAGTCTCGATTAACACGTTGGCATTTTGTTTCAGATACATTAACGGTTCTGTGGTTTGCATCCTACAATCGTCATTTTTTAGCTTATAACAAAAACATTACGCGTTACTGTGACTTAAACCCATTTGATACTTTCATTAAGTTGGTTTTTATTTCACCGGCGAAGAGACATTAACATATAAATATTTAATTATTAAATCTTAGAGTAATATGGCATATTTATAAAAACAAATAATTGTTTTTTTTGTAAAGATAAAAGCCTTTGATTATGTTTATAGAAAAGAAAGAAACTTTGTTTCAGTTGGGGAATGCTGAATATTTTTTATCTATAAATTAATATTATGTGTCTGTTCTTCTGTTGGCCCGTAAGTATATGGTTTGACCTATAATTAGACTAGACTAATCGTAGTTATAATAACTTTTTGTCGACCTAATGCCTTAATATGTTTTTTAAGTCAATGCTTACTATATTTTCTGAAAAGCGCTTATTCTTAACGTTTTGTATTTAACAACGTATCTTTAACCTCGATGTTTACGTCTAATCACACTAATTCATTAGGAAATACCGGAAAGTCTGCGGCAGTGATAAAGTTCTATGGAAAACTAGAACAGCTAAGTAGGCTTTACAAGTTATCAATTAATTGAGTAGCCACGGAACCATACACAGCAAGGGCCTGACGCACTTTGTCCGTTTCAGTGTGATTTTCGCTATTTTTATAAATAGAAAAACTTAAATGATCCAATTTGTGAAAACTATGATCTACCTTTTTCAATCTCTTATAAATTGGAGGAGGAATTTCCGCTTAGGCAATCTACTGAAGTGAAAATAATTGCAAGCGAAACTTGAAATAAGTAAAATATCCTTATTCCATTCCATTTAGTCTTCCCTAGGGAGGTACCCGAGCGAATATTTATTGTTTTCAATGAATCAGTTGCAGCATAAATTCTTCACTGGTTAGTTATGTTTTATTTTTCGTGATGAATGCATTAGGGGTTTCTCAGTTAATGATTTACGTATTTCTTGGTAAACTTTGACAATTAGGTAATGTTCTGTCCGGGCTAAGCAGTAGTGTTTGTATTGTTGTGTTTGAATGTGAAGTGCAATATGCAGATAAACTAGTGAGGAATGGGACATTATATACCCATGTCTAATTTGTTCAACTCGCTAGTAATATCTTTGAGGTAATATAATGGTTCAAACAATGTCACAATATAGGTCATATGAGCTATGCCGTTGGTACCTATGTTAAGACGCACCGACCTAGGAATACCTTGGTGTGATGGTAACCAGATTTAGCAACATAAATGTATTTACAGTTAGATACAGGTCTGGTGTAATACGGCTATTCGACTACGTCTTGATGATGTAGCTATCTAAATGTAATTCTGTTTGAATAAACACGTAAATCATTAAGTGTAATTAATTATTTGTGATGATTCATCAAAATCCTAAAAACTTTTGATAAAAAGTTATGCGCGTTAGTAGACAATGAATTGAATGTGTATGATAAACAAAAAGTAAATTCAATAGTGTTTTTAGTTGGAGTTGATCGTTACAATATTAACATTTGGGTCGATAGAGAGCCCTCGATCAGAGAGGCCTTTCAGAAACGCTGACTCCACTCGAGGCGGCCTGGCCTAGAATATTCTTGATTTGATGGGTAAAGTGCGATAGTAACTTGAAACTGTGCTACAATTTAGATTGAGCGAAACAAGTTGCTAACTGATCGTCATCAATTAATTATTAGTTTATTTATGTGGAAGTTTGTACCTTTCTTTAACTTTGATTAGCGAAACTTGTTCTTGTTATTAACTTTATTTGATGTACTATGCGTGTTTCCGTAACTCATAAATATAATCTTCCTTATGTGTAGGTAGCACTTATTATTTTCTACGGATTAATATTATACGAAACATATAATAGACAATTGTAATGGTAAGTATGAAAACTGGGTAAAAAAAGTTCAGATCCTCACACCACACAGTAATAATTGGTACTCGACACTATTTACAATTTTCGAATGCTTTAATTTTTTTATGTCTACCTTAGTCGTGTTATTAAAATAAAATGTCATATTGCACATATTCAATATACAATCTTTTGAGTGCGGTGCGGTGCGTTTAAAAAGAAGTACGTTAATTATTAGTGGATTAGTCAAATAGCTAATATAACTATTGACATATCAACGCAAGGCCTAAGCTATGGAAGTTTGAAACTTAAATACTTTTTTGAAAAAAAATTCTTAAGGGAATTAAAAAGGAGTGCAAATTTAGAATTTTCTTTAATACAAAAATTTTGAAATTGACCGATTTTCAAAGTTCTTTTAATGAAATGTTATATTTGGGTTATAAGTTCCTAGTAAAAATTATTTACCTCCTTGTGAATTCAAATAATTGGACGTCCATATACAGATAGCTATTTTTGTATAGAGTAACTTACTACTTTTAATGTATTTATTATTAACCGGTATTTATTAGGTACCGGAACTACGCGGGTTAAACCGCTGGGCGCTGTTAGTAGCATATAAACCTCCAGTATACTCATAGTTCTGATGAAATAGTAGTACCTTTTTTAAGACATAATGATCGGTTTATCGGTTTAATTAATTTTTAAATTACATACTCGACCAAGTTGTGTAAATATCCGTTTATTTAAAACATGCCAGCTTTGGGAAGCTATTTACCGTCACCATCAATGTTGAATCGAAAAAAAGCAATGGTGTTCTCCAATAATTTACCTCGCGTGAATCGCCTACGGAATACTAATTCGCCACGGAAATAAACACTGATTTTCAATACGCTTCGCTACTACGCAAACATGAAAGGGAGAAAAGAAAATATTTATACGAATAAAAAAAATATAAAGAAAAACGTAGATGTTAAAGCTAAAAGAAACAGTAGTACTCGTAGAGCAAAAATAAATGTATACCCGTAATTCCTTCAAAAGGACCTATTCAGCGCTGATCTTCAGTTTTTACAAATTCTTAAAAACGGCTTGAAGATTGGATATAAGAAACATTGTTTTTGATTGGATATAAGTAACACAAACACAACAACAAGTCATGCTCGTAGTCATTAAACTTTTGATAAATTCCTTACATAGAACAGAATATTTTGATATTAAATAAAAGTTTTGAAAATATATCAGTACATCTTTGTCAATCTTTAAAACGGTCCGCAAAGCAAACAAACGAAATTTATGCCGTTATGTTTTGACCATTAATTACCTGGGGAAAATAGTCTCCCTTGCCCATGTCCGACTGTTAAACTACCACTATGTATAAAACAATATTCATCGCTTTGTCTTTTTTTGTACAGAATGTTGACACTTCCCATAGAAGTACTGTACTTTTTTCGGGATAAAGAGGTATTTTGGGCTATAAGTAGTCTATGATAATTTTCATCCGTTATAAATCAAACATGACACACACACACACAGGATACGATTATAATATTAGGATCATTAAACATCTTTTTTTTGAGAAAAGTACATACTATTATTATTTTTAATATTATTTGCGGACATCTGCCAGCATGTTGTAATATATTACATTGATATACAAAAATATTTTAAGTTAAGAAACATTTATTAAGCTTAAGATATATTTTAAAATGTATTTAAGTTACAAACGTAACGTAACGTAATTAATAATCGATCGGTTCCATTGGAACGACGGATTCTGCGAGTCCAATGTAGAAGGCAATATTATGCAAGCAGGCAAACCACGCATTGTTATTGGTATCAGAGTTGGTGGACGTGCCGCGCATTCTGGGGCCACTAGGGCTGCCTTTGCGGGATGTTTTGGTTGGTTTTTAACAAAAAAATTGTTTTTTGTCATTCTTGAGGAAGAGGAAGGAAAAAAATTACAAGATTAATAAACCTGTTTAAGGAGTAGTTATATTATGAGGCATCTTCGTGTATATAATAGCTTAGTGCTCGAAACTCTGTCTGAAATTTCTATTTTATGTATATTTATGATTTCAGAATTCTTATGAAAATAAACATGTCACGCAAGTTTGTCATCAATTCCAACCACCGTTAAAACAGTTGAATGTGCAACATATGTCATGGTCTATATTTTACCATATGTAATGTTATAACTTGAATCAAGTGACATCCCTAGCGACGAACTGCGTAGAATTACCTACGTGATGAACATCATCAATAAAACCACGAACTATATCGAAACTGAAATTAATTAATAAACAATTATCGCACTTAGGAGTTTTAATTAGTAGTTATTTCATTAATAGTAACGTAATTTCCTTACAATGTTTTAAAACGTCATTTGACTGTCCACTGTTATATAACAATTAAAGGTTCTAGAACCTTTATTAAACGTAACATTAGGATTCTTAAGTAAAAATCCCTTATCAAACTCTATTAGACCAGAGGACATCTGATATGACGTTAACTTAGAGTTGGGTGTATTACGTGTTTTGAATGAAACATGTACGTTACGCTTGCGAAAAGAGTAAATATTTAAAAAAATCTTTCTATAAGGGACAATAAGTTAAGAGAGAGGTTAACAAATACACCTAACAAAAGTCCGTATCCTGCCTCAGATTACGTATTTTGACCCTACAATGACAGACATGGCCGAGAATGTATTAATGAATATGATCCAGCTAGAAATAGTAACTAACTTAAAGTAATTGGTAACTTGACGTTTCAGAGAAATCTACTATGGTTGGAGTATTAAGTAAACCATACAAGAGAGATGCTCGATACAATACATTACAAAATATTGCACTGGACTCTCAAATAATACATTATACTTAAAAATAAGTTTCGTTAAAATCCGTTAATCGGTTATTTTAGTAGTGTGCTTGTCTAGCCAATAATAAACAAATATAATAAAATTTAATATTCTATAGCGCATTTGTAGCATTATGCATTATAGACGTTTTTCAAATAATAAGTTGCTTAAAAGTTCTGTTTATTTTTGTTGGGCCCCTGGGCAAAACGATTGGTATTCCGGACAGGCTAACCCAAAGAATTATCTGACACATCATGACATTTCCCTGAGCTCAGAATTCCACAGCGAAAGGAAATTGATCTCTCGAAGAGGCGACGATGGTCTAAAATGGAATATCATTATTACAAGTCGGAATTAAAGGTGTTTTGGGGGACGAAATCCAATTGATTTTATTTATAAGATTACATATAATTTGGAACAACACTAAAGATAGTTTGTATCGTTGCGTTGTTATCCGAGCCGTGATGTAATTTATTTGATTTTCTAGCGCAGTTTCTAACTTAGGCCGCCTGGGGAAATTGTGTTTCAAACTGCCTTAGAGGTGTTATCCTAGTGTTACGACGGAGTTTGCATACGGATATGACTACTAATTTCTCTTTGCATGTTACTATTACTAAGACATTTGAATTTATTGGTTCGCCTTAATGACATTTATTTAATTCAGCTTTAGATACAGGATTATTATTATTAATATTTGCAAGGAAAGGAATTTTAATGTATGTTACGATTTTGCTTAATATAAAATAACAACAAAAATGAGTGACATATGTCTATTCAAACCAAATTGGATCACTTTAAAATTTTGTATGCACTTTTTGTGTAGGCTTAGTAAACTATTCAAAATAAAAATATGACTAGATTTCAATCATGTAAATTTTTTTTACTAGTATGTATGCCTTTAGAACAATGAATCTTTTTTATATTACTGATTAAATGCACCAAATATGAAAAAGGTACTTATTTCCAAGGTTCGTTTTTTAAAATTAAATGTCCAATTACATCACATACGTTGACCTGATTTTGAGATAAGTCACTTAAAGTACAAGTGCTATTATGGACAGCCAAAATCACAAATATAATACTTAAATACTATATATACTATAATAAGACTCAGACACTGAACAAACACAAATATTTATCCCGTCTGCCCGTATTAAAGCCCATCGTTAATTAATGACCTTTTCAATATACGAGAAAAGTGTAATTGTGATGTGATCAATGATATTATCGCTTTAGTAAACTTAAAAAATGGTTGCGTATGTATGTATTTGATATACAGCCAATGTCTGTTTGGAGCCTCTTGAAATCGTTAACGTCAATGCACATTTGGCGAGAGGCCAGGCCGCTCATAAAAAGTTCATTAATCATACCTACCCGCAGCGGCAAGCGTTCCCCTATAATTGGTTTCATATAAAACCAATAAAGATTATAGCACTAATTCGATAATATTATATGTAGTTAAAACCAGCCAGATGGTGTAAAGTACTGCAGCGTGGTTTAAAACACATTCAATGTTTTACGATTTATAGTTATATATATATATATACCGCACCGCAGTTTTTAATCAACTGAGAAAGTTCTAACAAAAAATTGTAGCTGCCTACTTTGATAGACGGCTGTTTTATAATTTAGAGAAATATTAGATATATTTAGAGAAATATTGAATTGATTCTGGGGAGTCTTTTAGTTATGTTAGTTCGATTATGTAGTTACAATATGTGACATGTATTTTTATAAAGTTTTTATCCATCGTAGTCTAAGTATTAGGCAAAAAAATAATAAAGGCTATGAACACACTGAGCTATTTTTATTCTCTATTTATGTAATAAGTGGTACGTGTAGTCTTTTATGAGTAGCTGCTTATTTTAATCGAAAACTAATTAAGGTCACTTCACGGATATATTTATAAATTATACTAATAAACAATTTAAGTTCAAATTAACAAAATAAAAACTCATATCTCTAAGCTAATTAATTGGTAGATGAATACCTAATAATCTCTGTTTTATTTAAGTTTATTGAGCATAAAACAGTCTCTGTTTTGTTTAGGGTAATTAAACCACTCAAACTCTATTCTTCCGGAGACTTTGACAGACGTCTGATATTATTTTTGTTATTCTTTAAAACACTCGGCTCGTAATGTTGATATTCAAACCTTTCTTTCTAAACTTTTCATTTAAGTGAATAAATTGTGAGAAGTCGTTTTAAATCCCAGATTTCTTGGATAATATAAAAAGCTCAAATGTCCCGGCCTCGCTCTCATTGGAATATCGATCGGGGTTCAAGGAAGGGAAAAATCTATTCGGCGGATTGTAAGACTCTTAATTAGCAAAAGAAAATCCTTGCATTGATTGTCTTTTTAAAGAAGTATACTTTGGAATCGGAGAATGAGCCATTTCCGAACTCTTTACTAATTGAATAAGGCGTTCTTAAAAACCAGGTGAGTGCATGATACTCTTCGAATAATGTTGTTTGGAAGTTAAATGATTTTTGCTTAGTTTACCTGAATTCATTCTGGAGTACGTTTTTCTTAATTCCTATAAACAATATTCACAGTTTCGTGTACATTTAAGATAATTGGTTATTAGATACAGAAAGTATAAAATTCCGAATTATTAAACGAATTCAAATAATTTACGTCATATTGCATATCTTCGAATACAAAAAAGCACTTCGACTACATACAAACTTTAGTATGTGTGATGCTTATGTTTTATATACCGACAAACAGAGACATTTGACACTTTGCAGATTTTACGGTGAAATGACAGCCTTACAAAATCACTGGACAAAGAACTTGCTGTCCAATAAATATTTAAGAGTAAACATAAACACCGTATTTTTGCAATTTGTGAATAAATTACGTCATGTTCTCGAACCTTTCTAACTTTTGTACTTTTAAACGCATTCATGATGTAATTATTCATCCTGCAATATCAGGGAAAAGGAAAATAGGCCTTAGGTCTTAAATAAATTAATGTAAAATGGTAAAAAATATGTCATATTAATTCCAAAAAAGAAGGGTTCATTAACTTTTAAACATTTTGTTATTTATTAAAGAATCTTTCATATAGATTTAATTAACCAGATATTTTTAAATAAAGTCAATTAGAAACTAACCAAATTTTAGTGGTAAGTTTAAAACAATCTTATAACATGTATTTCTAAAATTGTTTTAAACTTAGTTTCATTTTTGAGTAAGCAATTTCATTATAATATAACGAAGTACCTTTTTAATATTCCTCAAACAACGAGAAAAGATCAAAGTGAACAGGAATATCAAGCGTTTCGTTTCTGAGGGGCGGGCGAGGAATGTGACGTTAATGAACACCAGAATCTGGAATCTGATAAAAAGTCCCTCCCTCGACAACAATGTACGCACACACAGTATGTCTAATTCAAACACAGAATAAGATATCTTGTAATTAAGTGATTTTTTATTTATTAATTGGGAAATCAGCTATAACATATTAATCATGCATACAGGAATATGACAAGATACGAGGAGTTTTCAATTAATATATCACTAATAAATATCTAATGCCTCCCCCAAGTAATTACTTGGGAAAGGCATTAGATTTTAATTTATATAAGTTGCCTAAAGTACTTCTGTTACAGACATCAGATATCAGAAGAATCATAGATAAAATAATTAAACATACATATTTAGCACCTGGGCACAGAAAAAACGCAAATATCATCAGATAAAAATTTGTCCTGGGTGTGGTTCGAACCGACGATCTTTGGCGCACAAGCATCATTAGTTTCTGCGCTATAGGCCCCGCCAATATATTCCCTGCTTGCTTTTAATAATTACCATTTCTGAGTGAAAGTACGGCCTGAATGGCCAATAATTTTTTGAAATTTAGTTATAAGAAAGTGTAAATGCGGGTAACTACTGCATCGTTTCATATCATATATGATTAACACAAATTTCTTAGCAGTTTATACGAAATAGATTTTGAACGCTACTCTGGACTACTGGCTGGATGAATAAACCGTGTCGCCATTATTCCTCATCCGTCTTAACACAAATATTTAGGCCAATGTTAATTAAATTCGTTCCTGACACTGACAAGGTGTCTTTGGCTGTTCCGGAGGCGTTTGAATGAAAATGAACCTATGTACAATTTAATTAAAATCCTTGCGTAATCATTTGATCTATCTTCAGGAACGCTAACCAGAGGTCTTCTTGATGGCAAGTTGTGATAAATTCATAATATGAACAAGACTTTAATTTTGTGAAATAATATAATTGACTGTATGTTTAGAATATACATAATTTTAACTAATATTAATAGTTTTAAACGTTAAACTAATTGTGGCGTTAATTTATGTAAAAATAATTTTTAATAGTGCATTCATATTGTTCAAAAAATGCACATACAAGTCAATATTCAACTTTAGTTTCGTACACCCTTTTCAGTATGGCTGGAATCATCAATGTTATATTAGTAAAGACACACACCAGTCTATTAATGGAAGGTTGTGTCTATAAATACTGTTGAATGTGATTTTAAAACTATAATGTTGTCAACTTTTATATAAATATTGTTAATATAATTCATAGATACGAACAAAATATTATTCAAACAAGAAACGTTAACTCATCGTTTCTTGTTTCAACAATCTTTATAGCAACAAGTAGGTATTTTTACGTTTCTCCATAATCGAGGAGTGTTTTTGCAACACGAACTTTATGTCTGGAATGTCATTTGTTAGGCGACTGTAATTCTATTCACGCACCTCGTATAGTGAAATTTACGATGTCACCGTAGTAAAGAAAATAGTGCAGTGCCGGTTTATGAAGACTTTAGCTTTTATGTACTACAGTAACGAGAACGTGAGACTAGGAGGAAATTAAGACATACATTATTATATTCGCAATCTTTTTATACACGTTGATATACACCTTTCATTCACTATTCTGTATCTATAAAGAACTCAGAGTTTCAATAAGGTAATACATGCGACAGTTGCAAAATTTAAATTAAATGAAATAGCGGTTTTACTTTTTCTGCTAAGTTTTGTTTCACATTATGTCTAGAAGGGTATATGGATAGTTACTTCTAAGTTAGTATAATTGTTCATACGATTCGCGTATTTTTCACGCCTAATAAGAAAAATACTTAATGAAGATTACCCATATGTGTTTTTGTATGATAATACATTTACAGATACAATCTCTAAGTCTGCTGTCTATTTTATTATATTTGAATGAGTTCACAAATCGTATAATATACCTCGTGAACGACACATTACACCTTTTCAGCAGATTTGTGGCGGTATATCTCCTTATGTCTTAAATGGAGGCGATGCGCTATCAAAAACCTACTTAATTAAATTGATCACTCTCTCGGGGAACCCTTTGTCTCGTGAAGGCATTATTCAAATTTTAATAGAAGTACATACTAATTATCTATATCTGCGTAATATGTAGATGGTTATATGTATATTCAAGTAATGTTTATATCTAGTATCAAGTTTTAGGTTCACATAAATTTTATTCATCATTATAATTAAATTCATCTTGGGATGGAAAATGAGTAAATATAATGAAGTAAGAAGTTAAAGGTATACGTATGTAAAGTAAATAATTTAATACCATTATTATACACTACACAATAAACATTAGGAAATATTATCTTACATATTATCGATTTAAATTATAATTGTACCTTAATGGTTTAAAATAAGCTTTCTTTATTTCAAAAAAAAGAAAGCTATACTTATACGAAAGCTATACATCTGTGCTTAAAGCAAAACTTATAGATTAATTACAATTACTAAGATTAATTACTAAGTGCAACAATGCAATGCATTGCAATGCAATGACAAGCTTATAAAAAAATACAGTGCAAATCTGAAATTCGAAATTGTATGGAAATGTATGGAGTTCCGAGTTACTGAGTATTTTACTGTGTACTGAGTATTTTATTGCAGCTATTTTTAGTGTTATATTCTAATGATAATTACAATGCCATAAACTTACTAAAGTTTTACAAGGTTGTAATCCGAGTTGTCTATGACAGAACCATTGTTGTTAATTATATGAAAACCATTAGAGCATAAATTTGAAGACAGTTACTACATTAGATTAATGATGATATAATTATGTTACAACCTCATAGTTAGTAGGCCGAGGTTTGGTACTTAAACTCTATAATATCTGAGTTACTTGAGTCATACACGAGAAATAAATTCATAGTTATATTCAGATTATTAAACAAAAAGTTTACTAATCATGAATTGCATAAATATTAGTTAGTATCATCAATAAATGGATTGTAAATGTTAAATGTTACCATTCACATAAGACCTCATACAAAGATCGTCTGAATTGGTACCCTGCTCTCGCCTACATTTATTGCCAAAGAGCAATGCTCGCATTGCTGTATTCCGGTTTGAAGGGTGAGAGAGGCAGTACAATTACTAGTGAATGTGAGATAATATCTTCAAATCACAAGGTTGGCAACGTGGTAGTGATACCCTTGTGATATTACATGCGTCCATATGCTGCTGTGACGCTTACTATCACACAGGCTGTACGCTTGTTTGTATATATATACCTTAATACAACCTTGAGAGATTTTTAACTTATCATAAATTTGTATAAAGAAGTTTACGTTGTTTCATAGAGTCAACATAGCCCACTTTTTATAATATAAACTGCATTATAATTATGATAACTTATATGCGATATCGAAAATCTAAACCACCGACGCATTTAGGGCTTATACGCATCGAGAGTAGGGTAGTTGTAGTTGTAGATTGTAGTAGAGATAGGTTGATTTGTCTGGCGTCTGATGCAAGGTTCAGTTTTAAATCTGCAAATTGCATTAGTTGCTCAATAACAGACGAGCTAAAAACGCTCGGCAAAATTGGAACTAACGTGCGAAGTTAAAGCAAATATACGTAATAAATTGTAAAAATCTACACCAAACCTATTAAAATAAATACGAGTGCTAATGATCATAGGTATCTCTTAAATATACATGAGCTTCGCAGCAGGTTGATTACCTGCAATTAGGCAAATAGTAAATACATTTAAAACGTTTACAGCTGAATTTCCGGCTGGCTAAGCGGCAATATGGCGCCATCATCCCCCCTCATCCAAAATCCATATTCGTTATTAATAGGTATTTAATAGATAAAGAGTAGATAAAGTGAATAATCTGCGAAACTTGGACAATAAGCGATTTTATTATGATATGTAAATAAAATGAAACAATTGGTGAAGTTCAGTCATAATGTAGTTTTTCCGCAGTATTCTTATTTTAGTAGTAATATCACATTGATTTATTTTGGAGGAAAAATACAAACCAACTACCTGGGACATTTACCTTTTATATTTAGGCAATATTTATTACATAAAATATACTTAATAATATGTAAGTATAAATTATTAACTCAAATTATATTGTTTCAATGATTACCTCTTCATCGATTTTAAAGTAATAAATGTAATCAAATAGATCCGTATTAGAGAGTTGTCAAATTAGTGGAGGGATCAAAGCCATGTCTTGGCGTGGCACAGCGAGCCCTTTGAGCAAAAGTTGGCGCACGACCGCGGCCCGACCCAGCGCAACTCCATTACCCAAACAGGTCTGTTTTTAAACTTTTATTTACCAAATAAAAGTTTAATCCATCGACGTATGCGTAATTTACTAAATCATTCGGGTCCAATACTAGTTTTGGATATTCGTACATCTTGTAACGTGTTTTTAGGATTGATACAAAAAGGTAAGTTTACAATATTTAGAATATCAGGTAGTACATACACGTACTTAACAACAGTTAAGTTGTTAACTTTAGGTTACAGCTTTTTAGATTGTATAGTTACAAGACGACAGATTTCCTATGATAATGTAATGTAATTTAAGGTTTAACGTAAATAACTCATTATTTAATGAAAAAAAAATAAATGTATAAAATTTGCGACACCAAAAGTCATACAAACTAATTCTACTATAGTTATAAAAAATGAGGAACTAGATATGGTTTATGCTACTGTATTTCTAGGTGTAATACTAGACTATAAGTTGTAATGGGGACCTCATATAGTGAATCTTGCCAATGGACTAAGTTTTTGCAAATACTGTATATAAAATTCGACTAATTACGAATATTGCAACAGCTCGTTTAGATTACTTTGAATAATGCAGCAAATAAATGCAATATAGATACTGTGGAATAATGCAGCTGATGCCAACACATTATTTGTTCTGCAAAAAAGGCTATTCGTGGGATTTACAAAAAGTCACCAACAGACTGGCTTTAAGAGAAATCAATATAATGAGTAAACAATATCAATATGTTTACGAAAATATTATGTATGTTAAAATACTAGAAGTCTTCAGGAAAGAAGTGATATGCACAATGTTAATACAAAAATAAATATAAACCCGCAGCCGCAACTTGGCTCCATATAATTAATAACTCATTCAAGGGCAATTGTGTAAGTTTTACAAAAAACCCCCAAGTGAATTTAAGAAATATGTTAAAAATAAGCTGATCACCAAAGCTTACTATTACATTAAAGATTATGTCAACGATAAAACTGCTTAGGATTGACTTGCTTTAACTACTGGATTTAATACAATAGTTTGTTAACGCCGGTAGGAGTTTCATTAGTGTAGGTGGTAAATAAAGGTTAAGGTGGTAAATAAACCTATTATCACCACCAGTTTTTCTTGTGGGTCGCGTGATGAACCTGCAGTAAATTTGTCTTAAGACTCGTTTGCTGTTGGCACACTAGTTAGGTAGACTTATGTAAATTATCTGTGTTAGATGACTTTAATGAACCCGTGGGTCATTAGGGTTTTCGGTATTACCTGTGATTAAGCATATAATTAGTTCCTTATTGGAAATAATAAAGTTATTATGTTTAAAAGTATTCAATTTAAAAGTGCTTAGGCTAGGCTTACTGGAATAAAGTATGTTATATTTTACTTTATCTAAACAAGTTATGACTTACAGCCAATAACAAAACCCTCACATATGCTTATCAGAAATAAGATGATTTTAAAAATAAGAAATAAAAACAACAACAACATTGATTCCAGTACTGATTTAGGTTTATAATTAATATATAAACCCTCTTATATACATGTGTGCATATTATTATTTGCACATATATATGTATAGTAACTTAATGTCTATTTTTATCTATAATATGAAATGATCCACATTTAATGCTATCTAGAGTTCTCCTAATATGTTTACCTATGGTTACCTATGGTTCTCCTAATAGGCGCCGTTTTAGTCGAAAATAAATGAAAGTCGTATTAAGTGCGATCTGTTATGTTTCGCAATCTCGTATTAAAATACTGCTTTGATAATAATTTATCCGAGGAAAAGGAAAATGTCGTATAAAAATGCTATCTGATGCGTCCCCTATTGATTCAAAGCTTTTGAAGTTAAATATTTAAATGTAATTTCATTACATGTTTAATAATTTTGCAAACATTTGTGTATTTATCATCATCATACGATTACATAGCCATTGGTATGGTGATTATGGTTACAGCCTTTCGCGACAGGGATGCTGCTGCCCATTCCCCTGAGCCATCCGCCATCTGAGGGTTCTGGCACATTAGTCGCCTTTTACGACACCTGGTACATGGAGAGGTACTATTCTACTCTGCTGGTACCTCACAGCCATTTTGTGTAGTAAGTGTATTTTAAATAAATATTAATAATTACAGTTATTTTTAACTATTTATTCTATCATATACATCGTAATTAAATTGGGTGCTGTTTAATGGGCGAGAATCGTTAATGTATATGGTTGTGACAGCTGGAACATCGATATAATATATCGTATAGAATATGGGTATATATAAATATAGACATATGTACATTGCAAAGCTTGCCACTAAAAAACGACATCGCACAATACGACAATATATATTAAGTTACATATATATATATAGATATATATAGTACCTTAATGTGTATTCTTATCTTTAATATGAAATGATCCACATTTAATGCTACCTAGACTTCTCCTAATATGTTTACCTATGGTTACCTATGGTTCTCGTAATAGGCGCCGTTTTCAAAGTCGTATTAAGTGCGATCTGTTATGTTTCGCAATCTCGTATTAAAATACTGATTTGACAATAATTTATCCGAGGAAAGGGAAAATGTCGTATGGGGCTATAAAGAAAAAAGAATAGGAAGTCCAATTTTAGATAATAAATCCAATCACTCGGAGTTACCGTTGGTGAGTTCTAGGTATTTCTCCTGGCAGTCTTTCGAACCTGTATTTCAGATCTGTAAATTATAGTCAGAGTAATGAACCATATCTCCATGTAATAATCTCAAATTTATTTCAAACTTGAAAACTGGTAAGTTTCTTGATGTTATATTCATGTTGTAACAATTAATCTATATAAGCATTAAAGTTATCAGCGTAGCCCAGTGAATTAGAATCTTTTACTGACACAGCACGTAGAACCTAAGGCCAATAGGACTGTAAGGTTCTGGAATGGAAACCACGCACCGTCAAGCGCAGCGTAGAACCTCAAACTAGCTTGAAAGCGGACAGACGATTTAACTAGAACCGTAATATTTAGTTTAATGCAGGCCGCACACACCCATTCAATCACTTGATTTGTCACCTATGTACAGCTGAAGAGATGATGAGTAGGGGTTTTTTATAGGTATAATTAGGATTTGTTCAATTAAAATATGGCTCGAGCTGACAACAATAAGACAAAGACTTTAATAAAAGTAGGTGCAGTGCCAGTGACAGTTACAAAGTGAGCCCGCGATCAAACGTCGGCAGATATTGCGACGATTTTAATTAGTAATTTATGGTAATTAGAGGGGTAGTCAAAAGGGACACAATGCCCGTTTGCAGAGCATAGATTTACTTAACGTTATTGGTTTTAGTGTCCTCTTTGAAATAAATGTAAAGAAGTTTTGAAAGCGTAGTCGTTGTTGACAAGAAAAATAAATACTTCTAATTTTGGGATTACTTTTGTTCAAGCCGAGATAGCTTAATGCAAAACGCATCATTAAAAAATGAAATACCGGATAAAGTAAATTTTAAAACACCAAGGATATGTACTGTCATGTACCTTAAAGTACAGTATTTTAATAAATAACTATTAATAAAATTTTAAATCGTGGTATATTTATTAATTCATTGACTTTTAATTCTTCTATTGTCTGATGTCCGTGACACACGTGTTCAAAGCGATTTATCTCGGGTCGATGTACGATATGATACGTAAATTGCACACACACATGTAGTAGTAGGTACTTACTTAATTACTGTATAAATATATTGTTATAGCTTATGTATTCTGTAAGTTTCTTATTAATAAAGTAAAGTGCATTTGTTACAAGTATAACTCAGTGACTCTTATCAATACTAATAATTGTAGAAATAATATTTAGCTGGCTCTACTTGGCCCGGACGAGTACCGGAGGTACCGGCTATCTGTCACACGTAAATATGTTAAATTTGATCGTAATTATAGAATTACGATTAGCTTTAACATAGTAAAACATACATAAATAAGTATCAAGTACCTATATATATGAAAGTAATGAAAATAAGGAATTTTTATTATTATTTTAATGTTAAAAAAAAACTTACATAATTATGAATAGAAAGATATTTTCGTAAAATACGATACATATTTCACAGTTTTTCATATATATTCAACAATATAAAATTCACTTCTTATAAAACCACATGGTAAAGACACAATTAATTAATACCATTGACTTAAAAACATTCTTCATTGATTACAAAACGCTTCAATTCATTCATAAATCACGATAATAGTTGTGAACGATCAGTGAGCCAAATACTGTAGATGGATGTAATGAAGGTACAGGAGAACTATTAACACTCAATTACGCTCACGGCCAGTCAAAACGTGTTACTGTAAATTTCCAGTCACCAAGTAAAGCTGCGTCTGACAAATGGCGGACGTAAATGTTATGCTTCAGAGATTTATTTGTTGACCCAAATTTCGCACTGGTTCTCCCCGCTGGGAATATGTGCTCTGACTGTTTTGACATGGTTACTCTCAGGAATCCCGTCAAATTAACTTACCTATGAAAGTTACGCTTTTGCCTTAAAATTTTGTTCAGTACAATTATCTAAAAAGATATTCCACTTTGTAAATGTTTTTCCTATTTGACTAATTTCTCAGAGGTTCATACGTTTGAAGGATATGTCGTTTTTTAGTGGCAAGCTTTGCAATGTACATATGTCTATATTTATATATACCCATATTCTATACGATATATTATATCGATGTTCCAGCTGTCACAACCATATACATTAACGATTCTCGCCCATTAAACAGCACCCAATTTAATTACGATGTATATGATAAAATAAATAGTTAAAATTAACTGTAATTATTAATATTTATTTAAAATACACTTACTACACAAAATGGCCGTGAGGTACCAGCAGAGTAGAATAGTACCTCTCCATGTACCAGGTGTCGTAAAAGGCGACTAATGTGCCAGAACCCTCAGATGGCGGATGGCTCAGGGGAATGGGCAGCAGCATCCCTGTCGCGAAAGGCTGTAACCATAATCACCATACCAATGGCTATGTAATCGTATGATGATGATAAATACACAAATGTTTGCAAAATTATTAAACATGTAATGAAATTACATTTAAATATTTAACTTCAAAAGCTTTGAATCAATAGGGGACGCATCAGATAGCATTTTTAGCATCACGTGATTTAATGGTAGATTGACGTTAAGTATGATTGGTGTATTTTAATAATATAAAACCTTTGAATTAAGGGTATAATGAAATGAGCGATATAAATGAATTTTAAATATCGTTTTTTTTTTATTTCTACGTAAGATAAATGTGTAACTAGCGTGATTATTTGTGATATTCCTCAATAATATTCGTTTTAACTAATTATGAGATGTATCTTTTTAAGATAATTTTCAATTTCTTTATCAAATTACATTTTTAATAAAGTGCAAGAGTTGATTCTGATTTCTATTCGCGTTGAGCCTGAAATATTTTTCTAGAGTCTCGATATTCACTTTAATTTCACAATTTTAACGACTAGATAACAATTATAATAAGTAAATACTATGCGTCCTACTATATATCCGGATCCCTGTTAAATCTAGTTAGCGAATTCATCAAAACTATATCAAATTGCTTATTAATCCCTAGAAACTGTAGGTCTAATTGCATATTTGCAAGTTCTAACGGACAGCGGCGATATGTTACTCGTATCTAATTGTCTATTATCGTTTGAGTTTGCAAATATAATTCTAAAAACAAAAAAAATATTGGAGCAATAATCGTGTTTTGTTTCAATTATTGTCTCATACTGATATTATCAGCGATACTATTTGAAATAAATAAGTTACCAAAAGGGTAGAATTCAAAAATATTATAGTAACAGACTTACCTTGTTTTTAATCACATCATGATTTAAATTGGATTAATAAAAGATTAATTTAATTTAACTTTAATATTGCAATGTTAAATTTTACATTTCTATTCCTTTTTTGAAGTGAGTTTATATAATATACGAAAGCCTACAAATGTGTGGAATCCTTGGACCTAATCTTCTTTTTAAGCAGATTATTATATAATATTTTCTAACATTCACGGATTTATTATAAAAGTATAAACACTATACCGAAGTTTTAAAAAGTTTCCTCGAGTGGGATTTGGAGAGAATAATTGAAAAGCGTTGAGAGAGCGAAACGTTCTGGACTTAACCACCAATCTAGCGCTTTAATAGAATGCAGACGTTTTGTTTAAGAAAGTAAAGAATAGATTTTCTCTGGGAATAGTGGTATAATGATATATCATTACTGGTTAAAGTAATGCTAGCGTATCTGAATAATGCCATTTACGCCTATATTTAAAAATAGGGTTTATTTTTAATTTTAGATATAGAGATATTTATATATAGAGATACGAATCAGCTGGCAAGTCTAGCTAGGGTCTGCCGGAGTGCTTTATGCGACTTATCCCTCAGCTTTTTACGGCAGACTGTATGGTTTATCCCACACATGTACCCGATGAGATAAAGGCTTTTTTACCCTGGTAAAAAAGGAGTAGGGCGATAGGATAAAAGCTTTTTCTATCCTGGTATAAAAAGGGTGGAGTAGAGAAAGAGCTTTTGAAATAACCTATCGGATTCTTTCGTTAAACTCAATCATTTAACGATTGAATTTATTTTACAGCTATTAATTTATAACAAAAGTAAAATGGATACGAAACGAAATACTAGCAGGCGTACTGCCTGCGAAACCCGTTCGGTTCCACTGTCAATCCCGCTCGTTTATTGAAAACGGACAGTTTATTTTTCCTTTCGCCAGATTCTCTTTGATGTTCGAAGTTGTTCGTGTTATTCGAGCTATTCGGATATTTCAAAAGGTGAATGTATAGTAGGCATTCACTTGTTCTATACTTTTCATTCAAAATTACGAAACATACATTTCAAATTTAATTGTTAGATAAATAAATAAACCTAAAGTCATCTGCTTTACCTCTCAAAGGTTTTTGTTTTATTGACTTCTTTCTAGTTAAAAAATGGGTTTGGATTTAAATAACAAATATTGCAGTATTATTAATTGCTATAATTCAGAAATTATTATAATCTACACAAGCATTTTATATCAGTTGTCTACTTAATATTTCAAATAATTGCAATAAGAATTTAATAATATGATTGTTAGATATTTAGACACGTACTTTCTGTAGGGTAACGGCAGAATAGAATAGTACCCCCCCTTGTACCAGAAGTCGTAGAGGCGACTAAGATACCGGAACCGACAGATAGCGGTATATGCACTCGAAACATAAAAGCCTTTCTTGGGAAAATCTTTCTTGGGAAAGTCTTTCTTGGGAAAGACTACGGCTAGCAGTGGATAGCTGCTTTGATGGTGATGATAGGAGACTCTAGATTCTATATTATTGAAGATAAAATCATTAACCCATAATCAGATTATACATAACTGTGTAACGAGGTAGTATATAGTTGCGTCAAAGGTAATTTTTTGAGATATACACATATAAAAATTACAAAAATAGCACATTGCAAAATTTTACTTAATAAACTAACATTTGGTACGGCACAGTTCACAAAAAGTGCTATCTAACATTTCCTGTTCTCTCAGCGATAGTTCTTATTTTCCTAATTATGCAAGTTTATCTCTATCCAAGTATACATTGTAGTGAAAACTGGGTGTCTTGATTCTCCACGTCTGTCAAAGTTTCGCCGTTTTAAGTCTCGTTCACCGTAGTAATTGAACGTCGAACGCAGTTACGAATTCAGGGCAGAATTGCTCATTCAATATCAGACGAAACTGCGGCTGTAAATGCATTTGAAAGCATTGCCAGACCCCGCCAGGCGTTTTGTGTGATCTTTTACGTAAAGAGATTATCTGAGCGAATCTGCTTTAGCCAACTTTAAAGTATGTTAAATAAAAAAATATTTCACGTCTATAAAGAAACTTTTATATGTGACTATATATTTGTACAGGAAAACACCTATGTCGACATATTGGTGTTTGGCTCGATCGAAGCAAATAGGAATCAGTTGTCTGTATCTTTCCCGGAGAAAATAAGCGTGAAGTATGTTACGTTTGTGAATATATCCATAACAAAAAAAACCTTATTTTTTAACAATTGATATTGACGCTTTGGAAACGCTAATTAAAGATTTAATTCAAATCATTTTGAATTAAATCTTTAATTAGCATTTCTTAGCGTCAAATTAAATCTGGATTATATAGTAGCATGTAATCCAGATTTACCCATAGTAATGAGAGAATACAATGTAGAAAATTAATAAAATATTTAAAAATAGTTCGGCTTCATAAACAATACTCGAAAAAATAATGATTATCTAGGTTATAGTTATTGTTATTATAAAAAAGAAATAACAGTGTGTCAAAAAGCAGTATATATAGTATTTGTAGTCACGCTGGCAGTCGACGTTGTGCATTATAAACAGAAACCGTTAAAAATTTTGCTATCAATAAAAATTACGATTCCAGCTAAGAAATACACTCGACTTGCGAATACGTCATATGAACATCATAATAATTTTAGCTATTCATATTGTTTTTTGATATTAGTAAATAAATGAAATTCTTTTTATATGTATTTTATGTATACTTTTGTGTTTGAGTTTTAAATAGATAAAGGCAGGTTATTGATTAATTTAGGTACTTTTTTATTTTTAGGTTAGTGTAGTTAGTGTACCTAATTGTAGTTTCTTATCCACGAGGTTTAATGTATATATATATATATATATTAAACAACAAGGATATCGCTAACGCGTTGCCACCTTGTTACTTAAAGATTTTATGCCTCATTACCCAGTAATTTTAGCCTCTTTTACCCTTTAGACCGGAACACATTAATGAGACCACTGCTATTTGGCGGTAGAAATAATGTGTACCACATGTAAAATACTACTAATGTAGCCCCGCACGACAGCATTACTTCAATAAATGTTATACTTAGTTGGCCTCTTTATTAATGGCGTAGGGCAGTACACCGCACTCGCGAGCAAGCGTGTGCAGGCCTTGTATCCCGAACTAATACCAACCCCAATAATGCGGTCTTTTACAAAATTATCCTATAACATATTGATTAGTTGTGTTCGAAGAAGAATGCAAAAGTATGCAGACAAATTAATAAACTTGCAATACAAATAAAACTTAATAATAAAAGTATCAAGATAATACGACAATTCAGTTACGTAAAATCAGCATTCTAATGTACAATGCAACAGCTGTTTACTTTTCTATTGAAAATCGCATTGATTTCTAAGGCGGAATATTGAACAGTTACAGAACACCTTTATGTTAAGCTCGCATACATCGACACGAGCACGGAGATTTCACTAGAATACCGTAAAACTTTTTCAAACAGGGCGTGAAGGTAAAAAAACTGATATGATTTTGGGAAGCTGTTTAACGCTCTGCTCATCCGCCATAATTAGTGAAACATTTTTATATTTTTGTGCGAATTAATTTTATACGTAAAATTGTAATGTTGTGTATTTAGTTATTATCACTTAAAAGGATTTTCGTTTTAACTATGCATGTGTCTAATAATCAGTTAAGTTGACTAATGGAAAGTTCTCCTTCGGTTCCTTCAGCCGGCATTTCTGCAGTTCTAATTAGACCATCGGTCTGTCTTATGGGTTGACGTTTTACGCTACGTTTGCTGGTATGTGACCTCAATTCCGGAGTTTGTCTCTGATAATATAATGTGATCGATATTTTGACACAATAACCAAATGCAAAGTATTTCAGTTAATGAAGCAGCAACATTTTGTTTACTGCTGTAATAAAAGAAGTACCTAACCAAAACATCACATTATATTGCATAACATATATGAAACGGTAGACACTGAAAACATTTCTTTGACATTTGACGGACCATTTTACAAAAAATCTACTAGCATTAAATTTTCTATTATTTTCCAAGACCTACGCGTATAAATACATCGTCAAATTTGTTGTTGTACCAACATTTTATTGCGCCTGTGTTATTGACATACTAAATCAATAATACACGCTTGGCCGTGGCCTGTACGTAATAATCTTTCTTTTGTATCCCATTGACATAAGGCATTTAGGCAGAACGCGCCCGATGTAATCGAAGACTAATTTTATTCTTTTTTCAGTCTTATTGAAGAAAGCTCTTTAATCCTACTAACCGAGTGCAACGTTAATATTTAACACTTATTTGTTTCCGATAAGCTGACTTTATTACGTCTCAAAACCTAATACCAAAAACGAACCGATGAAGGTTTTACTGATATACCATATGTTGTCGTGATCGAATGTTTGTGATAAAGCTTATTTACATTTAGGTCATATTTGAGCAGAACAAAAGAAGTCAAAGGTACACAAAGTTCTTGAGATTATATTATTAAACTGAAAAATATTCATCATAGTTTAGTTAATCCTAGTGATTGTCTTATTGATGAGTTCATATTCTTTTAACAGAGTATTTTTTGTGTTTATTAAATATTTTTAATTTAAATTAAATAGATTTGTTACATTTCTGGTCAATGATAGGAGTAAAAGAAGAAAAAATAGAAGTAAAAGCAATACCCCTAAGTAGTGTTTTAAAATGTGAGGGTTTAGGAAAGCACAGTAGATAACTTTTACTCAGAGGTCTCTTATCAGCTCTGAGATACGCTTTGATCCCAAAAAGCAATTTGTTGACATTACAATTTATCATAGTTCAGTACTCTAATAAATTGCTTCAATAAACTCGGTGGTTGTAAGGATACGGAATAATTAAGTTTCAAGAATGTAAGTGTTACAAGGACAGTTCAATATCAACATGGATATTAGGATATAAATTTAGGCTTAACCAATGCAACCACTGTGTTGTATAATTTGCAAAATTAGCAGGCTTACATATAAATGAATAAATGACAATATATAGATTTATTTAAGTATCGATACGAGTTTAATTTTACAGAAAACTATACCACAATTTTTTATATATTTTTTTCTATTAAGTGAATAATCATCGTTGTTTTATATTATGTAACCAATTTTAGGAGAAAACATTTCATAGACTAGAAATATAGTGTATTGTTGTTTAATACAAAATAACAACAAAGTGAAAATAATAAGTAAACAAAATGATAACAATAAATGAAAACAAAATTTAAAAATTATTCAATAGGAAAAAAAGTGCATTTTAAAGGAAAAGTAGGTGAAATAAAAAAGTGTTTAATAGAAAATTTTAAACTTTTAATATATTAATTGTTCTGTAACAAAATTAACATTGACGTTTTACAAGAGGCCTGTGTCACAAGACACGCTGAGTACTAAATCGGGGAACCCGGTGTGTAATACATAATATAAAGTTAAGATGTATATATGTTTAGTATTTAGCAATAAAGATTTATTATTACAAACTGTTTTTTTTTTCCTATTTTGAAATATTTTCTTGATGAAAACAGTAATAGCAAGCATGCATGTATGCAAACATATATAGGTACAACGGATATGATTTCAGTCACGGCGACAACAGCAAGCGAGTTTATCGTTGCAGATGGGCCGTCGGGCGCCTTGCCCCTCTGCGCCTACACGGGATAAAATTAATCTCTAGGGGTATGCCAGACGAGACTACGTGGAGGTAAATTGAGTCGATTTATTCCTTACTTTTTAAAATTATTACATTTTTTGTATGATTAATTGTATAAAAATCGTATTTTCGATGTAATTTACGTGGAAACAAAATTATTTATAACATTATTTCGACAAAATATATACAATATGAAATGACAATACTATAGATTTATTTATTAGAGTTTATAGATAATGTATGTAACCTGTTTCTAGAATTCTTAAAATATTATTTAAAAAGAATACTTGTAGTTTTATAGGGAATTAATATCGTTAAAGTAAATTGCGATAATGTCCTTTTGTTTACTTTACAAAAAGAGTTGTGTGATGTGATCTTCATTTTAATTTAATACTAGTTGTGAAAATACTTTTAAAATATATATTGTAAACTTTGCGGGCCTTCGACGGATTATTTGATACTTAGATAGCGAAAGGCGAGTATTTCCTCCTATAACATAGGTTAATTTTTTTAACCAACATTGTTTTTCCCTGAGTTCTTAAATAGTTGTTCAATTATTTAATTATGTATAAACATGTCCTATGCTTATTATAAAAATTAATATTGTTTGTGGAGAACGCAAATGTATCATTGGAACGTTTTTTACATTAAAAAGCTATGACGGGTCCGGGTTAGTGCAATTACTCGTATGTGATAAACATTTGTGTTTATTTGAGTTGGGTGTAAATATATATTCATATATTATATACATGATACCTCTGATGTCTGACATTTGAAACACAATTGATTTAAGCTACATCAATATCATAATATATAGGACATGTTGCCGTGAGGTACCGGCAGAGTAGAATAGTACCTCCCCCTGTAATAGGTCTTGTAAATGGCGACTAAGGTAACAGAACCGACAGGTGGCTGTATATTTATCCGAGACAATGCAGCTCAAATTCATAGGACGGGGATTGGCGGTAGCATCCCCGTCGCGAAAGCTGCGCGGCAATTATGGGCAAAATTCCCTCTTCCTTGGGGACTTTGTCCTATGTGGACAGCAGTGGACTTTAAATGGTGGACAGTGGACATTATGACTTTAATATCTCGTAGTCAGGTCAAAGAATGACATAATGTATGAATTTATTATTATTTATGCTTAGTAATAATTCTATATTTTAAACCTTGATTATATCGCCACATTCATAGGTGGATCTCGTTAAGCCTATCAAAATGGCCACACTTACGTACGTGATAAAGTTCGCAACATATCCGGAGATTTACTGTCTGTTGGCACAAATAATAGAAGGAAACGAAGCTTGAAAATGGTATTAC
The DNA here is from genome assembly GCA_020976665.1 of Heortia vitessoides. Taxonomy (NCBI): domain Eukaryota; kingdom Metazoa; phylum Arthropoda; class Insecta; order Lepidoptera; family Crambidae; genus Heortia; species Heortia vitessoides. The sequence continues at coordinate 9,014,090 of JACJUM010005601.1, read as the reverse complement.
CTCGTTGAGATCGTAAAATGTGCGAATTCCGGACTTCAACGCTCAGGGTACCAAGTACTTGGTCCTCCTACGTTCTAATACCGTACATCCTTGTACATCGTAAAATCTTTGATGTTTTTACTTAATATACCTAAAACACTCGACAATATACAATTGGACAATTATCTACACATTGAACTGCCAAACTGTCGAAAGTTAGTGCTTAATACATCTGTAATTAAAGCGCTTGAATAAATTCAATTGGATAATTAATAGGTGTTTTGAATGAGCGGCAGGCTGCCGTTCAAATTGGCTTCGAAGGCAAGCGCTGGGGATTCGACCGTAAACATTTTAATGAACATGCATTATACGCCTAATTGTAGGTAATAAACCATACGTTGTTGAGTACATCTCTACAAGTCAGTCGTACAATTTACATCAAATAGCTGTAAGGATGAAATGTAATTAATATTCAGTAATTTATTCAAATTTTATATTCATGTTATAGGTACTTTACACCTTAGCAACTATTATATTTATATATGATTTTTATTTCTATGAATATAATATGTCAACTAAGAAATTTTATATAGGAAACAGAATCAGTAATATTCACGGAATCTGTTGAATCCGTGTGCGTTCTCCCGAGCGAAGTTTGTAGAAATTAGAAAGGTAATCTCCATATTTGATTGGGATCAGGTATGTGGTAATAGTATGAGAGATATAAGAAACAGTTTTGAGCTCCATATCATTATTTCCAAACTCAATTTAACACACAATACTGTGCAAACAATACGTAATTCTCTTTAAAACCGTACATTAATAGTAAGTTTAGAAAACTCTGATCAACTTCTAGTTTAAAACTGAGTGAACCTAATTAAAACTTATGTAAGTTTTAAAAGTTTGCATATACTTAATAAACGAACAATTATCACTGTGTGTGTGTGTTCTCTATGGTATTTTCTTTGTTTTACGTTCGTAAATAACTGAAATTATTGTTTATAGTGTACATAGGTTTTTATAAAATATACTTTTATTGAAACAAATACAAAGTTAGATATATTACTCCAATAAAGAAACTATTTAATTTATATAATAGCCACTTTAGAGGATATAAATCGTTTCTGTAATATAAACGTTTTTCAGAAAGAAGTTGGGAGGGAAAAAATAAACTAGACGCTCACAATAAACGATAGGATTGAAGGCGCGGTCCCTGAGGCGGTAAACGCGGCTTTTAGAAATACCTCCCCGGGTTACTAACCACCCCGAGAACTACCCTACCCCACGTTTGTAAGTTGTTATATATTTACATCAGTACGATTTAGTTTACCCACATCTAAATATTTACATTTTATTTTCTCCACGTTTGTCGGTAATATTTTTGTATGAGTAGTTAATATGTTTGGTACGGTAGAATACTTATACAAATAATGAAATAAAATAATATAAGTAATTTTAGATATACTATTAATGTCGCTAAGGCGTCTTAATTACCATTGGAATTTTTCTTGTCAATGATTAGTTATAGATATATAGAGATTATACGAATCCAAAGGGGGTTAAACTTGCACCTTTTATAATGACCACTTTAGCTTAAATGGATCGAATACATTAGATAGGATAGGACATTAGATATAGATAAAGCATATTTTGATTGGAGAGCGAGGAGGCGTGTGTTGAGAGAATGTTTGGAATACTTTATAGGTATCTGGTATATAGTCAGACTAGAAGTTAATAAAGCTCGTTCAGAAATTTTACGATAGCTTTGAGAACGCCTAACTCAATTAGCAGACGAAAGAACGTATCTGGCAAAATTCTGTTTATTATCCTACCGTCGAATTTCACCGCATCGTAATTGCATTTGACTGTGAATTTCAAAGGGATCCGGCATTGTTGAGGATCATAAAACTTTTTACGAGTATTGCGTGTTCGCATAAATTGAAGGGGGATCAAATATATATATGTATGAACATTTAAATTCGTTTTATCAATTTTATCTCTGAACTGATTATTATGACGTGATTATTATGTATATTTATGCATTGGACTAGTTTTTGAGTGTCTATAAGCTGCTCTATAATAATTAATTATATCATTGTTTTAGGCTTATTGTACTTCACGAACAAAAATCTCATATATTTTTTAAATCAATGCTACAAATTTAGTCAACTGGCTATTGACACTGATGAATCGACCCATAATGGTCATAAAATATATTAATAGTTACAGGTCTTTAAGAAGTTTATTACGTGAACTACCAATAAATCAATCTGAAGGAGCAAACTAATAATGTGCAATTATTACATAGTGGCTCATTGTATTTATCTTGATTAATAGTAAAATAATAAGTAATCTATATTACTGTTATGATTTATACTAGAGATTTCACTAAGCCTATTCAAAAAGCCTAAAACCTATCCGAAAAATTAGCTTTATTTGCATCATCTTTTGGTTAGATTTAAAATATTTTTTAATAATATAAGTTATTTTTTTAATGAAATTAAGGCATATTCTTTTATATTAAAATAACTCTCATCATACCACTACTATAAATTTTGAATTTAAAATAAAATAGTAGTAATAAGTGATTTCATTTAAACCGACCTGCAACATGTTGCTGAAATTGACAATACAATTTTATTTGCAAACCTCGGTGTGCAGAACGGAAATATGAGTTGGTAACACTTGGTTTTCCCGCTAATGTTCCAAACTGGGCAATAAACTGGTGTAAACGATGGCATCACACAAAAGTCTGAGTTTACGGCTGAGAGAGCTTGGTGCTTGTTCGGGGTCCACGGAAGTCACTTCCCGGACAAAATCCGGACAGTACAAAACTTGCGCTCCTCTGAGTTGCTCTACATTATGAGTGGTGGTAGCCATTCATCTCCAGGCCAAAGTAGGTTTATGGTCGGAAAAAGGATCTTTGTGGTAATAAGTCCCGAAAAAAGAACACAGTTCTCTAGTCGAGTCATTAGAACTAAGCCTAGCCTAATGGCTGTTATTTCGGAACGAAGGAAAAACGAAAGAAAACCTTGACTGAGTCCGATTTAATAAAATAGCATATAATAGAGTGCAAATAAAAGCTTAACCCACTTACCTTTTCATTATCTTAATAAAATTTGTTGCCGTTAGAAGAAGGAATAAATATAAATGATGCCCAAAACGTTTTCGCAAATTGAGCAAAGCGCTCTAGAAGTGAAATTAAATTTTATCACTGTAGTAAATAAGTTGAATAAAAGTTCTTTGGTAATATAAATAACATTTTATACCTTAAGTAGAAATAACTTTCCGTTAAATAAATTTTAATTTGTATTGAAATTCTTTTTTGTTTTCAATTGTTGCAATAATATAGAATAAAACAATGTTAATATATGAATTGCAATCTAATCGAAATAATTGTATTATGGTCTTATTATTTTCAATAAATTAAATCTGAAATTTGAGTTTTTACTACGAGATTTTTCTGAAAATATTGCTGTTAAAATAATAATAATTCATTGTGGACAAAAATATATTATAGTCCATAATAAGTCCAGTAGTAACAATTTAAACTGTACAAGTCGTAATTGTAAATATTTCATATTAAAGCAATTATCCCCGAAAGGCCTGTTTAAATCGGTTCAGCTGTTTTAGAGACTAGCCGTAAAAAACAGACAACCAAAAAACAAATTAGGAACCGTATATATTTAAAGGCATTGAGTGAAAAGCTGTTATTTGGAAAAACAAACTGAAACTTCAACTTTATTGATATGTATAGGTTAAACCAATAAATAGCTAAAATCACGGAAGTCAGATTGTAATCACTATAGACACCAAACACAAATAATATTTTGTGTTGGTTCGAAAATTTGTCTCTTGTTACAAAATATATGGGTTTTCTATATGAGAGAAAAGCGAGGCGGCGGCCTTTAAGTCAAGACAAACTAAATTCGTCGGATTATTTACAGCTACGTCCTACATTAAACTACAAGTCCGATATTCTATTGTTATGCACATTAGCATTATACTGAATTAAGCTCAATTCTGTAATATGCTTTTATGCGGGCCTAACACAATAGACAATCAGTACACATATTTCTGTATTTTACAACATACGGGCTTGTGGTTAGTATGTAGGCGACCATGTCCCGGCAAAGTCATGAAAAATACAAGATATAAATAAATGTGACACAATCTGAAAAATATTACATGTCTCTGATTTAGCATCACATATTAAAAGGCTTTGTGCGAGACGTGACGGGGCCGTCACCTAGCCCTAAGGGTGAGGTTCCGTCGTCGCTGTCTCGGAATCGGACGTGAGGATAAGATTTCATATAATATGTTTGGACTGATTTTTTGATCCCCTGAGGTAGCACAGGCTTCAGGCTTCAGGTACTAATCTAATTCGTATAGTATAGAACATTTAAATAATACCTACCTTTTAGTTAAATACTCTATTTTAGACGACGGAAGTCGCGACTGAGGAACTGACACCGATAGACGGTATGTCAATCCGAAACAGCGTAGCTTAAATAGAACAAACTCGTACATACCTAAAATTTTAACCAAAAACTTATGCTACATAAGTATAAGATATAAATCTTAGAATAAATAGACATCCACGTAAAAAAAGAATCTTACTTGAGTAGGGAAGTATCAACCAAACTAATTTATCTGAATACGAACTTGGTGGCTAAAGTGGAATTAGTTACAAATCTGCTGTCATCCAACTATATAGTCATCCATGTACGGCTGCAAACAAAAGCCTTTGTGTAGGGCCCTAACGAAAATATAAAATGGAAATAGATTCTGTAGTTGGGTGCTTTGAAAGGACGGACTCTTCGATCTGCAAAGATAGGGGTTTGTTACTAGGGTCTCTGTCACATAATAGATATCCATTCGGACCTCTTACGATCAGTAGTGATACGTTCTATGTATTTAATAAAACGTTTATTCACCTGTGTGTAGCAATCCACAAATAATATTCAACGGTAAAAAAAATAAAGAATATTCACAGTCTGTAAATCAACCATACTTAACGACTTTATGCAATGTATTTTACAAAGACGTAAAACCTTTTAGACAGTTTATTTTTGGAGATAATTTAGTACTCTTGTATAAAGTTAGCAGACGGTTTTGAGGCAAATTGTTAACAAATTAATAGAAATTTAAAAAAATCCTTCATTATATTTTTGCCTCATAACTTACCTGCATTATCTACCTGCTATTATCTAGATGCTATATTACTACCTGCAACTTATCCTTTTATGAATCTTACCACAAACAACTATTTATAAGCGCAATAGTTGTTTTTCGACCTTTTAATATTTTAATTGAGCAGTGGTGAAGTGCTAAAATTGAAAGAATATTATTTAATGAATTGATCTTGTGGTACCTTCAGAATAGATTTGTACCTCTCCCTGTACCAGGTGTCAAAGATCGACAGACCGAATATATCCAACCGAAACAATGTAGCTCAAATGTACGGGGTAGAGATGGGCATATTGGGTTATATTGGGGTATTACCATCGCGTACATACGTTCTGCAATTTCCACCACGTTTGCACAGCGTGGTAATTATGGGCAAATTCCGCCTGTCTTAGGAAGGCCTTTGTCCAGCAGTGGGTGTGTTTCGGCTGCTATGATAGATAATTTAATGAATGATTACTAAGTCTACATGGAACTTACACTAAACATTAGCATATTGACTTCTACTTTATTTATAGGGATATACTGATATTCATCATACCAGCCATTGGAAGTCTATTGCTGGACATAAGACTCTCCAAAAAAGGAAATTTTTTGGCCCATTATTGCCGCGCTCGGTAAGCGTGTTGGCAATCGCAGAGCGCAGCTATCGCAATGAGGATGCTGCTGCCCATCTTGCATTTAAGCTGTATCGGTTCTCGTACCTTAGTCGCCTCTTACGACACCTGGTGCAGTGGGAGGTACTATTCTATTGTGCCGGTACCTCACCGCACCATATAGAAATAATATATAAATAAAAACACTAATTATATTAATAATTGCTAATAGTTACCGAAAATAAAAGAAAACAGATTAACGTAAGCCTGCGTATTTGAGTAAGTATATAAAATGCTGAAATGTATATATTTCATATAATTTGCTCGACATCGGTGTGTTTGGTTAACGAATCGTCAAATTGGCATCCGACGTCGCCATGCTTAATATTCTATGAGCTCGGAAGGCCTGTCACGCGTGTCGTAGATGGCATTATGGCCTAAAATAAAGGCTATGATATAATGTCTATAGAAAACATTTCTGTAGAAAACATATAAACCAAAGTTTTTAAAATATTCAGCATCATTTTAGTTATACTGAGCGCACTAAAAAAAATCTTATCTCTTAAAAAAATATGCCCGTTTTGAAGGGTTTTGTCTCGGTAAATAGCTAATAAGTTTTTTATAAATATAGACTAAGTTGTCTAAAAAATACTAGATAATACCTATAGAAAGAATATTGAAAATTTTTGTAGTTGTAGACCTACTAAAAACAATTCAGCTTAGTGAAGATCAATATAAGATAGATAATAATAATATACATATTCTTATTTCATTAGATACTTTCCTATATTCTTCCCTTAATGTGTTTAGAGATAATATAAACAACATCACATGTATTATTGTAATTTCCGATAAACGAGTTCCACAAACCAACAATCAATCACCTTGGCACGGGATCAAATCTGCGACTATTACGCGTCCACCAGCGCTTTCAACTACTGCTCTGTATGAGCTGCCAGTAGCACTTAGCTTGACAGTTCGATATTATATTAAAAAAAACTTTTCGAAGCTTCTTTGTCATAGAAACGAGAACAATCAAAATCATTACAAATTTGATACTGATTATTTGTAATTCATAATTACACATATTCTTATAAATTAGATTATACGATTTTACTCTCAGTGCTTAAATATGTGTTCAACTGTTTTACGCTAGCTGTGTATTTTACTTTCACGATGACTTCGTGCCTTCAACTTTTCAACTCATTATAACACTCCTGTCTGCAGTTTCCAGTATGGCTAAGAATTTACCATTAAAATTAAACTTTGGAGGACGTTTCCATGTTAGAAGTAAAGTTACATAGAACAGGGAACAGGTAAAAAGTGCTTTGCCTGTTAACGTACTTTCATATTTTTATACCCTTTTATGTGTAAGCCCTTAGAGGCTTTCAGGTCATTTTCGACGAGAGCACCCAATTTGCATCATTAGATACCGTTTGCAATGAAAATAACGAACCCTGTGAACTCTTCCACGTTTCGCTGGAAAACAAAAACGAAGTAAAATATTTGAACCGAATAAGCGTGAAAAATCACACTTATTCATTAGAGATATGCAAACTATATTAATTAATTAATACGTTGAAAATGTAGCATTATTTTTGTATAGTTATGAGTATATCTTGGCTGTGTATTATGGGTTGAGTACTGTTTGATATTAATTATTTAATTGGATGGATACGGTTAGTTAGATCATAAACTCAATTTCTAGGAAGATATAATTATTGTTACACTAACCAACAGTTTTGCGCGTATGGTACATGGGCAAAACATTCATTCTACCTGAGCTTTGACTTGACTAATCAAAAAACACATTTTTTATTCCAGTTATATATATATATTATGCTAAGCCAGCTGAAAAGCTATAAGGGTCACTAGCTATAGCAATACAATGAACGTGAGCAAATATTGCGGTTTATCTACTATTCTTAAAATTTCATCCTTATGTGTGAGTTAGCTTATTGACAACCAGTAGCTACACATTTGGAAGTGTTTTACACGTTTGCATGGGCTATAAAAGTTAAATTTATTATTTATAGTCTTTATGATACTTAAGTGCACTAATATTGAGACCTACTAGTACGAAACGAAATAGTGTATTATAATATGTTTTACTGGATACATGGAGATAATAGCTCCTCCTATCAAGCGGTTCTCGGGTCATAAACTATAACATGGCAATAAATTTATGTAATAGGGGTTCAGTACCACAGCAGAATTAAATTTTTTTTAGAGATTACGCCACGATTTTGTTCTTTGTATAGTGGTCTACTTATTCACTAAGAATTGCTTAACTTACTTCCGTGGGAAATCCAATTATAAGGAGATAGGATTTTTTTGACAGTATAAATCTTAGCTGTAGGCTATCGGCAGAGTACGATATTTAGGCTTACTTTTGTCGACATATAGATGTCGCCATATTAATGGTAAATGTCGAAATATTAATGGCCCAAATGGGTAACTGCACCCCTGTCGCTTACCGCTATGTTAGACCGTAATTAAGAAGGAATACTAATTATGATCCCAATGGAAACGTCTTGGGGAGGCCTACGTCCAAGATTGGTTTTCCTAAAACGAGTCCTGACCGAATTGTAATATGTGTGATAAGTTGATTATTTTATTTTACCGCTACACGGTGCCGTAGGTTACTAAGATACAAGTAATTGACTTTGCGGGCTGGTGTGATCAGGAACAGTAAATATTGATGTCAATGCTACTACTAAAATGTGTGCATTTAAGATAAGTCGTCTATTTTATTTTTTATAAATGTATATTGTAAAGTTACTGTAGCCAAACAATTGAAAAAAGCAATTTTATTATTTTTATTGAATAACGTTATCCGATAACCGAATAGCGTTATTGGAATACGTTTCAATGAATCGGTCTAGTTGATTAATTTACGATATCATTTCTGTATTAAATAACAAGTAGTACTTTAAATCTGGTAATAAATGTTTATAATTTGTTGCGTAAAATAACGGTAGGGTGTACGGTGGCTTTTGCCATTAAATATTACGAGACTGTCAGTATTTTAATTGCTAATGGGACGCTCAGAGTTTGTGGTTAACAATTTCCATTTATTATAAACTGACGTAGGTACTCGTGCGAATCCATATCAAGAGAAATAAAATAAGTCTCTGCAATACTTACAACATTCTGATTTTTAACCTCCAATATATATCATATTTAGGCGTACCTAAACCGTAGGCATATATCTAAATAAAAAGTAGGTACATACACAAATACGTTGGTTCTATACAAAGGCTTTTAGGAAAAAATATTATATACAGGGCTTAAAAAGATGCTTGACGAAAACAAAACCAAAATTTTTTTTTCATACTGAGTTTAATGCCGACATATTTTTGCAGGGAATAAATTTCTCTTTTTGCGAATAAAAATCAGCCTTTTTTTGAAGCAGGTGACATATTTTATCCGCGCTATTCAATTTATTGCTATGTATGTGCATAGTGCAATACTAACATTTAACACTAAAATACATAACATGCGGAAAACTATCTATGCTATATACTGGACATCTATGCTACGGAGATACTCTACCAAACATCACCACCAACGATAATATTGAATTGAAAGTATTTAAATTTAGTCAATATAATAAGGCGAAAAAAGTAAGTGATGGTATTTAAGATTATTCTCTATCTTATTATTATTATCTATCTTGCTTTCTCGACAAAAATAATTCTAGTTATAAATTTCAAATTTTGTTCATTAATCTGTAATAATCTTTAATCAAATAAATAATAATAAATCTATTGATCTGCCGTACCTCTTCATTGGAAAAATATTATCACGGGAAAGTTTACAGTACATTTGATAGTCACTAAATGTCAATTTTAAATTCGATAAATTTTAAGCACAATGACGTTATTAAATAAATCGCTTAGTAAATTTTATTTTACTCCTATGTTCATCTCCTTATTGATGTTATGTTAATCAAGGGAAACAATCGCGCCTCGTAGTAAAATAATGATGTACAAAATTATCACAGATTATGTGCATACAATATAGTAGATTCGGGTAACTTTGAACTATCTTTTTCGTAGATTATAAAAGGAATTCAGTTAAGAATGAGGTTTTAATCGATTGTAAGAACTGTTTTTATGGTGAATCTGAACCGATATTTTAAATATCAACGTATTTTTTTTCCATAAAAAGGACTTTTCAAAGTTATCCGGACAGTTCAATGTTACCCAGATCGACTGTAGTGAAACTGCAAACACTGTTCCATTTCCATAGTATAATTCTTGGTAAATATGCGCCTTACGTGGTTGCGGTGCTTTACTTAATTACCTGTGTGATGACGGATGCTCCTCGTGGAATACCAAGCTGGCACGGTTGTTGCCGATTAGCGGCTTGTCTTCCATAAATGAGCAACCATTTGTAAATGTTATTCGCAAACAAACTCTAGGGCTGATTTGTGTTCATGTATATGTCGCTGCCTAAATTTAGTAAGTCGGACTTTGTACTTGTTTAATTTTATCAAAAATCAATTCGTTTAAACAAGTTGATGTTAAGCTTGTTAGATCATTTGTGTCAGAAGTCGTTACGTCACATTGCATTCGAAGCTTGGCACTGTAAAATCTGAAAAAAAATTTCGAAAAAATTTTGTTGCAATAAAGTAGTGAATTATTAGTAGATTGTAATACATAACACATGCACAATACATAAACTTAGTCATACTCGCATGTATAGCCCATCCACACATACCGACAAAACTTACACCATCACACATTCACGAACGTTATATTCAGTTTAATATATATCAGATAACACGTTATTATTTAACTTTAACAAATCAATTATTTTTTCTGTAGTTTTAGTATTTTAAAGTATCTTTTGTTAATTTAAAAATGAGTAGGTGCTAACCCAGGATTCTCTCTTTTTTATGCTTTTTTCATGCTAAAATGATGAATGTCAATTTTATTTTTACATTTGCCAAACTAAAATGATTGGCAATAATATTTAATCTTATTATTGCTTTTCACATAGTCACATTATATATCCTCATACATAGAAAGATCGTGGCAATGACTGTCCATTACCATAGTGGGTATTATTTGTAGCAAATATGCACGTGGATGTGGCTTGTTCATTATCTCTGAAATGGCGGATGCTCGCCTCAATGAATACCAAGCTGGCACAGTTGCCGCCGATTAGCGGTTTATCTTCCATACAAATAGGTATTTGTGCATGTTTTTAGAAAACAAACAAACAATTGGCTTTTATTTTAAAGGTTTAATGTATTTTACTGCTTGCGATAATTTTGCTCGCAAAGTACCTCATTTTGTACGACTACTTTAGTTAGGTAGTAAGTTTGTAAGTCGATGTTTACTGAAAATTTGAGGACAGATTGTATGAAGAGATCCTCTAGTAAATTCATTCGTTGGATGTTATGAAATAACACAGGCAAAGTATTGTAAAAATCATGTTCAGAATTTCTCTATGTTAATGTTGATTAATGTGTGATATTGTTGAAAGTGGGACGTTGAATTGGGCGGCCACGACACCTGTGAAATTATAAAAGTATTTGCTTGTAATATAACATCTAGGCAACTCGAAAATTACGGGTAGAACCATCCTACATGGTAAACTGCCTTAGTTAGTAGGACTAGTTAAGTTTAATTCTGAAATCAGAGATACGTTTATACAGGTTTATGGTGAGGTGAACCTAATTATATTTTATATAACAAATTTATGTTAAGTCCAAACCGCATTTTGTGCAAGTATTACGTGCAAGTATTAATTGTCGAGTATTTCATTTCTTTTTCACGCGCATACCTTCGGGTACATCTATTCTTCGTCTTGCATCTATTTTTAGTGACTTTTTATACATTTGAAGTACATGAGACATAATTAATATTTAGGTAACATATTTTGCCAAATTTAAATAGAAAAAGGGATGCGGCGGCTTCCGTTGTTAAATATTAAGCCTTACTTGTTCAAATTATTTCTAGCAATTACTAAATTAATAAAGTTAATTTCAAACATGTCTACTGAATTTGTTCGCTCCTCATCATCGTTACAAACTAGTTGGAACGCCAGTCTTAACCGCTTTTGTTCGGAAATGTCGAGAACTCGAGAAACTTGTAGGAGTTAGGTCGATGCGGACAATGTCTAGAATACTATTTCTATTAAAAACGAATATAATTTTGTAAGAAAATTATCGCTGATATTTTCTTTTCAAATTTACTTACAAGATTTTAAATTTCATTCTTCATTTATCTGATACTTATGTAATGAAGCTGCAAAAGTTTAAGTTTATAGGTATCGTCAGAGTAGAACCTTCCTCTGGTACTGTTAAGGGACCGGAACCAACAGATGGCGGTGCATCCATTCAAAACAGCGAAGATGAAATTGAAATACAACACACTAAGCTGTATATCATTACAAAGCTAATCTCTGATATCATGATTGGCGTGTGCGTCATATTGTCTTGTTTGCAGAGGCTTACATTCGCCGGTGGATGTATTTCGTTAGTATATTCGATATGATGAATCTTATTTGATTTTCCTATAAATCATTAGTCAAAACTTAGTCAGTAAAGAGTTATTCAAAAACGAAGTACAAATTAACGCGGGTGGTATGCGACAGATTTTTTAAATTAGACGGTGGATTGCACCACGATTCTATGTTATTCAAACTAGTATAACAAATTAATACAAACGCATTATAATTATTTATAAGTAACTTAAGAGAATTGACAAGGTATATCTTATTAAGATAAATGAATATCCCACATATGTAGGTCTAATACCCGAATGATTACGAGCGGAACCTATGCGTGTCTTTACGAGCACAGCCCTTAATAAAGCCCTGAGCTTATTTTCGGCCTTCATCTTTATTCCGAATATAGATAGAATCTTCGGAATCGAATCCTCGGTGGTATTGCCTAATTTCGATGCAGGGAAGGTCAAGGAATGGATATCTAGCTTAAGGCAGATCGATAAAAGGATTAAAGCTTTAACAATTGAAATAATTTTTTATTGTTTCTTAACTGACTTATATATTTAGTTTAGACTGTGGTCCAATGCAGTCGTCAACTGCTTTTGTGAATAACTTTAAAAATGTGCCTTACAACTAAACGCCCGATAGGCGTATCATCAAGTATTCATACGTCCAACGTCACACGTCCTAGCATCCTTATTCCTTGGTTGGAACAAGCCTTGTACCATGCATTAAAGCCGGCAGAAAATAAACCTTAACATTAATTTTAACATAATACTTATATAGTTTATATAAGAAGTCTTATCGTTTTCCCACGAGACCTTTTTTTGGATTAAATAATTGCCTATGTGTTAATTCAAATTATCAATCATGTATGTGCCATAATTTTTGTGGGTTAGTTAAACTGTACCGGCGTAAAAGAACATATGTCCATACATCCAAGCATCCATAAATCCATTCATATATACATCCAAGTATTTGCATTCATTATATACTAGTTAATCCTAAATATCGTGTAGATAACTTTAACCTGGAAAATACACTATTCACGCGATATTGCTTTTTCACACGAACAAAGCCAAGCGTCTAATAGTAATCCTATTTTTTTTAGTTAAATTCTATAAGTGGCTATGCCAAATCGAGACTTTCAATAACAACACATGTGAATTTTCATCCAACATGAAAATATCTCGCAAACTACATCGAATCCATTAATTATGTTCTCATATGGTAATATTTTTATGAAGATCATTATTTTTATTTCAGAACATAAATCCTTTTTACTGCGGATCGTTCTATATACTTCAATCTCAATATAGGGTTATTTAGCACACTGAATGTATATGTAAAATGTATTATAGATCTCTATAAAATTACGTCCTACGCAGCACTTTATAGTTATTTTTTTATTTAACTCTAGATATATACGAGTATTAATTCCATACATTGAAGATAAGTTAATAATACAATTCGTATTAAACAATTATATACTATATAGTAGTATATAATGACACTATTTAAGTACAGTTTAGCTTGAGGTAAATCGGTTAACCTTAGGCTTAACTGTATAAAATTAAATTTAAAAAATAACTAATTTGTCGATAAAAATCTATATTTTTTCCTATTGTTTTAGATCTCAAATGTATAATACTATTAATTTTGATAGATTTGAATAAGTCCATTTTTAGTCAAGGTACGTAGGTGCTCGTGAGTTTGTTAGAATTATCCGTTTAGATGTTCCAAACAGTGTTAGTTACAGGCTGACGACTGCACCCTGCAATGTCGTTACCACCCTAACGATGTAATACAATTCCAGCTTAATACTTGAGGAACCGTATCCTGTATAGTTTCTTTAATGAAATAGAGGAGGCACTTTAACCCCTGAAATAAATTAAGCTTTAATTATACATCTCCTAATAATTATTATTTTTTTAAACGGTAAAGTATATCGAAAAAAGGATTACATGAATAAATTCATTCATTTTCATACAAATATTTAATAATAAAAAATAAAAACTATTTTCAAAGATTAAAAAAAAATTTTTTTTAATAAAATATCATAAAAATCTAAAAAATATATCAAATCAATCACTTTGTAAGAAGACGAAGACAAAGAAGTTTTTTGTTATATCTATAGTAGCGCTGAAAATTAAAAACAAATGCAGATGTATCGCAATGTCTGTAAGTTGTATCTGTTAACATTATCGGTTTTATTGTGTTATTAATGTTCTAATACAATGATTTATTATAACAGACAGGTATTTATTATATATAAACTATGCCTAAATTAAATAACATTGGGCAAAAAACTTCTTTTCTTAGAGAGGCAGTAGTGGACTTTCAATGGCTGGTACAATGATGATGATGACGAAATCTCATTATTGGCCTTATAATCACTAGTGAGTGTGATTGCCAATTACTGCCGCTACAGACGTTTATTGTATTTAATATATAATGAATCTATTTTACTTACAAGCTTTGCAGTAACGCGGCAGATGGCGCTATTTATTTCCATTGCGCACACTTTAGCGGGCGGAAGTTGTCGTTTAATTAAAGGCCTATCGCTAGTTTGAACATAATTTAACGGGCTGTGTTGTAAACTGCGGTTAATTCGCCAGTTCAAAGCAATTTATACTTCAGTTACGGTATTAGTCGCAGTAATATTAGTTATACAGGATAATACAAACATTTGCATTCCGCTTAGATTCCATGCATGTATCATTAAAATTGTGCAAACTTAATCTGATGAGCATTCATGTACAGATCAACGATTATATTACCTACGTTGTGGCTGAATGAATATATGCCATAATATATGCCATGATATATGCCATCATATATACCATGATATATGCCATGATATATGCCATGATATATGCCATGATATAT
>JACJUM010005601.1:8981422-8998967 GCA_020976665.1 Heortia vitessoides | reverse complement strand
GATATATGCCATGATATATGCCATGATATATGCCATGATATATGCCAAGATATATGCTTATATGGTTTTGACGGGCAAGTTGGTGCATAAGGTGATCTTGTGCTCCAAGAGCCATCGATTAAATCCCCACCCAGGACAAATGTTTATGTAATTAATACATGTGTTTAGGTGTTAAATACGAATTTAAGTATTATATTTATTTTATAGTTATCTGATGCTCGAACATAAGTGATTAAAGCGATTTACTTTGAAGTTAGTTGTTTGTCCGGTATGAACTTATAAACTACTGAACTGATTTTAATAAATGTTTACCGTTTGATCAAACTTGAGGGATAGGATAGTTTACATAAATTTATAGTCGCAATATTTTTTCATCAGAAATGTTTCAGTTTAGTTAAGCAATGATACCGGTAGTCGGTTTAGCTATTACGACATATTTTTTGTAGTTATACAGTTTTGGAAACAGTTGCTGAAAATAATTTCCAACGTAAAAGTAAGAGTTAGTTAGAAAAATCGTTAGGCACAAAGTAATTTATTTGGTCTAGTGTACGAGTAAGTTGTGAGTACAGATGGTGTTATGTAGATATAGGGCAAAGAAATAATACATCCCAACATGTATTCTAAATGTTTTAATATATTTAATTCATCACCAAATCCGTAAACACACTTTGGTAAAAAAACAACAAATATATAACGTTAAAATATACATAATTATACTAACAAAGATAAATCGATCTGTTAACAGTAATGAAACAAAATTGTATAAAACATACAATAAGCGGTAAATAGGCATATATCAACGCATGAACAGCTAAAATTGACTCTGTTTTTATAACATAGATACTATTTTATTTTAGTTATAGGGATAAACGTATATTCATCTAAGAATAGAATCAGCTATTCTAGCCAATGAGAGGAAAGAAAAATTATCATGTTCATGTTTATCTGTACAATATTATAAGAGTAATAAAGGACATAAAGAGTGACAACGCTTCGAATCCCTATTTGATAAAATGTTAGTACATACAAACTACAATGATAAAGGTCCCACAAGTACTTGAAGAATTCAGGAAAATTGGCTAATTTTATAATTTATAATCCTCTACCCTTGATTAGTAAAAGTGATAATTAATATTTATTTGACTAAATAAATAATTTGAACAAGTGAATTCACCAGTAGTTCTTTCGATATTTGGCACAATTCATAATGAAATAATACTTGTATATTTTTACAATACACAGTAGGTAACACAATATCACGAAAATGTCAAAAAGTCTTACAAACAATCCAAGAACACCCATATTATCAATCCTTTATTATTGCTCAAAATCTATCACTTTCGACTTCATTTACTGCTACAGAGAAACAAATATTTACATGATCACTTCACTTTCAACAAGTTTATCGACACTTATCATACTGAAGTCGTGATCTGTTCGATGAGATGGTGCTCACGTCGCCTGCAGGCTGGGCGACACGAGCCACCACGGCTCCACGTGCTGCCTCTTCTGGCAAGCCCTTCAGGGACACTGCGAGAAGGCCGCAACGGAACTGTTTGTCTCCAGCAGTCAGGGCAATGGGCTGCTGAGCAGCACACCCTATCTACCCTATCAAGCGGAGCCGCGTATGACAACGATTTGGGAAGACGGGAGCCACACGTCGGTCCAGGCCACGCGCAGTATGCTGTAGCGCCACCAGCGCTGCATGCGCACCACGCTGGTTCACACCTCGGAGGTGTTACACATGGACATGCCTCAGAAATAGTGGGTGCTGGCGCCGGGGGTGGGTCAGGATCTCTTTTAGAAAAACCCACGAAGAAGAGAAGCAATGCACCAGCTAAGGTCGCCGCCGTTGAAAAATAGAACCCTGCTCTCGGGGCTTGCTGGTTAATATACCCAGTCACGGGAACGCCTACTATCACTGGGATAGCTTCAGCGCCTTGGACAAAACCTGTTGATATATGAATAAGCTTTAATAAAATGAACCTCTTATTATATGCTCGCTAATTGGACTGTACCTCTTATTTTAGGATTTACATTAACTGATGATGTTTTAATAAGATGGGTCTCATACCTTATGTCAATATGTAAGGTTTGCATAATTGTATCAAAGTAAAATCATACGCACCCCAAACTTTTGTGAAATGTCGCCCACGTACTCGTTCCATTGTGAGCATTTTCATGGAATAGAGGAAACCTCCCAGACAAAGGCCGTACATCCACGCGAACAAAACATAGCCGTGATAGCCTTCAACGCTACTCAATGCTAACATTGAAATACCTGGAACAATTATATATTATCCACATCATATGAAATATCAAAGGTTTTATATGCGTGAAATCCGTCGCTCTATTATGGATTTGTTCAACACGTTCTTCATTACATGCTGTTATTAATATACTTTTATTGATATTAATGAGGATGACCCTTTTTTAACTTCTAGACAACTCTTTTCTAACTCTTAGTGCACAACATAGTATTCATATTTAACTGGCCGCATCAGCACCATCGTTGCCAAATAAAATGTAAGCCAAAGTATACAGACTTGTTTAAATTAATTTAAAGATCTGTCTACAGATACCTGACGGGTCCTTCTAGCACTGAAGACTAGAGAGATTGTGTGACAATTGCAACTGCAAAGGAACAAGAATTGTTTTTTATTCGACTGGAGATTTTACCGATTCCCAACATAGCAGTTTGGCAGAGGTACTGCTTGGAGACAAGGCATTGTGCAGAAGGCCGCACCAGCACGAGCCCGAAGCCGGCGCAGCCTAGCACAGCCGCAAATCCAAGGAAAGTCTGTAGAAGGACTAATGCACTCTCTTCCAACCCTTCTTGGAAACCTTGCAAAGCCTAAAAAATAAAAAAAGATGTTGAATGTTAATGGTATATACCTATTTTTTTAAAAATTAAACAAATATCTAAACATTTAGTAATAATCTGCGAATTAAAAGATTTGTTCAATCATAAAGCGTAGTTCATATTTATGTAGTACGTACTTTTATACTTAATGAAGCAGTTATTTAGATAGTAAACGAGAATTTTCTACTTAATGCAAATGCCCTTGTAGTCGTTAAATGTAATAGCAGCTACGATAGTAGGTATTCAATAGCTGCAATTATAATATTCAACAAAGAAGCATAAGTTTTAAATTCTATTTCATATAGTAATAGTAACTGTTAATTTCCAATTACATCAAATATCATAGAACATGCTAGTCAATAGCTCATCTGTACGTTTGATTAGGGATTTTTGCGAATATTGCTAGACAGACGATCCGGCTAGAACTTTAGGATCGCTGGAAGCATGTCACAAACAATTTGTTTGATGTATATTACTTGGAAATGCCTATGCTCTATATTAAAAATATACGATTGACCAATATTTTCACACAACAATGAGTGTCAATAAATAATATATAGTATAAATACTGTTAGGTACCCGTGCTATTTTATCAAGGATGAGTGTGTCAGTAATTATAATTTATTATTCGACCGTACAAATGTTCCATTGGGGCTATATTTACTTATCACAAGAATCAAGATAAATGAAGCTTTCATGGTTATTTATATGTCTTCCTTCTCGCGTGTCTCACTTATCTCACTATATATGACGATATTTACATGAGTTTGAAATCTAAGCTATTCTTTCGCTTTTAAATCGAAATATTATTTATATAATAATGTCATTAGAAATTAAAATATAGAAGAAGCATTTTTTAACTTTTTATACGTGGCGTATATGTATCATATACGACTAATTTGTTTGTAGTTGTGTCACTAACATTGACGCTAAAGGTCTTCCCTAGAAAAAAAATCATTGTCACCCTGGGCGGGTGTTGTGGTAATTGCAGCGACGTGAAAAGATTGCCGCTGTTTGTTACAATTTAATGCAGTTAGGCTATGGAAAAACTGCTATCTCTCAGTTCCGATAACTTAGAAGCATTTTACGACAAATCGACAAAGTGATGATACATTTAAACTTAAAGAAAAATTTAAGAAAGAAAATCTATACTAATATTATAAAGCGGAAGAGTTTGTCTGTTTGTTTGTTTAAACGCGCTAATCTCAAGATCTACTGGTCCGATTTTAATAATTATTTTTTTGTTGAATAGTCCATTTATAGAAAAAGGCTTTAGGCTATATAACATTACGCTGAGACCAATAGGAGCAAAGGGTCAGTGAGAAATGTTGCAAAAACGGGGAAAATTATTCACATTTGAGGTCTTTCGTCACAAGCGCTGCATAAACGGTTTAAGTTATTCAAAAACTTTGTATTAAAGAATTATTCCTTTTTAATAATAAAAAAAAGTTCGCGACAGTATATGTCTATCTCTCGAGATTTACTCATAATAATATTATTTGTCGAAAAGGCTTGCTACCATTATAATGCGCAAGCAGGCCGCATGGCGGCGGGTGAGGGGGGAGGTGGGCCTCGCCCCACCGCCGTGCTTGCCACTACCACTCGCGAGTGTATCTTTGCGAGGTACCAATATAAATACCATGCTGCGCGGATCAGACGCGTTTTTTCGGTGGCGCTGGAATTGACGTCGGAGTAGTGCAGCACTAGGTTCGTCCGAAAAAAAAAAAATCAGACGCGTGGTCGGCTCTCTACGGAACGGTTGAATACAGCCTGCTTCATTTTAAACGAAAGTAAAAATATAATTTATGCTGGAGTACTTTGACCCAATATTTTAAAAACATTATTTTTTTACATATTATTGAAAAAAAATCTTATTATCGATTTTACAATAACATAAACCAACGTGAGCAATCAAGAAATAATCTCGATAGAGTTTCCGACAACTACGCGATTGAAGTCTCGGTCGGGTACAGCTAGTAATGAATAGAATCTTTTTGGCTTTTTTGTCAGGCCAGCTCGTAAATACTTAATTTTGATATATAAATATTAAGTGTTACGGTGTTTGTCCGGAATGAACATCTAAACTATTAATACAACTTGTGACAATAGTTATTTATATATAAAGAAAAACATTATATATGTTATCTATATTTTGGTGCATGGATTCATTAAGTAAACGAGGATAAATCAATGACAGTAAATTAAATTCATCTCAACAGCTCCAAATTAATTTGCGGTTGTTGATATTGATTGTAATCCCACAGGGTTTGTGATGTGTACACTAATTGATACTCGTATCACATAATTGAAGATATGCATATTATCGCATGTACTACTTAAGATAATCGGGGAGTTTGTCAACATTGTGTATTGAACCAATTATAATTAAATTTCACATACGTAACTCATCAATTGACATTTGTAAACCTAAGGTATGTATTTTATGAAGGTCCTGACATCTTGTCAAAGAATAACACTGAATTGTACTAATAATCTATCAAGCATTAGATAGCGTGATACCGATTTTAAATTAATGAATACATATCAGTAATATTTAGCTGGAATTTTAATTAATACAATAGGATATTCACCTAAAATACTTAGACACTACTAGTACTTAGACATTGAACTTGATATCAATATAATAATAAGGTAACTTTAAAAAAAAATAAAGAAATGATCAATATTTTATTTAAAAAAATTATATACTGAACTTACTTTGTCCCTGTGTCCTAGAGAGTTGAGAGTCCTGAGTTCTAGACTCTTAACTGGTACGGAAATGTATTAATCTATTGGTTCCTATACTTTTTTCATGGCTTGTCTATGAATGAGACCAAATAAAAAGGTTGGACTTTAAAGTTTGAATAGGGCAGCTGATTTTAATTATTCTTACCAGGAAAAAGACCGGGGTGTACAGTCCAAAGGCCGCTAATCCGGCGGCCAGCAGCAAAACTCTCGCCGGCCTCGAATGGAGTGGGCTTAAGTCGATGAGGGGCGGCCTTTTTAAAACCTTTTTTTCTTTCACCTGGTTCAATAACGGAAAATAGGGTAAAGGTACTCTACATATCCATAGAAAATCTATAAATGTGACCATTAGGTCTTAATTACATCTTATTGTGATATTATATTAGTTTTATATAATGGAATTCACGCACGTTTTCTTTTCGATGTAGCTAGACCGCATCTCTTTTTATAATATACAACAATAAGCATCATATTTTTGCAAATTTACTTAAAATTTTAATAAATTACCAATGGTCGCCTGGTGGTCGAAATTCCACCATAATTCATAAAATATAAAATTTTGTAAAAACTCTTTCATCAATTGTTTGGTTTGTATAATAAACATAGTTTCATGCACTTCTCGACATTAACTTTAATTGTGCCCAATTTTACGTTAATCCGGTTCTTAAATAGTTTCTCTTCACCCATTAATTACATTGATGTTTGAAGAAAGCTGTTTAAAGTGTTAAAAACTCGTTTAGCAATTTTAGATATCATTGATTTCAGATTTTATCTTTTATCTTTTATCAGATCATTTAGTCTATTTTATAATGTTTCACAAAGTTATGTCAAAAAAGATTACTACACAAATCTTAAAAGTTTTTTTTTTTAGGAAATGTACGTTTTGTAACAACGTAAACTAGCTCAGTAAAAATACCAAACAAAGAAAACTAAAATGTAAAATATAGACTGTGATCCCTGTAAATGGGCCGGTCTTGAGTACAACGCAGTAACAAGCGCTCCCATAAATACTCCCTAATAGGGGGCGTCTTTTGACGGACTTCCAAAATCGAAAAATTTCAAAGTGAAAAGAGAATCCACCAATTAAATTTAACTTGGCTCTTTGTGTCTTGATTATTTCCCTAATTCTAACTCAAAGCGTATAATTTAAGAGGAAAGATTTTAATTTATTCGTTCATTAAACTGACCTTTCGACGTTGGTTCTTGAGGTGTAAAATGGCCCGCCTTTGCGGATGGTAGAGAGAAGCGCTTCTGTAAACGGCGCTAAGAAAAAACGCTAAAACCAGCACTCCGGTAACTGCTTGCAGACCCAACCGCCACCCTAATTTCCTGCAACAAGATTTCTATAATGATTTTTTTGTTTAGGTTAGAAAGAGAAACGGTTGAAGCGAACTTTATATTGACTTTAATTGTTTTGCAGGAACACATTTAGAGAGTCATGTAGTATTTGTTAAATGGTTATCACGCCATGCACTATTCAAATTTAAATTTATTTATCTCAAGTGTACAATAAAAGTGCTATTGTAAATAACTATAATTTGCTTACTTTTAGAATACTTTTCAAACTATTCATAGCTTGGCACAATATTACCTGCATAAAAGACATTAATCGTTAAATTAATATACGTAACATACGTATATTAAGTAATATTTGGTTAACTTTTTAACGAATGCGTTTAAATAGATTTAACTCTCACAAATTAATTATTTATGTATCGGGAATTATGTAAATGTGCAAGAAGATTTTTCATTCAATTAAAACCGAATCTTGCATAAATGAGGTAGCTTTACGTCTGAAAATAATATAATAATAATAATATTTTATTTTTCTTCTTCACACTTAAGAACTAATTTACAATAACTTATATATATTAAAGTACTTAAATCGAGCGTTAAGTGCGGTGGAGACTGGAGTCAGCTAAGCTTACTAAGCTTAGTTTACTAAAATGGTAATTTTCAAATTACCAGGCCTCCCCACCGGTACTACAGTATATATTTTATATTAGTATTACTTCATATAAAATTAAGAAATTGGGAATCTTTTGTAATTGGGAATCTTTATGGTATTATGAGCACAATAACACAAACACTTGTGTTTTTGTGTGTGGGTGTGTGTGAGTGTATGATTCTGTGTTTTTGTGTGTGCGTGGGTATATGTATTCAATAAGGTTAGTTAATATTGATACTAATAGAAATGATCTACCTATATTATACCTTTATTATTAATTATAATAATATACGCTCACTTGGTTATTTATGTTATTGTAGTATTTCTGTACATTATGTTTAACAATTTTCATTTCAGTTTTGTAGTTTAAAATATTCAGCCATATAGAAACGTCCTTTTTCAGCTCTTTGCTGCTTTTGAAACGATTGACAGAATTTTATGGATTTTATTGAATAGATATCCTCCTGGATAACAAAATAATCTTCTTATCAATGCTGATTTAATGTTCATAAGCTGGCATACATCTGGTTGTCTTCTAAGTAAAAGTAAAAGTAAGTACCTTCTAAATATATGTAAGTTTTCTTACTTTTTCAGCAAAGAGGTAGATGTTTACCTTAAAATTCAAGTTTTGATCAATTTGTACTCCTAGGTATTTTACGCTAAGTACTCGATAAGTACGGTAAGTATTCCTCGCAAGAGCAGATCTCGTCATTTTCAATATACGAACATTAATATTGTCAACCCCAGCTGCACAGTCAGTTCTCAAACTCATGATAAGTCTGTCTACTTCTTCGTAGCGTAGCTAAGAGCGAAAGAGCGGCATGGTGCTAGTTTTGATGTTTTACGATAAACTGGTTGCGGTACAATAGATGCGAGGGTACGATAGTATACCACTGTTTGCAAAGAAAATATTTACATTATTGACTGATGTTTCGGCGTTTGCACAAATTAACAGTAGCTCCCCTGACGTATGTTTTTGCTTATTTAGACTTGTAAATTTTTTTATTACCGACCATAATTGTTTAATATGGTTCTTAGCCCCATTTGTTTGTTCTATTTCATGTTGATGTTTTGCTTTTCTTAACAATTATGTACAAAAGTTTCGGTACCTACTATAAATTAATTTTAAAGTTTCGTTTTTGTCATCATTTTGAAGTTTTAAATTTAGTTTATCTCTGTGTTTTAGACACTTAAGGATCTTCTCCATTCTTGTCATCCATGGCTTTTCATTAAACTGTTTCTTTGATATTTTAATAAGTGCGGTGTTATTATCTATAAATATCGATAAACTATTATTTAGTGTGTGGAATGAGGCCTGAGGGTCCTCCAAGTTAAAGGTCTGATGAGCCATATAATATAATAATATTGGTTGGTATTATATACTATAATTTTGGTTTGGTGTTTGGAATAGTCTACTTTTTGTATAAAAGTTGTTTACTTGACTGCTTTGGTCCCTTTTAAAGAAAGCATCGTTGAGAAATGATCTGTTATGCTAGTTTTTAAGATCAAAGTACAGGCAGATATATTTATTCTGATGTTGTATGCATGCGGAAAGTTGTATGCAGGCATATAACCCATAAATGATAACATCTCTAAATAGCTGTTTCTAATCAGTTTTAAACTAAAATGTTTATATTTATGTCCCCTGCGACTATGACATTTTATATGCTGGATAACTTTAAAAGCAGTTCGTTAAGGGAACTCAAGAATCTATGTATTTGTTTAAAGCCATATGGTCTGTAAATACCCAAAATGACAGTATCACTACCAATTTTTATGATTAGACAATTCGCCCCTATCAGTTCTGGTTCCTCAATTGTCTAATTAAGACCATTATTTATATAGGCCGCGACACGATCATTTTGATTGTAGTGATCGTTAGAGCAGTAACAAGAGTATCCATTAAGACAGGTTAAGTTTGTCATATCGGTCAGCCAGCACTCTGATAACAATATTATATTAATTTGTAAATCAATACGCCTAAGTAAGGTACAAAAGTCAACAAAGTTTTTATTTATGCTGCGTATATTATGATGCAAAAGCTTTATACTATATATTTTATTTAAAATTATATCCCTACACTCTTCAGCCTCACATGTCACTGCCATTGGAAATAGGAAAACTATCTAGATCGTGTAAGACGTCTTTTGTGTTAGCCATTTTTTAAGAAATTCGTAATTGTCTCCAATTAAATATGTATAAAATATAAAATAATAATGAATCATTATTTTTTTAACGTTTGAAGAGATGTATGATGATGATGATGTAAAATAGAAGCTCAAAGCCAAGCTGACTCAGACGGACTGTATCCTAGACAAGTTGTACAAATATTTTTACAGCTTGCTAGACAATTTAGAATGCTAGAAAACCACTGATTTTGGTTAAGGAGATATATTTATCGGCACTACGAACTAAAATATTAAATCTTAGTCGGGATAGAGATGTTATATTTTTATATTTGTTTACGGAACTTTCAAACAGATATTTATGTCACATATCGTTATATCGAGTGTTAGAACAGCATGGATTCTGCGGTTTTACCAGATCAATAATACTAAGCTCGCCTCCATAACATCGAACTGACCTACCATCTTGTTATACCTGTTATACCCTTATATATGAATTTAAAGAACCTACTGGTTCCTTCCATATGTAAATTAAAAAAAAAGTTTATATAATAATTTCGCTACATATATATAGATACAATTGGCTACATATATATACAATAAAATAGCTACATCCTATTACACTGCATTGTTAATGAGGTATTTCTTAGTTGCATATTCCGCTTAATTTTGAGTGTACTTTTATGTTATCTTATGTAGTGCTAGTACTTACCCTACAGCTTCTTTATAAGCTACACTGAAGAGAGCAATTCCCACGCCGCCACCAGCATGGGCGACTAGCTCGACAAACTGGCGTCGCCTGCGAAAGTACGCGCCGAGTACCAATCCAGCAGTCTCTCGAACTAAACCGCATCCAATACCGAGTACTACACCTAATAACAAATTTGTTAACAATAATCTTAGCCATGGTTGTGTACAGGTTTGCCATTTACTCTTATCATTCGGAAATTCAATCTGGTGTATTTAACATATTCTAGAACGAAATTTGATTTAAAAAATAAATGCTCTGGTTTTAGAAACACCCATTCCTATCTCTGTATCTAGAACTTTTAATATATGAAATAAATAAACCTACAAAATAAGTCTATTATTTCAATAATTATACAGAATAAAGTTAAAACTACTCATATTTTAGACTCACATTCAAGACACACAGAACGTGAGTACGTTACACGACAAAATAAAACGAAAACGTTTTAATTTATCGGGCGTTTCGGTCTCCTTGTTATGCAGGTTTTCAAGATAATTAAAATGCAAAAAGTACAATTACCCGCATTCTAACTCCGTTAAAGTAGTTTTAGTTATCCTCAATAATTGTACGATGATTAAAATTTTAAATATTCGTGGTAAAATGCTACTACTGTATTTGAAAGGCAAATTCAACTCATGAAACTTCCGCTGTTTGTATTTGGTGTAGAGTTCCCATCGTTCTAAGCAAACTTTAACCTGGATCTCTCAAACCGTTAGTGGAAAAACAACTAGTTTCAATGTTTCGCCTTGTTTAAAAGAACTTGAAAAGACAATACGAAGAGATTACGGATCTCAACCAAGGAGTTTGCTACCTTTTTCCAAGCTACTTTTTGTGTATTCAATTCTTAGAGTTTTATCTTCGAGAAAATTATTTAGGTTAAAACTTTCTGTTTGATACAGATAACTCTAAGAATGATTCAAAATATCGAAGATTTTATTTGCAGATGAATAAAACTAGTAAAATTTTTAGGATTTACATAAAACAAAAGATAAAATTGCAAGTCGAAAGTAATAAAACATAAAAAAATTAGATACACAGTCCAATAACCAAACTTTCTTTATGGGACTTACCATAACTGAGCAAGGTTTGGTGTAGTTGAGTCGCGAAGGAAGTGAAGAGACATGCCAGAGGCAATAATAAGCCTCCTAAAAGTGCCATCAGCCTGGGGGATTTTTTTCGACCCGCGACTAGAGCACCAGCAGCACGAGATACCCCGACACAAATTGCTCCTGCCCAAACTGGATGAGGAAAATATAATATTATTAAAATATATTTACCATGTAATTACTAACAAGTAAAACAATCGCAATTCTGCTCACAGCTAAACCAATCTGATCTAAACGGTCCACCTGATGAAAAAGCGTTACCGGACCTTATACGAATTCGTATAAGATAAACAAGGATATATGAAAGGATATAATTAGTTTATCGCTTACCTTTCGAGCTGAGGATAGTATACTAGTATTGGAGATAGTTACAGTAACTTGACTCTCACTCTCAACCTTCATACCGGAACAGAACAATGAGATTACTGTTATCGTGATAGAAATAAGTGGCAGTGAACTATATATTCTAATTACCTTTGTATATATTCTAATTACTTAAGTATATAAGTCAAATATAAGTTGGCTTAGTTAGAGAACTTCAAGTTACAGTAAGTACATGTACGTTACATGTATGTTGATGACTTAACTTCTTCAGAGTGTAAATATGTCACAAATGTTTTAATAGCGTTACAAATAATTACAAATGCTCAACAACTATATATACGAAGTATAAAAATACACGTAGATTTTTTTTTAATTAACGTCAAAGGTTCTATGCTTAAAAAAGTGCTAAATTATATTTAAAGCCCCGCCTGATGCCTGAGACAAGTTGATTTTTTTCTAGTGAATATTATCTTCTTTTTATTTAACAAATTTTACCACGCATTTTTTTAAGGAATTAAACCATATATATTTTACCTACTGCATAAACATCAGTTTCAGTGTCACCGTGGCATAAAGGCTATGTCGTTCTTTTTATGAGTAACCTTATGCCTGCGCAGTTCTAAGGCATACCCGAAAACATTTCTCGGGTGTATCTCAGTGTGTTCGGTGTGTCTCAGTGTTTTCGGGTGTAGGAAGCCTCATTAAGGGTCATGCGACGAATCGACGCCACACGACATGCGACGACTGAACGAAACCGGCGGCAACACTCAAGTACCGTCTCTGACTCGGACCTCGGCTTGAGTGGCCGAGTAGGCTACAAAACCGAAAAAGGCTTGTACCTCTGCCTGAACTAGTGAAGGCGTATGGGTAAAAAAGGC
The DNA here is from genome assembly GCA_020976665.1 of Heortia vitessoides. Lineage (NCBI taxonomy): Eukaryota > Metazoa > Arthropoda > Insecta > Lepidoptera > Crambidae > Heortia > Heortia vitessoides. The sequence continues at coordinate 8,986,226 of JACJUM010005601.1, read as the reverse complement.
CGTAATGGCATCGGAGGGATGGGGGTGGGGGAGTCTACCAGAAAAAGTAAGAACTCTTCATGATGGATAAGTATGTATTTCTACGTGGAGCTTCTGTTACTTATTTTAAAAATCGTGTTCTTGCTTTTGCTTCGGTTTATTTTGCAAATGGAATTCTATTTATTATGGTATGACGATCCTTTGTCTAGCTAAGTATAACGTTGCTAGCTGTCATTAGTAGCTTACAAAGTGCCTGATTCAATATTATTTTATGTCCATTCTTGGCGAGCACATTAATTGGCCCTGAGTACCGCCATTGAAATACCCCGCAAAACACATTAGACTCAATGTGAGACAGCGGCAATTTGGGGAGTATACTGTGCTGCTGGGTTTCACTTAACACAATTACCTACGTCGGAAACTCGCTGCATTATAAGTATTGTCGTGTACGTTCACAATTGTTATTGTGAAGGTTGATAGTCATTTGTTTATTGTCATTATTTCTACGTCGCGTACGCGTATGTGAATGCCTTATTTTAAAGAATTATGAACAGTTGTTTATATGCAATTTGTTGTTTTGTATGTTTTCAGAGGCTTGATTTTAAATTTTCTCAAAAGTCTACTGGTGTCCGTTCAGAATTGACTACCAATTCATTTTTTTTTTAATTTACTGGATTGTCAAGTTGTGTATTTTCTAAGAGAATTTATTCTCCTAATGAGAATACTTATGAATTTTCCATGGGCGGTCGGTTATTTACTTGGTCGACAGGCAACTATATAGTCCGCGTAATAATCACCGCAGCTTATATAAGCTCATAATATCACAAAGATATCAATCACGCATTGCTAACCTTATGACTAAGAAATTATTTCACATTACCTAGTAATTTCACCACCACTTTTATCCTTCAAACAAGAAAACAACAATGCGAATACTGCTATTTGCCGGTTGAAATAGGTGAGAGTGAGGTACCAAAGCCGACGATCTTTGTATAAGGTCTACCTCGTGTGTAATTGTCTAATTTATACAACATGCAAGTCATCCGTATGACAGAACCGATATAATAAACTACTTGTTTTGTCTAGGTCGTTCACCCGGCTTATACCTTAAAAGTGTAAGCATCAGTAGCGGCAGGTATTATCGATGAACTAAAGCTTGCTAAGTAACGAATTGTACCGCATAGACCAGAGAGGTGTCGGACATGTCATTGCCTCGTGTCTCAATGGTATGGTACTACTCACGGTAATCACCGTTTGAGACTTGGGATTTGCCGATTTTCTCTTTCCGAGGAGATGCTGGGGCTACAAGTCTCGTTCTTCACTTGCATTAACATATATCATCTGAGGTTTCTATGAAACTACTGGGTTACCAAGCATTCATGTTAGGGACAAATGGTTTTTCAGCTGTCAATGATAGTCCATAATGAAGTAAAACGATTCCATTAATTAGCTTAACGCCCATCGATAATACTAGATAAGTAAAGCTATAATGTTAACATTACATAGAGAGGTGCGACATAAAATGTGACATCGAACAGAATGTCACATACTACTAATATTTTAAGCAGAAGCATTTTCACTTTTAATAACTAGATAAAATAAATACTTTTGGATACATTTTCCTTTAATGCATTGCAGAATGTCAAATCCAAGGTACAAATAGTTGTCTGAGGTTCAATATTGATGTGGATTAAACCATACTAAATAAATATTGAAGTTATGAACGCGCATCTTCAGATTGTTTACCGAACGTAACTTACCTCGTTAAGTTACGTTCGTCGCTAAATTCTAATATCTCGGCTAAAGCAAACCTGACAGAGTTATGCTTCGACGCCCCTCCTCCTCGGCTGACAACAAAGACCGGTCTCATAACCGAAATTACTTCTTCCTCTTAATATTCAACCCAGGTCGTGAATCTCAGAGAATTAATTCAATAAATCAGGGTAGCCACAAATACCGGTGACTAGCAAAGTTCATTTGCTTAATATCCAATCTTAAATTTAACTTGTCAAAACATGGACTGATAACGTAAATTACTTTGTTAAATTGAATTATGTTTAACAATATGATTTACACGGTTCGAAAGAACCACTGATAAATTGGATAGGCGGAGATATTAAATTGCTTTTTCGAGGTGCTAAAATTGAAATTTGTTAGCGGAATGCTTTAAATAAAAACATTAATGCTTTCATTTGGTATTGTACAAAAAGTTTCCTTGGTTGTTTGTTTATTTAAGTGTTTCCGGAGGGCTGCCGTTGATAGATTACTTTCCGAGGCGCAGTTTCCGTCGCCGGCCTACGCTTTTGGAATTGTTTTCTTTCTCAGGAGCACGTCCCACTAATACATGTCATAGTGTCTTGTCAGTATCCTGTTGTATTATTTCTGACAATGAAATAAATAAGACCAGACAAAACCAAAGCTTTGCATAAGACAAACGAAGTAAGTGCTCAATTAATTAACGTTTCTGCTTTTTAAGATGATAATAATCTTTGCTTTCTGTTTCTATATTAAGGATTTTAAATTAATATTAACAAAAAATGCACTGTGTCTACGCAGTTCATGAAATTATGAATGTGCAATACATAAGTTGAGGAGGATTCTCATGATGCTTCAGGTATTTTCTGCGATTTGTCCAAGGCATTTGGTTGCATGCACCACGAAACATTGATTAGAAAATAACACCATTATGCACAAAAAATATCTTAAGCTTAACAGCTTAAGTTTGATAGAATCTTATCACAAAGATAAAATACAAAAGGTGGATGTGAATGCTTAACGTTCACTTAGGTCAATGGTTACAATGGATTTACGACGAGGCTTAATATTAGGACCATATCTGTTCCTTATTTATATAAATGATTCACCCCATCTTGCAGACCGCAGCGATACAGTATTCTTTGTAGATGATACCTCACTTTGATTCAAAGTTAAACGTTAACAGATTACCTATGACTATGAAAACAATGTTATATGGAAAGTAGTGAATTAGTTGACGTAAATAACTTGTTACTTAATGAAAATAAGACTAAATGTAAAAAGTTTGTAACATCTAATGTCATGGAATCTAATTCTACTATAGTTATAAAGAACAAGGAACTAGATACGATAAATATAGTATTTCTTGGTATAACACTAGGCTCATATCTTGACAATAGGCTGAGTTCTGCAGCTTTTGCAATGTATAACATCCGCAAAATTACAGATATTGAAACAACTTGTTTAGTTTGTTTTGGTTACTTTCATAGCATTATGTCTAATGGTATATTGTGAGGTGATGCAGCTGATGTTAACACAATATTTTAAATAACAGAAATTTAAAGAAATTAATGTAATGATTTGATTTTGTCAATATGTTTACGAAAACATTTTGTATGTCATTTTGTTTCCAAAAAAAACATAGAAAACTTTAGGAAAAAAACGTGATATGCATAATGATAATGCAAAAAATAAACATAGCTCTTGCAGCTCATTCACGGGCAATTATGTGAGATTTTTCAATAAAATTATAAGTAAGACAACATTTTTGCCTGCCTTTGAATAAATTTAAGAAATATGTTTTAAAATAAGCTCATCTCTATAGCTTAATATTGCGTTAAAGATTATGTCAACGATAAAACTGCTTTAACCCCTAGTTTTGAGACAATGGTTTGAGAGCACCGACGCCAGCAGGGGTTTTATTACCGCCAACTACAACATAGGTCGTGTTGGTAGAATTTTTATCACCATCAGTTTTTTTCACAGGTTCCTTTCTGGTGGGTCGCGCAATAAACCTACAGTAAAATTAGTTTTAAGACTCGTTTGGTGCCGGCAGATTAGTTTAAGGTAGGCCTATTGAAATTATCTGTGTTATGACTTATGATCCCTTAAGTCATCAGGGTAGTCTGTATTATATATAACTATGAATAAAATTACTTGTTTATTGAAAACATTTATGTACTTGTTATTACTTATTTTATTAACGATTTAATAGTGCTTGTAACTGCCTACTTGAATAAAGTATATTAGATACTATATATTATATATCTATTATGATAAATTTGAGATAAATATTTGTTACATAATTTTAGAAAATAATTAGCACTTAATTGCTATTAACATATAAAGAGTGTTTTTGTATTGTTTGTTTCTTTGTTGGAATTTGTACAAGATACCAACATTAATGGAAGCGTCTTCCATTGATGACAAAGTTAACATTCTTAACTCTTCTGTGTTACAACTTTGACTCTTCCTTAACCTGGGATACACATGTTAATGAAATCAGCAGTAAGGTTACTGGAACGCTTTGTGCTCTCTATCGATTAAAATATTTTCTTCCTACTAAAACCAAAACCCTTCTTATTCAATCCTTGGTTTTACCCATAATTGACTATGGTGACGTGTGCTGCACTAATATCTCTCAAGAACTCCTTAATAAATTGGATTGTCTATTAAACAACTGTCTTCGTTTCATTTTCGGTTTGCGTAAATACGATCATATTTCCCATTACCGTTCTCTTCTCGGCTGCTTCCCATTCGAAAACGTCGCAAAATTAGAGTTCTAACCACACTTTTTTCAATACTTTTTGATCCGTACGCACCAATTTACTTACGAACAGATTCCAATTCCTATCTTCCTCTCACGAACGTAATCTCCGTTCTTTTAATACTCTTTCGCTCTTAACTCCTTCTCATCACTCTGGTTTTTTGACAAACTCTTTTACAGTGACAGCTATACGACTCTGGAACGAGTTTCCGTTGAATATTAAGCAATCCCCAAACAAATTTAACCTGAAACGCTGTCTTCGTACTTTATTTACTGATGCTGCTTCTCTAACTTTATAACCCT
>JACJUM010005601.1:8938988-8981022 GCA_020976665.1 Heortia vitessoides | reverse complement strand
TAAATAAATAAATAAATACCTTGATCTGTTAACACACTGTTGGTACTTATAGTGCTGGTCTAGTTGAAAAGAAAATAATCATAAAATAAATGGAACTAAACCACGACGCCTCTGCCAAATACATCTTAAACTCAGTTTTGGAAAATTCCGTTTTTATTAAGAAGTCAAGTTTTTATTATCACAAAATTTCTCAGACAGATTGCGTGAAAAGAAAAATCAACTATTCTACGTAAACGATAAATATGGTTGTACTACGTGACGTAATGTGCTATAAAATTAAAAATATGGGTGCCTAGCAAATTTAGGCACAGAAAAAATATTTTTGAGTAAACTTGCACTGCATCAAAACAGTATTGTAGTTTAGCACATGTTAAAAAGATATAACTGTATTTTTTTTAATATCATAATTAACTAAAACGCAAATTAAATATGCACGATCTTACCGGCGTGGTCTGCTGTGGGTCCGAGATGCCGAAGTGCGTACACATGAAGAGCACCGTAGGCCAACTGCAGGCCAGTCGACAACAGATGTGCTAGGAATGCGGCCCCGCATACGATCCATCTGTTTTAAATACCACAGTTCACAAATATTACACACTTTATGCAAAAAGGTCTCCATTAAAAATACAAATTAAATCAAGATTGCACGTTTCCTGTAAATGAGAATCAAAAATAATTATATTTACAGCATTTTGCAATTCTCGCGACGATTTAAATTGCATTGTGAATTAATGACGCAAATAATTTGTCACATAAATGAATGACACGAGCAATGCAGAATGCCACGTAGCCATATTCAGTACGGGCTGATATGAAAAACGTATAATTTCAACAAGTATTTAAAACAGCCATTAAACATTTACTCTTTAACCGAATGTAAAATTTAGATTCTGGTCATAAAAATTAAAACATTTTTATCGTCGTAACGTCCTACGTCTGCAACGTTTCCGTTTTTGTATAAGTTGATCTGTAGCTGCGTATACATTAAAATATTAAAAATGCGATAATTCCGGATTTGAGTAATGCTAAGATATTTGTGTTGAATGCTAATTTTATAACATTCACGCGTTCCCTATTCATATTTAAATAACTAGTTAACGACTTTGTAACTCGGTTTATTTAACATATTTAATTATTTATTTCGATTACCTGCCGGGATTTTTTAAGTTTCACAAAACTTAGATAATAAAGAGCTTATAGTATTAGATCGTATTGCAAACAACTTCTCTTTTGAAATTGGAGTGTTTTTTATTTCATTTGCTTTAAGAAGCATTCATGAATTAAAATGTTATTATTTAACAAGTAATCAATAGGTTCGTCGGATTACTACTAAAATCTGGGTTGATATTAAAGTAATTTGTTCGCTCTTATCGTACTCCTTCAGGCAGAATCGTGAATAATCAGCCGTAATTATCCCCCAGGTAACATGTTACAACTTGTTTTACGAGTATTTTAGAGATATTTCAAGGAGTTTTGGCTTGATGACGATATTTGTAAGTCAAGTTGCACGTCTCAGGCCTTGGGGGAAACTTGAGATCGTGTTCACACGTCCCGGTGCTTGTCAAAACATTTATCTGTCATTGTAGATAGATTAGGATGTGCCGTATTACATCATGCAACACAACATGTTATATGTTACGTGCTAAACGAGTTAGATTTTTAACCAACTCAGGTGGTTGCTAAAGCGGTACTTACATTAAAAAAATATTATAACTTATTAGGCTAGAAAACTTAAAAGGGGTAATTTTAGTAAAAAATACGGTATACTAAATTCTAAAACCATTCGAAATTAAATGAAACGTTATGATATTTTATATGAAACATGTAATGTTAAAAAGACCATGTTTCAATGCTTTCTAGCTAATGTAGAAATGTAGAAGAAATTAACGAAACATAGATACAGAATGTTTATAACAATCGTAATATTCATTTAATATACTAAGATATATTTCTTTTACTAACTCACGTTAAACATCGTTTAGCAATACTAAATGTGGAGATAACTATACTAGAGTATCTTACTAACATTAAACCTGATCTCTGATTAGATAGTGCTGCTATGTCTGAAGTATAAAGTTAAGCTGCGGTATCTACCGCACGTTGACTTTCTTTAACACCAACTAATGTACTAAATGAGGATTTTCATTGAATCTGGCTTTTGGTTTTAATGCTTGTGTTTTCCGTAACAGCAGAGAAATGTCAGAAAAATTACTGGAAGATAATTATAACGCTAATTAATTTGTGATAAGTATATAGCTTTATACGTTAAATCTGCCTTTCACCATTGTCATTCATCACACAAAGTTGTCTGTGCTACTGCTAAAACGAGCCTTTTGAGAGTTCTGTGCAATCAAACTAGTAAGGCAATCTCAAGGAAAACTTATCGACATAATCTTTTTAATAGCTACGCGATAAATATATAATAAAGATAAAGGCAATTTTGTATTGTTTATTAATGGGAAACGGATGCAAGTTTTCTTTTCTACAAACTCATTTCTAACGTATCATTTGAACACTACAAAACTGTTTCATCTCATCATCTCTTGCGGAAGGAAGCTATGTCCTTAATAATACTGTAAAGTAATTTAAAAAAATTCTTGCAGGTATAACAATTTTAGAAAATTCTTTATTCGAATTGATGTAGATGAGGTGAACAATATTAAAAATGCCCATTCTTTTATCTCATTTAATGCTTTTTGTACTTATACAAAATCTAAATTACAAAAATGACCACGTGACTTGGCCATTAAAAAGTTTTAATGGTTACTTTAGAAAATTATAAAACTCTTGATGTCGAAGTTGAACAAACTCATTGGTTACAGTTATCAAATGTTTAATATACCGTTAGTAATCGCCTATTAAAAAATTGGTTTCTGGACAAAAGGCTTATAACGGCTTTTCATTTCACTTAGTATGTACAGCTAATTTAATCAGTACAGCAAAAACAATGTTAATTTTTAATTACTTATAATGATGCTTTGACATTCAATTTGATAAAAATCTACGAAAGGATGGCTAGAGTTTGCACATATTTAATTGTAATTACCATAATTTCTTACCTTAGTAATGCTAGGATTGTGTAAAATCCATGTCCTAAGAATGTAATAAAGGACTATTACCTGATACCGTGTTAATATCAACATCATCATCATACCGGCTATTGAAAGTCCATTGCTGGACATAGGCCTCCCCAAGAAAAGGGGAATGTTACCCATAATTGCCGCGCTGGGCAAGCGTGTTGGCAATTGCAGAGCGCAGCTTGCGCGATGGGGAAGCTACTGCCCACCCCCGCCCTGTGCATTTGAGCTACAATGTTTTATATGGATATACCGCCATCTCTCGGTACCTTAGTTGCCTCTTACGACACTTTGTACAGGGTTTATTTTTGGTTAGAGCGGTGTTTGTTAGCACTTCTAAAGAGAATACGAACCCTTGCCTCCCGAAGAGCGTGGCTATGTTTCGTGTATAGCATTCAATAATTTACATACCTTACAGTTATGTATGAAGGACCAGATGGATCAGATTTTACAGATACCAAGTAACGAAATACACTGCATGGACTGCAGTCCAATCCCTCTAGTCCAGAGAGATACCAAAGCTGTAAAGTAGTCGTAGTTGCAATGAACTACTTACAATATAAATATTTTGAGTCACCGGACAAGCTGATTCCCTCACTTCCCGAAGAGCTGTCATGCACTCTCATATCCGATGATCTTGCACACAGACTCATGGCACTTCTAGCTATAGGGTGCTGGGGTGGTGGAGTAAACCAGCCCCACTAATTACCTGAAGGGGACTTGGATCTGATATTCATCGTTCGCAATATACCCAATGGCACTACTAGACTGGAGGTTACTGAAGAGTTAAAGTTTATCGGATTAGTGGAATAATCTGGGATCGGCGTTCTAGAGCTTTTTAGTTCGTGATGTGAATAAGTTACTTTACCCCCATCCACCTTCCGGGTAGAAGTGGTGCTTGATGGCGCGCGTGTCAAGCTCGCGTCGGCGGAGGGCGGGCACGGTGCGGTGCAGGGAGCGTAGCTCGCGCTCCCGGAGTGCTCCGCCAGTCGATTCCTCCTCGCCATCCGGCCATCCATCTGCAATAACGTTCTTATTTATATACATGAATATGGACCAGTCTAGTTTCTCTTCATGGTAGTATTAGAACTTTGATCTTTTGTTCGATACTAAACAAGAGGAACAGGATTTATTAATGGATGGACTTTTGTTTTGTTTCCATACAATTTCTGGAATTGAGTGTTGATTATATCGTTTAGATTTATCCATATGGTTTAAATAAAACATAATTTCTTAAATTAAATTATTGATGTTTGAAACTATCCAAGAACCACCCAAGACATGTTAAAAATATATGTCATGCAGAAATCTTGTCGCGAACGTATTAATAAGACTGAGGATACACATTTCATGTCTCGTGTTTTATTTCACAGACAACAGCCATGAGTCATATTTATGTGTACAAAAAAAGGATTTAATTAAACCTTTTTCTTCGAAGGTCTGCGGTGTCAGTAGACAAATAACATTCAAACAACTCTGGGATTGATATTAAATTGAAAATACAATCTATAATTATATCTATACAATGTAGAATACAATCTAATCATACAATACAAGAACTTGTGTACTTAGGTATAGATATTTATACTTTCTTCTATCTTGAATAAAATCTGATCAACGTCTAATACGTTCAATAGATTTTAATGTTCTTCTTGTGAAATCAGTAAGAAGATATAAACCGAAAGGAACAGCCAAACATGGCGTTAATAATTAAAGTGGCGGTGAAATGGACTGAAGCGCTACTTACTCATTCCGTGTGTTTAACAATAGGATACCTTCCTGTTTCCTTCAAGGGTGGGTCAATTCACTTCGACATTTCATTCAACATTATATTTTTAATATAATTAAGACGCGAGGTACCGATGTAACCGTGAGGCATCGGCAGAGAAGAATAGTAGAATAGTACCTCTCTCTGTATCAGGTGTCTAAGGTATGAGGCAACCAAGGTACCAGAACCGATAGATGGCAATATATCCACCCGAATCAAAGCTCAAATGCACAGGACGAAGATGGACAGCAGCATCTACACCGCGAAAGCTGCGCTTTGTGATACGTTTGCCGAGCGCGGCAATTATGTGCTCCATTCTCCCTTTTTTGGGAAGGCCTATATCCAGCAGTGGACTTCTAATGGCTGGTATGATGATGATTACGCGAGCTTTTTATTATTTCCAAAAATAATTATTTAGACCTAAAAAACACCTAACGTTATTATTTTGGTTCCATAAACTTAGCTACGCCATATACGATATTATAGAATCGCATGGTAAAACATTTAATGAGGATTTAGATTTTCATAAAAGTGTTATGGACTTACTATAAGTTGAATATGTAACAAACCTTGTTAAGCGAATGCTGATACATATGTATTTGAGATTAAGCTAATAGCTCTCATATGTGTAATGCATTATCCGATAAATCTTAACAGAATCCTACCAAATGTATGCAATGTTAATGGGTTGGTTGAGCTTATCCGTATTACTCTGACGCTCACGCACACATATTACCTATCTACCAAATTCGTGACTTCACAACATTAGCTCGAACATAAATCTTCTCCAACAAAAACAAACAGGGATTTTAATGTAAGGGTTGGCGTTACAGTCTTGCCCTCGTAAGTGGCCATCTTTCACAAGAAGAATATCCGCAAGCTCGAAGGTCACGGTGATAAAACTTTAGCCAGTTTTTCCTCCAGTCAGTGAAAACTGCCGATATTACTTTTATTCTTTGTACGTAATTAAAACATCAGTAAAACTCCCATATAGTTCTAAAAAATTTAAAACTTCAAGTCAAAGTGTGTGTTTCTTTTGCTTACCTGGTGACTCAAGATTAAATAAATCTAACATGTAAACGTTAGGGAAGGACATTATCTATTTTTATCTTCACGAAAGTTCCCATGGAACGTAATATATAAAGAGAAAAATACACGCGCACAGTAGTCACAGACTGAATTCTAGTTCTAGATATAAATAAAAAGCAGGTAACACAAAATGAATTCTTAAAAATAGTTAGGTGTTAGATGATTAGTAAATACAATAAATAGATGATGCTCAGTGCAATAGAAATTATACCCACAAATTGGAATACCACATTCAAGGATCTCAAATTCGTTATGCGAAAAATCCTTACGGACAGCTTGGGACATGAAAATTGCATTAAGCAACGGAATTCCCTTCTACTTTTCTTTTTCTTTAAAACTCCGGAAAAATTTTGTGAAATTCCATGATACAAAATATGGATCCTTTAAAAATAGAGGAGCACAGTGGCCGACCAACGTGAACTCGTATCTCTCTGACAATTAACATTACACTGAGATTCCGTCCAGTTTGTGGTTTTTGCGTCCGAGAGATGTGGGGGAGTGTATTAAGCTTGACGTAGTAAAGGATAACGTTTTCATGCCTCAGTTAATTTAAGTTTCCCAAAATTAGATCTCATATATAGCGGAAGGGTATACCCGAGTTGAAAATAAATTTGCTTGGTCATAATAGTCTTTAATGGTATTTATTTTTCAAACAATGTACTTATATAATTGATTCTAATAATTAAATAACGTGGGTACAATTACCCGTATTTTACTTAATTCAAGCATTTGAATTACGAGTTTGTGGATTGATTTTGGTTTATATATTATAAAATGGTCATTTTGTAATTCTTTATCTATTATAAGGTTTGATTTCTAGTTAATATTGTATATTTTAGAAAATAAGTTATTTACAATGAAATAATTATGTGCTTGGTGGAATAAAATATTACAACAACACTTACCAATAATACTCGTATATATGCAATAGGATAATGAGTTAATAATCTGTCTGTAACGCATTCACGCTATGCTACGCGTGTTCTGTAAAAGTAATTTGTATTTATCATGCATAGTTTCATGAAACAGGATTAATAGTTATTTATAAAAACTGTAACTGGCTCAATATCACCCATCACTATGCATAGCATCCAAAATTGGCTGGCTCAATTGATTTCTAGTCTAGCAAATCACACAACTGGTTATGAAGTTTGTATTTTGTATGTTATAACTTTAATTGAATTTGGTGTTATGGTGTGGTGGACCATATTCATGTTTCAGTTACAAACATAGCTGTTACAAATTTGAAATCATTATTTTATTTGATTTCTGGAAAATATATTTGACTAACTACGATTATAATTATTTTTAACGGTTAGTAAACTAAACTTAAAAACTATCATTACGTCTTGGTAATATACAATATTATTATGAATTATAGAAATAATGTGTGATCAAATTATTCATGTTCGATGTAAATATGCTAGTGATATAAGATGGAGAGTAAGTAGAGGAGCACGCCTATCCCCAATTTAGTCAAAGTACAGTATTTAGCACTCGTTGAAAAGTTTCTACCACACAATAATATTCTACTATAGTATAGTGGGCAAATTCACCAATAAACCACCACAGAAAAAGACCAAAGGTTCCTTTAGGATACTTTTAACTATGAACGTTGAACTTGTTTTGAGAAGTTAAGATCTGTAGAATATCTAATGGATCAAGCCTGCCCAGTTTACCAAAAAAGTGTCGATAGAACTTTATGTCTAACTTACAATACCCGCAAAGCGACATTGTTATGTTTAGGACAGATGAATATATGTAGTTACTAAAATAGACGGTGCAAAGAGTGTCCACCTTCAGGTCTCCAAGGTGGGATGGTAAATTGATGGGACAGATCTAACGGAGTGTAATAGGGTGAGCTTATTTTGTTACTATCATATGCATAAGAACTAATCAATCAATGAATTGCTATATTAAAAACACATAAGAAACCGAGTACATGCAAGCAAGACAAGGCATATAACCACCAAGTGTGCCAGACGTTATCAGCTAAGCTACAGTATCTATGTGTGATGAGCCCGATGGTGCATTTAGTGTGAATCATATACATATCTTGTATGCTAAGTGGATTATCTTAAGTTCGGTCACCGCCCAGGAGAAACATTTATGTCATGAAAATTTGTGCTTTACTTGCGAACACCCAGATGTGGTCAAGTTTTTCTATATGTTAGCAAGCAACAAGCAGGGCTAATTGTAAGCGTTACAGAAATATAATCACGAAACTTGAGACGTGAGACACATAATATGTTTCCTTTTTCGCACAATTATTGCTGTTTGGTGGTAGAAATTAAAAGAAAAAAGGTTTTCATGCGCAATCAATACTATAATTGAAGTAATTTAAGCCGCTCAGGCACTCATTTATATGGTTAAATATTATTTTTACCATAGTGAGGAAGGCAGTTGTACGAGGTGGAGAGGGGATGTCGGCAGCGGCAGCGCGGGGCAGGGGCGCGGGGCGGCGGCGGCGGCGATGCCGACGGCGAGGGCGACCACCAGCCCGGCTCCATCAGCCGGCCATGGTACCCGCACCCGCACCCGCACCCGCGCCCGCGCTACCTGCGAATACAATGACATTAAAGCGTTAGATACTTATAAAAATATGTTTAACGATTCCGTGAAATAGTAAGCAATTATTGTTGCCTCCAGAGTTATAATTTCGTCTTAGGTGTTAAACAAAAACCTTTTGGTAATGTAAAAATGAATCTTTCATCAAATCTTACTGTTTGATTTTTCCTGTTAAACTCAGACCGTATACTTGGGTTAAACTTGCATAAAGCATTTATTTTGTGTTACGCTTAGTTCACTTTCGCTACAAATTTCGGCTACCTATGCTACTTTGGATCAGCATATTAGGAATAAGTGTGTTTTGTCATTAATAATACGAATGTGGTAAAACGGTAACAGACAGAAACGAATATTTTCAAGGATATAGAATTAGAAGTACTTTTTCATAAAACCTCATAAAACAGAGTTACTCCTCCGACATCATTAATTGTTTACGACAAGATATGAAAAATTTTAGAGACTAAAGCGGTAATTGGTTCAAAAACAGTTTATAAAGGCTTTTCAGTTTTCAGTCACATCTCGGATGAAAAGAGAAAATATTTAACGAGTTCTCCGTTTTCAAATTCAATCAAGTATAAAAATACACATGAAACATTTTACGGGATGGTGAGATTACTGTTAATGGACTTTTGGATTTCTTAGTACGTCTATGACTATCAGTTATAAAAAAGTGTCATAATAATTTATTACTTAGCACTCTCTCGCAAATATAATATCAATACAAATGCCTGATTTGTTTTGACAAGTTTCAAGTATGAAATGATCTCATTGGTATTCATTACAGTTCAAAAAGTTTATTGAATAAATAAATTTTTGGAGATGAAATTTGGTCGAAGGTCACATTAAAATTTGACACAAATCCGAAGATATCAAAGGAAATATTCTTTTGTATAAATTCAGTACTTTTATTACAAGTATTTATTATATTTATGTATCTTTTTTATTTTATTAACCGTATATTAGACGTTGCACATCCACCACTAGACAAAGGCTTTAAAGGTGATTTCCAGTAGGACCGGTTGTATGCAACCTGTATCCAGCGTAATTTAGCGAATCAATTCAGAATATCTGTCCACTTTGAAACGTTTGGTAAACGTTCTGCGCTTCTCATTCTGCGGTCCTCAAATTCATAACCTTACGGCTCCACCTTCAAAATGGCTAATAAGGCTCAAAGTGAGAGACATATGTTACATTGGTCGAAGAATTTGGACTTGAGACACTGACGTATGTCGGACAAGAAGATATTTCACAATTTTCCATACACTGCCCAGCTGAGTTGGATTTAGCAATTTGCCTTTTCCTTAAAGTTGGACTTACCTAGTTGGACCATTATACATTAAATACCAATAAATATAATTGAGATGCTCCTTTGCCGTTTTAACCGTAAGACGCTCAAACTTTATGGAGCGAAGAGAGGAAATATCGAACCTACACGAGCAAACGATGGGTCCAGTGTCCATGTGTCCGAACTCGGTTAATCGCCGGTGTTCGGTGTTGCGTACAATTTTCCGCCTCTTTCCGTCTATGGACAAAGCAAGATTAATAGCGCCATTGCCTTACGGTTAAAGTACGAGGATACCAAGAAGAAAGAGAATGTGTTGATTTAGGGGATTACAGAATTGGATATTCCCCCCGCAATATGGCGTCGGTAAGTATCCAGTTTCGGCGGTGCGTTTCCTTAGATTAACTTAAAATATTCAAGAGGACTTTGCAAACTCAATTTTTGACTTTTAGGAAGACTTTAGTAAGTAAATTTTTTATTGTAAGTAATATGTTAAAGAGAGTTAGAAAGGAAAATAAATATATAAATACTAATTCGTTACATAGGTATTTAAACTTCAGTTAAATTTTATTTAAAATGAAAACCTACCCTTAGTGTGATTATACAACAGGAAAAATCCGACAGAAACATCTGTTGGATTTTTCCCTTTTGCATAATCTTACGAAGAAAAAAAATTTAATTGTCAGATATAATTTTATTAACCTAGTGAAATCGAAAAATATAAGCATTTACAATATATTTTTTATACATGTAAAATTCACATTACTCATCATAGGATAATCAAAGTTGTCTAAAGTCTGTTTCGTCTTTCTTAAATTAGATCAGATATAAGTTATTGGATAGAATCGGGTACATTTATTTCTTATTGTTATAAGTAAATAAACAAAGGCCTTATTCTGCATTCGCGCCTACATCCGCGTAGTGTTTGTTAGAAAAAGAAAATAGGTTTGTTGGTATAGAGGATTACGAAATTGGATATCCATCCCATCTGCAATGTGGGTACAATATTTGTTTTCCTGAAAAATTGCTTTTTTCTCCCATTTTGTTTTCGTTATTGGTTTTCGTTTATTTACTCACCATATTGGCTTATCGTTACCAATCTACCGTAAAACTTTAATTGTGAAAGTATCTTGAAAGTGTATCACTGCTAGGTATGCCATGTAAGAAGAATATGCCCAGATACTTTATAATTATTTACGTCAAATGGAAAAACCATTATAATTTAATATTTTCAAAAAAATTTATAATTATTTGAGTTAGTAGTGTAATGTTAAATATGATACATATGAAAAATCCAAATAAATACATGGTATAGTTTACTACTCATATTCATCATCATTGTCATCATCATATCAGAAATTGAATGTCTACTGCTGGATATAGGCCTCTCCAAGGAAGGAGGTCTTTACCCATAATTGCTGTGATGAGCAAACGTGCTGTCAATCGCAGAGCAGAGCGACGGAGAAGCTGATGACCATCCCCGCCTTGTGCATTTTGCTGCACTGTTTTGGATGGATATACCGCCACCTGTCGGTTCTGGTACCTTATTCACCTCTGAGGGCACTTGGTGCAGTGGGAGGTTTCTACTCCGCCGTTGCCATAGCAACCTATCTAATATCATCTGATATAGCATGAAACATTCAATGTCACATTCCAAATTCTAGAAGCTTATAAGTTGATAACGTTATGACGCTATTACGTTACTAGATACAATTATTTATTCTAATTTACGGTTATTGAATATTTTCGTATTGTTTTTATTTATATTCTCTGAATTGAATATCGGTTCTAAACTAAGATGTAAGAAAATTACATAGAGTTTTGTGCGTCAATCTTAAACTTTTAAGTGCAACATTTAAGCTTAAACAGTAAAGTGCATTGTAGTTAACAAGAATCTTTGATAATTTTTATCATATAAATATAAAAATGTATGCTCTTTTACCTTGCGCAAGCGCACCGCTCCACGCCTTCGCTGACACTATAAACACTTCCTCGCCGCATCCGATGCTTGCTATCTGCGTGCTATCACACGTAACAACCTCTCATATCACTATTCAACCATTGTTTCCCCAATATTACACTTTCTTCGTCCTCTACCATCTGCTCACTTCACCACTTTCACAATTCTCCTTTAAACGTCACCCAGCATTCTCAGCCTACCCACTACGCGTCCCGCCTTCGCATCTATCGTCCACTATGTACCCGTTACTGACTTTACAACATACTCATACGTCCAACACATATTAATGAATGTTTCACTTCTCTGTTCTTTATTTTAAATATATGAATATAGATCAAACACTTTCACAACCGTTGACCAATTTACGTTACCACTCTTATCATTGTTCACGTTGCGATCTGGAAAAAAGAAATACATTTTAGTTATTTACATTAAACACAGAAGCAATTTAACTTGTTCGCTCCATTTGTTTCCTGTTGGGTTTTCCGATAATTATATTTTTGTTAAATTGAATTCAGACGAAAATAGAAACCATTTTATCGTTCCCGAAGTATTTGAATTAATGAGAAATAGGATACAAAAGTTCCTTTAGTATGCTTTAATGACCGCTATAAACCTAATGTTTATTTCTGAACGTTGAGTTATCTACCCTGTCTGGAATATTTATAACTAATTTATAATAGCGATTCGGGGAATTTTTTAGATACGGTGATATATTAAAAATATACGAATATATTAAGGCAAAGGGAAATTCAGGAAAATCAAAGAATAATAGATCGTTTTCCGCTTAATGTTTTACGTGACGGAGAGGGCTTATATCTTAATGTGTTTGTTTGTCGAGACAACCACTATCTTGTTGTGTGATTTGACCCTGGAAAAGAGAAAAGCAAAAAACAAAGCCAAACAGTTCAACTTAAGTAGTCAAAATGTTAGTTGGCAGTTGGTACTTCAGATGTAGTGCAATGTATTTAAAGTCATAATCCGGCTGTGCTACAGGAAAAATTAGTACTACCAGCCAGTAAAGTTATCAGTGTTCTAATAATTCTCAGTAGCTAACCTGTGTAACGAATAGTCATATTCTTGGAAATAGTAATTAACAAGTTTTTTTTTTATTTTAGTTTTATTTCAGTATTTATAAATAAAAAAATACTTCATGACTTTCTTCTATACTTACTTTTATAGTATACGTAAAATTTGAAGACTAGTTCTAAGTAAGAATCTGATGATATCGGACGCATATTTCAATATTCTTACGTGACCTATGGTGCAGACATGTGTGACCGTCTGTATAATTTCCGTAATTACAAATCAAATAGATTGCACGGGTCCGTGATTGTGATTGGAATACCCAGCTTTTGTACACCATGTCAGCTTCGTTCGTGTTTTGAATAGGACATGTAGTGTTGTGCGTCGGATGAAGTGTAATTTGCATCCAATCCCGAGCTTTAGGATGCGGCAAGTTGCGGCAACTAGCATGGATAATAACCCCACTTTAATTGGTTACTAATACTGGCTTTGGGATTTGACTGCGGCTCACCTGTTATTTTGCCGGACGCGAACGCATATGCATTGATTATTACCTATTCAATATTGAAGTTTGCCCTTTATCTTAAGCTCTTCACATGAGATAGATCTCATATTATTCCTGACCTCATATTTATACCGCGAAATAGTAGTGTTAGCATTGCTGTATTCTGGTTTGAAGGGTGAGAGGCAGTGAAATATGGAAAAAGGGAAACAAAACAATATTTTTTAGTTTCCGACAAGACATAATCTTATCTGATCATAATCTTATCTGATCATAATCTTATCTGAACATAATCTTATCTGAACACCTTTAAAAATACAATAAGGATTTGAATTAATTGAAATAGCATGAAATTTGATAAGCAATAATTCATTCCCAGCAAAAGGACAACCGGCCGGAAAATTGAGCTTCCCTCTCGCAGAGACTTAGAAATTCCCGCGGAAATTGAATTTGGATGGCGAAAAGGAAAAAAACTTGCTCTAATTCGATTTTATTAAAGTTAATCATTTTCGTTTATCGGAAATTAAAATTAAAACTTTTCATAAAATGTAAGTAATTTTAAGAAGACACTTTATACCAGTATTTAGCTTTCTATTATATCCAATTTTATCGACCACTTTATTACATCATATTTTCTAACTACTCATAATAAAATTAATTTTTACGGCTTAAATACGCGGCTTATTAAACTTTTTACATTTTTATTTCGACGTTTCGTCTAACATGCGGCAACTTTTCTCAAGGTTAATAAATGGTGTTATGTAAGGATTTGAAAGTTACAATTATTTTTAATTTTGTACGTTTGTCGTTCCCATCTTTAATAATTTACACTGCGATTCATTGTAATTGGGTGACAGTAAAAAAAAGTAATTAAAACAGAAAATATGTAGGCACATTCTAAATATATAATACAGTTTCCTGTTAATCCTCCGTAAGATATCGCTTTTAACAATATCACTTTAAGCATCTAACGGGCTATCCACTAAAACTGGGTTATTGTCCCCCACCTCCCACCAACTAGAACGGCCATAGCCTATCGCATTGAATGCAAATTACACTTCAGACATCGGCGACTCTTCGCACCCTTCACTTAACTACGGTCTTTGGTTTAATAGTCCTGTTAATCACTGGAGCATTTTCGCCTGCCGAGAAAATCATGACATTGCTAATCATATTTCGATATAATTTTAGAAAAGTTGAATGATTTTATTAATAGATACTGTTCATATAATAAAAGCGAAAGTATGAGAAGTTAAATGTAGGAAGACGTGTGAATGGAATTTTTTTACTGGCGTAATGTGCCATATTACAAATATATATTATAAATATATATCAAAATAATGTATTCGCTTATATAAAAATTGCGACTATCTTTAAATTGAACTCCTGTCTTAACTATTCTATCACTCAAGTTAGATCAAACTGTACACAGTAAGTAACATATTATTTTAATTGGTTCAGTAATTTTAAGTTCATCCCGAACAAACAATGTGACATATTTTTTTATAGAAAAAGTAGATATGTATTGACATATATATATATATATATATATATATATATATATACATTTTGTATACATATATATATATATATATATGTCAACACAATTTTTTTCATTAACTTCGTGGTGTCCTTTTGCCATGTATAAAATGTCCTTTTGCCAAAAATATTTGTTATTAATATGCATACTGCTCTCCTTATTTCTTCATTGTCCTGTCTAAAAGTGGCATAATATTAAACTGAGCTTGTTTCAGGTCGCTTGCTTGTGAACGAAGTTGCTGTCATTACGAGCAAAGCGGGCTTTGAGGATATTAAAATGTATGGGATACTGTCTCAAAGGGACTATGAGAATTAATATAGTCGAAACAAAGCTGAGGCATGCTGTGATGTGTTTAGGAATTACATTCAACGAGTCTCATGGCGTAGAGGCCTTATAATTAGATCTTGTAATAAGCTAAACTGACTTGCCTTTAACGTGGCAAATTTGAAATTATTATGCCCATTATGTAAAGTTAGTTGAAAAGAAGCGATTTATTATCGTTTGGAATTTGTATTAAATAAAGAAAATATTTGCATTGCATTTATAAAATACTTTTCCTTTGTAGTTAGTCATATATTTTTAACTTATTACTAGAATCCTGTATAAATTGTTATTTGGGACGATACGTTTTCCGAATAGTTATAGGTTATATATATACAGAGTTGCCTAACAAATTCAAATTGGATTTCTGCCCACGGCAACATACCTAACACTCCAGCGGGAATATAAATTTCGGAGCTATTATCAATATTCAATATACGTAAGCTGTTGAATTTGCTTTTAAATTGAGGTGAATAGTTACATAAACATTAGACATTCACTAGGGCAATGTGGATCCATCAGTTGTAGCATGGCTATAAAAACAATTTCATTCGACCGTTTCGAGCTACTTACTCATTATGCAAAATACACTTTAATAGCTTTTTAAATTGACCGACTGCAGGGATGCTGTCTGAAAAAGCATCTTTTCATTCTAGATGTAATTTCAAATATTGTAACAAGACTTATAGAGTACACTCAATGTCTTTTTCAGTTTTGTGTTTTAATTTTTTAAGACATTTTAAAGTCGTCATGTTTATTTTTATTAAAAGTATGTAGGTCAAAGTATTGAAATCGTAAATTCATACATAAATCTCAGATGTATATATATAAAAAAAACAAACGCAACATATATTCCTACCCATAGTTGACGTAAACGGTAAGCAAATACGAACACATGTAACATTAAATGAGACATAAAATAGTGAATTATTGCTAACATTTTGCAAAAATAATCCGTTGGAAATAAAAACGATGTCAACACTCTAGAAAAATTAGTGTACAAACAAATCACAAGATGTTATTTTGGGTAGATTTTTATGGCGTTTGTAATAAAGTTTCGAATGGTGCAAAATTTAGGTAAATGATTTTGCAGACAATTAATTTGTCCAGAGCGCCTTCAGGTCTCGCTCCGAGACATCTGGACACTCGGATAATTTATTGGGCCTATTATTCAGAGATGGCGCCGTTTGCTGACGTCACACGTGCCAATGAACCGAAGCTTTTTCCGTAACTACTAACTAAAATGATTACTATGAATCATTCGAATGCTCGTCTCGTTAACCTTAATGGCAGAATGATTTGTGTTCGCTATTTACCAAAATATTATTTATTTAAGTAGGCGTCGGGGACGATAAGAAAGCGATTGTGTATTCCAAAACATTATGGGACAGATATTCTCTTTTGACATTACGTGTAGCAGTAATGAAAGTGAATTCTATATTGATTTAATTTATCTCTTAGCACTCAAGAAAATAAAATGGATTAAACAAAAATCGTTGCTGGACTAGCAATAAATTTGTTTTATGAACATGATTATTGTAGACAAAGTAAAGTTATTTTAACGATTCTCTTTTCGTCGGTTATAATGTCCTCTTTACTTTGGTTTTAACGCCTCCTAATGCGCGAGAAACTCATCGTGAAAAGTTTTTTCTCGCCAAAAAGATGGTAAATCGTTAGAGTTAGGGAAACTCATTGGAGGAAGAAGCATCCCTTCGGAGTTATTATCAACGCAGCAGGTACATTTCAACTTTGTCCGTAGTGGACTATTCCAAAAACAATAACTATGTAAGTATTTTGGTCCCAATGCAAGATTCGTTATAGAAACCAGGATAAGGCTGCCTTGCACAAATATATAGTTATTTGCTATGGCGTTGAAATCTTTATATATATATGTTTTGAATACTTGACGAGTTGTCAAAAATATGTCACATGAAAGCAATATGATAAATGGTACTGAAATTGCTTTAAGGGAGTACTGCAGTACATGAAGCAACTGAAACATAATTTGGCATAAACAATATGTGAGTATTTAACACGCATGAATGCATTAAAGATAATTCCGACCGAAAGCCCACTTTTAACTCCGTGGTTATTTTAATCAAAGAAACTGATTGCAAGGTGTAAAAGGAGAGTAATGAATGCGATAAAGCGTAATGGCGTTTTATCGGCGTTTCCTCGTTTGGGTAATGATTTTGTAAAAGCTCTCATCGGCGCTGGCAATGTAAATAGCTGGCAGTCATTACGACTTCCTAAATACGTAGGGTTGTTTGCTGAATTATGAATGAAAAATATCTGAGATTTTCAAGATCAGTTTAGGTGAAAAATTTGAATTGTATAGTAAGAAGCTTCTGCCTTCGCTCTATCCGTGAGATTCTAGTACCTACCGCAGATATATGACGTTAACGAATGGTGTATGTATTTTCCTACGATTATATATTATCAAATTCAATATATCTTATAATTTAACTGTTAAAACTTGAATTATAAATAATAGTGTTTGCTTTATAATATTTTGTAATTTTACCAAGAATTATCTTTTACAAAAAATATCGAATTAGTGATATTTTGTTAAGTTGCTTTCTTTCTAATACATAGCTACTACATTTACGTCTTGGCTATCGTATAGCGCAGCTTTCGCGATGGGGACTGCTGTTTGTCTGATGATATACCGCCATTTGTCGCCGCTGTCGGTCCTGGTAAAAAAATAGCAGGACATAGTTTTGATAAGTTCTTAAAAGTATTATATATTTTTACAAAGGCTTGCCTTTTACTAAAAAATATCTAATTAGTGTTATACTGCTAAATTGCTATCTTTCTAATATATAGCTACTTTTGTCATAATATATAAATATATACTTAAAATTATGCTTAAAATTAAAGCAGGACATGTTTTCAATAATCAATTCCGCGGTGATCCATAAACGTATTTAAACTGACAGCCCTAAGTAAGCAAAAATAAACAAAAGTAACGCAATAAAATTACTTTACGAGTAATATTTAAAAGCGTACATTTTGCTGGTAACATGGCAGTAACGGGGCATTAAACGAACCTCCACAATCTCCACATACATAAATAGTGTAATAACATTATCACAATCTTCCGGGATAATGAACGTATGGTAACACTCAAATGTCTAATATGCGGAGTTATGGTCCGGATTTATGATTATTAAGCCGGGAACTGCTAAAGATCGCGTCCCGATTTAGGGAAGGATCGTGGCCAATAACATTGTGAACATAAGTATCTATAAAGCTATTTATTATTAATCAATAAGCTATTCGATGTTTGATAGAATGTTTTGGAGTTTACAATACTTAAAAGGGGGAAAATACTTTAATCATTTATTTTGACTGTTCCTAATAAACGTTATCTCATAAACTATGGGAATAGTACATTCAAGTTATATGAGTAATATAGAGGTTATAATTCTGGAGGATATTATTTCTGAGATTTTCCGTCTAGTGGGGTATTGTGGAATTGTAATTCAAGTCGGGACTGCTGCATACCGCCATCTTTCGGTTCTGACGAATAAGGCTCTCACTATACCTAGATCAGAGGTACCACTCTGCAGGTATCCCATAGCCAAATTAATTTGGATATTATTTAATATATTGCTTACATTTTGGCTAAGGTCTTAATCTGTTTACTTTTGTAAAATATGCAGCTATAATGGAGTTTCTATAGGCTAAAATTTTATAGGGTTTTAACAACTCATAACAGTTATTTTGATAATTGATGCAGTGAATTGCATTTTAATATTACACGTAGGCTGGTACAAGTCCAAAGCATAGATTGCTCCAATAAAAATGTTAGAGGCTGCTATTTGAATGGGAGGCGTATCAGGTACGCCCCTCATTTGAACAATGTGGCCTTTGGACATTGACTCCCACGCACCAGTCTAATCTACACCTATTCTAATATGAACTCATAGAGCATGAGAATTATTAAAAAAAAGTACCGATTGAAAAGAATATATTGAAAAATATTGCAAATGTATTCACATTATTTAAAGCAGGTTCGACCTCAATTGCTGTTGTCATAAAAATAGGCCAGCAACGAAATTAAGCACTTCGATAGCTTTCCTTTGAGAGGTACGAAAAACTTGTAGCTATTAACGGGTCAATGGATTCGTTTGAAGAGTTGAATCCATAGCACAAAGTTTATGAAATTCAATTTGCTGACGGCGTCTTAACTCGGAACATTATTAAACTCCACCGCTAATGTAGTGTAAAACTTCATTAACTCTGTATTTGTGCGGAGTTTGGGCTTTAGGAGGCGATGAAGTCACTCGATTCATAGTATCCCTTTGTATCCAAGAAGACTGGAATTATATTGTTATAGTTTTAATTAAAAATATCTTTATACTATTATACGTAAATGTTTATCTAAATAATATAATAAAATTAATAATGAAAATTAATAATATTATTTTGTTTGCTACAAAAGAGTTCTCTGTCTGTAAGAAAAATGTCTGAGCATTACAAAATACCAAGCGTTCCAAAATCAGCGTTAAGAATAGCGCAAATCCTAGGGATTACGCTAAAACATACGTTATCCAACTAATACACCCTAACACCATCTTAATGCAAAAAGTATCTCATGCTCCCAAAAGTTAATTAACAAAAGGTTTAACGTCTTCCAAATAATAGAGAACGTTATCTTGTTTTTGCAGACCGTACCCCGGTATCTTGTAGTGAGATTTAATTCGACTTTTTCTCCGCTCGAGGAACAAGATAACTTTTTTGGTCCCGAAAAACATTACTGCGATTAATGTATTACTTTTCCTTTCTTATGTTGCGTGACTATCCTCAGTTATTGGGCGGTGTGAAAGATGACACGCAATTATTTAATCTGTTATTATCTGCTTAGATTAATTGGCTAATTTAGTGTGACAAACTAATTGCTTTTCCGTCGGTATTGGTGAAGAATATGATATTTGTTCCGTTCATAATGAGATTAAGTGTCTTTGTTCTGCCTGCTATAAATAACTATTTCGTTGTATTAGGATTTAGGGGCAGATTCCCTGCTACAAAATACGTGTAATATAACTTTAGCAAATAAATTAAATTGTCTTATTGAAATATAAAAAAAAAAACTTATTTTTACTCAATTAATGTAAAAGTAAATAAAAACATTTCTAAACCAATTGTCTTCAATTTTTCGTTTATCCGTCTTCGTCTTTCAGCTTAGTATTTTGACTAATAATGCATACAATTTCAATATAAATTAGATCTATTTTCAGGCGACCAAAGTCGCGATTGTCAGAATAAATTATGCCAATTTGTATTAAGAAATCTCAAGTATGTACTTGAGGTCTATCCATTAAAAATATTTGAATAATTGCTGACTCGTACTAAAAATATAATTCGTCCTATGTATTGTATATCGTCCTCAAAAATTATCTTTTCTAAAGCTTTTATCGTAAATAAATATTCACGTTTTGATTTGTTTTTGTCAAAATGCTTAGAATTTGAGAAATGAGCTGTATAGTAAGTCTTTTTGGTCACAAAGTTCATAGCATTAAATTTGGGCCCAAGCCAACGCTATCATCCGGCTTTTAGAATATTTCGACGACAACATTGGAATAGAATTCACCTAGGTATTCGTATTAAGTAAAATTAAAAAAGAATTGGGATCGCTATGGCTATGGCTAATTGAAATATACCATAAAAGTAATTATAGAGAAGTCTTTTTTTTCCGATAAAATTATTTAGCAACGTGAATAATGAAAAGAAGACACATTTGTATATATATACAATCGAAGTGCTGAAGCAAATATTTAAATGTCTCATATTTAATGAGCTTTTCCCAATTATGAAGCCACCATTTATACGTTAATAAAGTAGGTGTTATTTTTACTGGTGTAATTAAAAGCAAACATGTTTGTAGAGTGGGATCAGAATTTAGGTGAACAATCGCATAAACAACGCTGCCGTGACTGGGTACTGTCTCGTACGGAAGTTCTCACGTTTATTATAAAACTGAAGTAAAGTTTTGTTATTAAATATAGAAATATCGATATACTATATATATGTTATATAAATAGTTTTGAACAAATAGTTTACTACTTATTTGAAAGGAAATTCAGTTTGGATGTGTTTGTGTGCAAACAGATCATATCACACT
Organism: Heortia vitessoides; assembly: GCA_020976665.1. Lineage (NCBI taxonomy): Eukaryota > Metazoa > Arthropoda > Insecta > Lepidoptera > Crambidae > Heortia > Heortia vitessoides. The sequence goes on along the minus strand of JACJUM010005601.1, from coordinate 8,959,762 downwards.
TTACATTTAAATAAATAAATAAACTAATAAATACATACAAAAAAATATTATAAAAAAACATTATTTTATTTTATAATATTAATAAATAGTATAATATAAATAAGTATAAAGTATAATAAAAATAAATAATATAAATAATAAATGTAAATTTATCAACATTTTAGGCAATAGAGCGAATGATTGAAAAAAAAATTAAACACGTGATATAAATTAAAATCATGAAACTTTTGACACGTAATTGATATGCACAATATTAGACTAATATTAGTAAATAATAAAACATATACATATTTTACCTACTTACGGTCAACTAAGTGGCATGTTAGGGCACCGCAATATATTTAATTGTTTTAATTTTGTTTTCGAATATACCTTCTGAGATATTGGAGATGACAAACACCTTATTCATCGCGGCTCATGCGGTATTATTGTATCTTATTTAACTCGCATTAGAGTCACAGCCGTAGCCCAAACAAAGGTTTAAGTTGGCAAAAGCTAACACAATATTGGTTTCATTAAATGAATACAGTTTACGTTAAATTATTTTAGCTGTGATTCGATTTATTGGTACAAGTAAACAAAGTTTATATTGTTTTAATAATACATCGCCTGACTGCCTGGAAATACTTTTATTTAAGATTTTTAATTCTGTTTATGTAATGATTTTATGCTCGTTTAATAATAATTAGTTAGTAATACTTTTGGCGTGCATTGGAGCGTCTGAATTTTTTTATGTTCACTTCGTTATGTAATTATTCAGATCAACTTATTTTAATATGATGACCAAAGTAACAAGATCTTTGTAATTACTGTTGTTAAAATAGAAGTCTTTGTCTTGCAAGAGCGTTATTAGACAAAGCATATCACTCGTTATAACTATAATGAAAATTTAGATGCAATTAAAACAGTAATATACAATCAATATAATATTTTTCCTGCTTAATAGATTACTTTATGCTTATAAGAACATTTAAGAGCTTACTTATGTATAAGTGACAGCGTTGCCTCAACATAACAGGAGCACTAGAAATGTTTCGGCTTATCTACTAAGGTCTTGGTGCGGTAGCCGGTAGAGCAATTCCCAGAAATATTCTTATTTTTAGTTCGGGTTGAAGTGATGCCTAAATCGGGAAAGTAGCATTTCTTTTTGCTTTATCTTTGTTGTATAATAGCACAATTTTGGTCACAAATTATAGTTATTATAAATCAGTGTACTTAAAAACGATAGACGCAGAAAGATACATTTAAAAATACTTTTTTCAAACATCCCGGCCGGGAATTAAAGATGATTGAAGCTCTAGAGTTGCCTAGGGGCTAGAACTCTCCTATAAAATGACAATGGTGATTGGTTCCGTAAGAGAATTTTTAGCTGTAGCCTGGAGCTAGTAGTTACTACTGCCGTCATTAGATACCTGCATTTACTTGCTTGTGATAAATATTTAGGAAAAGGTAGGCATAACATTTAATTACCTTTCGTAAAAGCCGTTTATTTGTGTACTAGTGATTTATATAGGTATATATATATATATATACTGACGTGCAGAGGTACAGTATTAGTTACTTTTATAGTTTTATCACCCATCAATGATCAATATGAGTGTGTTTTACTACGTACTGTAAATATGCTTTTAATTACTTTAGGTATAGGTGTATGCACTAGGGTGCTTGGTGCTTGTATATCTTAAATAGAGTAGAGTGCGGATGGGTACAATATCCTTGCGAAGTTACTGTTTGTGATTGCCATCATACTTGCTAAGTGTGGAGGCAATTACAGGTAAATGTAACGAAAATCATATGGGGCCTATGTCCAGTAGTGAACATCCTACGTCTATGTTATCCTGTAAAAAATCAAGATAATAATTGGTAGATGAGCAAGATCACGGAAAAGTGTAAAGAAATAAAGAATAGAATTCAAATAAAGATTCCAATAAAATTCTATAACTAAAATAAAATTCTAGTACTAGATGACAATAGAAACTGCGTCTAGATAGAAAGCAAATTTGCGACAACCAGAGCGCTAATGGTTTCTCCAAACAACGTTAGTGAAGGGTCGCGCGTGACATGGGACAACGCCCACGTGACAGGACGTGACGTGTTCGCTAATGCCACTGCGATCGTCAAAATCCATGACGGCTAAGATCATTTCCATAACAATGTAGTTTAACGAAGAAAGGAACAAAACTATTTGTGTCTAGGCTACGGACACGTAATTCTGTAAGTAACTTATGATTTTGACTTGATTAAAATGATTGGTATTTGGATGAATAGTAATTTTATTACATAACTATGTCTTCAAATTATTAATAACTTGCCTACCCCGACGACGTCAAGTTAATAGCAAAAAGTTGTATTTTGAATCCGGTTTTTGGTTTTATCTTTTTTCCAGACCGCCCGACCCCTCCATACACACCTAGTCTTGGCAATCACAAATACAACAAAAGAGGATCATAGAATTTGACGCAGTCGTTCTGAAGTACGCGTACATACATTTTAATAATTCATTTTTATTCATAAATAGCATTATTAACATTTAATTGGTTACGATGACTGATTATAAAACATATGGTTAAACGTGACGCGTGCCACTGGGGCACATCCATGCGTCAGACAGTGACATGGCCTAAATAAACTCCAAAGCGACACGTCAATGTCTTGCCGTCTGTGTCCACATTCTGAGATTGCCATGAATGAATGTGATTCAACATTTTATACATAGCCTCTAATGTGTAAAACATTCTTCGAAATTAAAAGTAAATCTAAATTTACAACTGCCAATTTCATCGGCGCTAATGTAAATATTATCGGCAAATGGGTTGGTGACTGACGGGTGACACAGAGGATCGAGCACAATTCGCCAGAGCGTGACATATGACACCAGCTAATAAGGCCGAGGGCATAGTGCGTGAATATAAATGATAGGATACAGATAAAATCTTAATGGATCCTTGATTGTGCATCGTGATACAACATTTTTAATTTACGATAAAAACAAGGATAGGAATTACAGGATACGCTTTATATCATAGCTTGTTGAATGTGATGTTCCATTATCGTTAGCTTGGATTTAATTTTATATCATGTACCTCTGAAACTTTGCGGGGTCAAAAGCAACCTATATACTTCCCTACTAGATAGTTTGCATTGTAGGGTTTAACCCTAAGTTTTAAAAAATCGAAACATGTGAACGTGTCTAATAGATTTAATATTACATCTATATTATGAGAATAGAATAATAGTTCATTAAATCGTTGACCGTGAGGTACGGCAGAGTAGAATAGTACCTCCCCTTGTAGGTGTGAGGCGACTAGGGTACCAGTACCGACAGATACAGTATATCCATCCGATACAGTGTGGCTCATGTGCACAGGGCGAGGATGGGCAGCAGCAGCCTGGTTATCATCATGTAGTGATGATGATGATGGAATAGTAATGATGATGATGAAATAGTATTGAAAAGAAGACTTAAAATTAATTAATAATTTGTTATTTTATAAAACGCGAATAGGTTCAAGGTAGGTAGAAGGCGCGTGCATATAACATAGAAGATATATACACTCATTTGCAAACAAACGAGCCCCTAAGCAATGAACCATCCTTATCCTCGACCTTTTGCACAAACGCTTCCACATTGCCAGACCGGTGGGCTATTCGAGTCTTCTTGAGTCCATGACTCACAAATTCGAGCAAACCTAAGCCTAGCAACTCTGTGCTCACGGAGTGACTTAGGGCCGCGGGCCGGGCGATGACTGTGTATATTGGCCGCGAGAAGGCCTTCTCCTGACCGTCTATAGACATATGCACATTTCTTACTTCTTCGAGATTGTTCTTAAGGTCCACATACGAAGACTTACGATTACTCAATGCGCGACTCACAAAAAAACGATCATCTCGTGGTTAGGTACATGGTTTTCTTCCAGAACTAGGCCTTCTTTCAACGGAACCGGTGTCTTGATACCGCTGCCAGGTCCTTTGAACCGTCGAGTGACTCACACTTAGCCTCTGAGCGACGAAGCATTGGCTCGAAGAGGGTTGCCCTCTTCGAGCAGCGCAATAATTTTGGTAGCTTTTACCACTTTCTCTAACATTATTGAGGCAGCTAAACAGCAATAAATGAAGCTTTGATAATTATGAATATGAAATAAATTCATGAAAATAGTCTAAAAATTATGAAAACCGATATTATCTTTTGGAACTTTGCACCAAAAATGTAGGATAAAAAGTGGTTATCTGTAAAAACGAGCATCTCACGAAAACATGAATTTAGACCGTCCTGTTTTTAAAACCACGGCAATTTTAAAACCGGCCAGTAACATGTACAAATGATTGAAATAATTTTGGTACCGTATTTTTTTAAAGAAGAATTAAAATCAATACCGCCCTTTTATTTGCAAATGAGTGTATATAACGTTTACATAATGTAAATTACAGGTACTAACCAGGGTTGAATCATTCGTGATTAAAATGAAAAGGATAACGAAAGCGCAGTTCGCAAATGGTTTATTGGGCAAGTGACAAGAGACACCGAGGCTCGCATCCAATGCGTCAGACTGTGACGTGTCCCTAATACATCCTGGAGCGGCGTACGTAAATGTTGTGTCGCCCACGTCCATGTTTTAGAGATTGATGGCAGGCGGGGTACGGATGCACGTGTAAAACCGCAATGTCGAGTCACAATGGATATATTACTTGGCATTATAATTACAATAAATATATCTTTCGTAAAGTTTCTTGTATGAATTACACTTTTAAGCAATTTTTGATTAAAAAGCCATCGAAGCAAACCTTACAAAATATCATAGTAAAATATTGACACATGCACTGATTTCGGAAAATGAAGTAGATTAGCATCTGCAATTATAAATTCTTTTAAAAATTACTTAAATATACTTAGTTCCTCTACTACTTAAAACTAGACGTAGTCGACTCTCTCGGACTTTTTTTTACAATAATCGCAATACGCAAATATTTCGATGGTATTGTGACAACATTGTAACAAATATCTGCGTTAAAACTTACTCAGCCTAAGTTTGATAAGGCAAGGAAGGCTACATTCAGTCGAAAATACGTTTTTTCCTTTAATTCGTGATACGGGCCGCATATTATTGGCTAAAAAAGGTGGGTTCAGTTATCAGTCATGCTCTCCAGGTAAACGTTTGTAAGGCCGGTCTCATCCACTTTCTGCTTGAGATTAATGGTTCACATTGATAGATCGCTGGACCCTTCAGCTTTTTGGTCACAAAAACTTGCTTTGCAGTATTTATTTACTGTATTTGTCATAAATTATAAAAGATATTTGAACGTTAAAATATCGCGTTTAGTTTTTTTCTCCTCAACCCGGATAAATTTTCGCCACCGTCGAAAATCTTCAGCTTAAAAAGTTAAGTTTAAGTGCCCAAAAACTTGAGTAAAAGTAACTTTCGGTCACGTTTTCTGAACTGCAGATTTCTAGAGCAGACATAACACTAATGTTACTTTTTATATCAGTTACAAAATGGTTTATGGCCATTCAAAATTGCTATGCAAAAAAGTGGTTTTGAATGTATTGTCGACAATAGCAGTTTTAATTAATTTTATTTTCACAATAATTACTATGTACTTGTAGACTAAGACATTTATTAATATAAAATTTATCGTTAGCAGCATTCTACGTAAATAAAAACAAATATATCCGCACTGATTACTACATACGAGTAGATTGTAAATAGAACTAACTCATATGTAGTAAGTAGGTATATATATCTATTTATTCCTAGAAATTTATCTGTGGAATTCGTTAGTGGTATATTGTGCGGAATGTCGTAATCAAATTGGTAAATGTTGGCGATATTATTACCTCATATCGCTGTGGAAATTGTAAACCGCAGTACATGGTATAGGTATTAGCATTTAGCTCATAAAGCCTTTGATTTACAAATTGATTTTAGTATGCATCCTTTTACATATTTACCTAGTTCACTTCACCTTATGTAAACTGAAAATGATATCTAAATAAAAAGACAGCTAACTATATTTAAATAGATTTAAAGTCTGCAAGCCACCTTCACTTTCACTTTCCGTAAGATATTAAATAATTTCAATAAATTAATATTATATTCACACGACATCTCATATCTACTTGACCTGACTCCAAGATAAGTCGCTTAAATCACATCTATAACAGACACCAGGTAACAAAGGAATCAGAAATATAATGCTTAAATATATATTTAACACCCAGACACAGAACAAACACAAATAATCATCATATAATTATTTGCCCTGGGTGCGGAACGAACTCAAGACCTGTGGCGTACAAGATAAGATCTTTATCCGCGCCATCGAAGATAATGGTATAAAATTAACGAACTTCTAGAAATCAGTTACTGAAACTCCTAATTCCATTTTGAAGTTGTTCCACTATGAATTTGTCAGCAGAGATTAGATTTCGTGTCTAGTCCAAAAGGTAAAGCAAAATAGTTCTTCAGCACATTTGTGGCCAAAAGAGGCGTTTTCCGGCGTTGGACATCCAACAATGTTCCCATCCGATCCGATGGTCTTTTTTTATATAATGAAGTCAGCAAACAAGCAAATCTGCTTGATCGTAAACGTGACCGCAGCCTATACTCGTGTATGCTCGTGTTATCACAAAGATATCACTAGCGTGTCGATAACACTGTGAACTAAATATACTATGTCACATTTACCCAGTAATTTCACTTCCTCTGTCACCCTTCAAACCGGAACACAGCAATGCGAACACTGCTATTTGGTGATAGAAATAGGTGAGAGTGAGGTTCCAATGCAGCCGACCTTTATAAGAGGCCGACCTCTTGTATCATTTAACTACATATAGATACTACTGTAGATAAACATCTAGTTAACACTTAGTATGCCGTACAATTTGTATTAGTATCTGTATTATATGCGTAATATTTGTATACGTATATTTTTAATGTCTTATACGCGATAAATTGGTAATGCTCGACATCAAATCAGCTAATTTTAGTTATTCCATCTGCTTACTATAATTACACAACTTACGGAAGGCAGATATCAAATTGGTATAGCCATTGATGAATAGTTTGCCGGGAATGCTGTTCCCATTTATCATATACAACCTGTTATCAATGAATTCAATACATAAGCTATTTTCGACTCACGGTCTCGCTATTTATAGTATATACAAAATTTGTGCCAGGCATCGTTAGAAATTGTTTGTTAAATTAAATTATCAAATAATATTGTCTGTTTAAATTCTCCTATAGTTATAAAAGTTATATTGAACTGCTTTCAAATACTGTTTTTTTTGTTCGATATTTCGGATACCTTTCGGCAAGGTTTCAAGATTTACAATAAACAACGGTTCGGTTTCAAGATTTACATAAAAATCAACGTTTTTTGGCATTGGGAGCTAATTTTTAGCAAAAGCAAAAAAGTTATATGTATTAATTAATTTATCCAAAAATCTATTTTGCTTTCATAGTGCAACGTACATATATATCAAATTAAAAAAATAACGAATCCGTTATGTCTTAGAGTAACGACAGAGTAGATAAGTACCTCCCTATGTAGCAGGAACCGTAAAAGGCGACTGAGTATATCTACCTGAAATAGCATGACTCAAATACAATAGAAGACAAAAGCGCTCCCGACACTGCAATTATCATCGCGCCTACCCAGCGTGGCAATTATAGGCAAAATTCACACTATCCTTGGAGGCAAACTTTTAGCAGTGGACGTTTTACGGCTGTTTTGATGATGATGAAATCACTGACTGTTCGGATGTCGCAGCAGTTAAGGTGACATCGCTACGAGTTCGTGGTTGGATTTAAATATTATAAAATCGAGCTTAAGAGTAAATAGAGAAACTCGAAGCGTAAAGGTGAATGCTCCCGTCGTGCCATTGTCAAACTTAGTAACTTTCGCACTGGTTGGTTTTGGGGTGAATATCTAAAAGTTTTTTCTTGCACCAAAATTTTAGGTTAGCCGTACGTGCAAAATGCATTTGGAAGTCTTAAAACACAGCACTCTGTATTTGGCCCTAGCTGTAGGTTATGGCCTGTACTTCTTACTTGCCATCAGATAGACTCATTAGAATAACACAAATGGCAGATATCATTTATATGTTTGTAAAACGCCACACGATAGAAAAAGGCAAATATAAATTACTGGTTGACAAGTTTTGAAGGAAACATCTCTAACCGGAAACGTTTTCACAAAACTTGTCTATTTTATCATAAAGACCTACTTAAGAGATACACCTATATTTCTTAGTAAAAGGGCCGACATCTCAAATCGAAAGTAAGTGCTCAGAGAAAGGCAGATATTAAAGGTTCGATGGTTTAGTTCGATTCCGCATCGTCTTAGATTAATCGCTCTTCATTAGAGCTGGCTTTAAATTAGTAAATGCCACTGGATATGACAAGGTCGTGATGTTGACATTTTGAAGAAACTTCTGTGTTCTATTTTGTTTGAAGAAATTATGTATAAGTTGCAAAATTAATATGGTAAAAAACGGTTCCCTATAAAAAAATACAAAAAAATACACGCTTAAAATTTATTTATAATTTACCTGTTATAAACATATTAAAAATGTCTTTGGACTGAAGTGCATAAATATTTGTATATTTACCTGTTATTATAAGGACAAAAATAGAAAGGCGTTCTTCTCTATAAGGGTTGTATTTGTATGTGATAATAATAATTATTATTATATTATTATCAATTTTGTAAACTTAATCAACTGGTTTAAATAATCATTATTAATTTATCAACCATTTTAATTTTAAATACGCGTAGAATGCATAGTATATAAGTTTACAAACAAAATGTTTAGTGGTTGAATATGAATTAATGACTTTCCGTTCCATTTTAACGGATTCACTATCCGGCTAGATGATATTTGTAATATTGCCTTTGCTTTAGATATCGGTACTTATGTATTTAATTAATTAATTACCGATTTACTCGAAATTTTCCCGCAGTCAATTAAACAGCACTCACGCTATTGGCCAGCACATTTATGTTGACATATTCATAGGGCAGTGGTGCTATCTGTTTATTCTGTTTTCAACAGGCACCGTGCCAATTGCGCTGTATTATAACTCTGTCAGCTGTCTCAAAGTCTAAAGCACAAATCAGTTTCATTCCTCCTTTCAATGGCTGCAGGAGAATGGCTGCGTAATTTCTATTCAATAGGACAATTCGAAGCTATTTTACCGAAATTAAAATTTACGAACTGCCTTGCTATGAAATAATTACAAAAAAACGAAGTAAGAACTTTTAACTAAATAACACATCGAAAATAAAAATAAAAATCTGTTTAAAGATTTCAAACCGAGTATATCCGACCTAAATAGACGATATTGTAATAAAATTACGGTCACCATTACAAACATACGTCATAAAGATATGACAGAAATATTTATGTTGTTAATAATTTTGGTATCAATAAGGTATTTTAAACTATTTCTGGAATTTTGTTCATTTTTTATTTGGCCCGTAAAATAGTTAGGAATCGCAAAGCGCAGCTTTACAGATGGAGATGCAGTTATCTATCCCCCCCCCATAAGCATGATAGTTTGGTACAACACCCTCCTGGTTTAAGAAACAATGCTCTTCTCAGTTACTCAAGAATCCAAAGATACATAGGAAAAGTTAGAGTACCGGCAGATTAGATAAATAATCAGAGTTATCCAAAATGTCCCAATTCCCAGGTGTCGTAAAAGGTGACTGTGGTACCGGAACCGACAGATGGCGATTTTTGTGATACCCTGAACAGTGTAGATCAAATGTAACAAGTGTGGAAAACAGAATTTCCGTCACGAAAGTACGCTTGCCACTAATAATGAACAAAATTCCCCTTTTCTTGGGGAAGGGAGCATATGCTCCCTTCTGACCATATGTTTTGTTTTAATCGCGGAACCAGTCATCTCATATAAATCCAAAAGTATTGTTGTCCAACATTGTCCAGCAGTGGACATTCTCGATAATGATGATGTTGAACACTAGAGTAGCAAGGCAATTAGACTACTCCTAAACAAGAATACCTTTGGAGTTATATGAGACGACTTGTTTCGCGATTAAAACAAAAGATTGACTGAGTCTCAAGTAACTTTTTGCAACGGAAGCAAGACTAGTCCCGTATCGCAACCCATTGAGACGGTAAAGCACTCCCTACGTGAAGTCCTATTTATTTGCTCGCAATACATCTCATTTTGCTGGCCACCCCCGCGATGTGGTTCCACCGGTAATCCCATTTTGCGCGGAAGAAAAGATTTGTGGTCGCCGACCGAATTATATTCCCGACCAAATTACGTTCCGAAATATTATCATCTTGTAACTATTTCTATACGCGAATGACATGTTTTTTTCTATCTCTCTCTGAATCTTTGTTTTAGTATGTATAAAAGTTTCGATCTGATTGACATGAAAAAGCAATATAGAATTGTATATACAATAATTTGTCAGATTTGTTTCTTCATCATATCAGTCATGAGACGTATACTGCTAGACATAGACGTCCACAAGTAAACTTCAATCTCTAAGTAGGACCGGTTGTATGCGGCCTGTGCCCAGCACCATCCTGCGGTTTTACTCAAATCGTCTGTCCATCTTGCGGGTGGACGCCTTACGTTTCACCTGCCGTTACGTGGTCTCAATTCCAGAACTTCTCCATCGACCATCGATTCTGCGTATCAAGCATCTGCCCACTGCCGCTTTAACTTACTAATCCACTGGGCAATATTGGTCACTTTGTGTTACAAATATTCTCATTCCTTATTCGATCGCGCAACGAAACTCTAAGAATTGCCCTCTCCATAGGTCGTTATAGCTATTTTGAGTTGGCTTAAAAGGCCAATAGTAAAAGATCTCGTTTCGCTGCCATAGGACATCGCTGGTAACACACATTGATCGACGAAAAATATCGACTTTAGACACTAAGGTTTTCATATATCATATATTAACAACTATGATGTCATCTCGTACTTTAATCAATTCTTAAACAAAACAAAGTACTTTGCGTCGATGATAGACATACGTAATAAAAACATAAAATGTATTTATACATATATTTCACAGTATTATTTAATTCATCAATTTCTATAAAATAATTCTCGAGATTATAAGTAATATCTGAACATAATTAAAAAAAAAAGTTATCCGTTTGCTTAATGCCGTATGATTTCGAAACCAGAGATAGCACGGGGAGCGAGATAGTGTTTGAATGTTAATTACCATTGCCCACAAAAACCTTTTAACTTTTAATGGCTGTTGACAGGTTCTGTTTTCAAGAGTATACAAAAAGCTGATGCTGCCAAAGATGGAATAAAGTCAGTAGGGATATGTCACCATACCACTGTATGATGTAAAATTGTTTATTGTTGATATTATTACCGATAAGACTTTCTTTTTATGTTATTGAAATTAAAACGTCTATAACATTGTAATGTTAATAAATACTATTTCTTTAATATATATCTTTCACGGAAAATATTTTCTAGAAATTCAAGATGTCGCTACGCTTAAAAGGTATAACGTAGTAAAAATAAGTACCCATAGTCTATAAACAAACGCTTTTCAAATATCGATGAATTATTTTAGTTTTAGGTGAATGTTATATGTTATGCTTTATATGTAAAACCTCTGAAATGTGATCAATATTAATCAACAATATAACGCCAAGTAAATAAATATATATATTTTATTTACTACACCAGGTCGACAAACAGTCATACAATCGTGATAGTAAGCGCACCGCAGCCTGTAGTCGCTTGTAATATCACAAGGATACCACTAGCGCACTGTCAACTTTGTGACTTGAAGATGTTATGTCACTTTACCCAGTAATTTTCCTGCTCCCCTCACCTTTCAATTAACAAAGCGATGCAAACACTATTATTTACTTAGTCCTCCTCATGTAAATATATGTATATGCCAATATACCAATGCCATTATAGTAGTGTCCACTACATTGATATCTGTTGTTCTAATCAAGCTATATTTAAGTCTGCATAAAAAAAGACCAGGAAGTATAAAATATACACACATAAAAGCCGTATTCGTTTCATTTTGTGAAATGAAATATTTCATTTCATAATATACGGCGAGATAAGATCTCCTGATTCTGGCCACCGATGCCGCTATGACGCGCTATCGAACTCTGTTTCCACTAAATAAATCTCAAATGAACCGTGCAAAATGTTTATTACGAGCTGTGGGTAATTGCGATCTTTTGTCGGCTGAAAATCTATTATGTAAGTCCGAACATCAAATGTATTTACAAAATAATTTTAACCTTAACGCGATGTGTAAGTTTTTTTTAGAGTTATAAAATACTATCAATGTTTCCTGGTTTTACGCAGTGTAGATACCTTTTCTATTTTTATATTTTATTGAGATTTAGCTTCTGTTACATGCTGATAATGTAATTTCTCATTGGTAAAAGTGATTGTAAAAGTAGGTCTGTTTTAGGTAAGTTTTTAAGATCCAAACGTATAGCAATATAAATCTTATTTTTTCACTATGAGACATAGGGAGGCCTATGTCTCATAGTGAAAAAGATAGGGTAAATTTTGCCCATAGTTGCCTCGCTGGGATCACGTAATGGCAATCGCATAGCGCAGATTTTAGATGCTGCTGCTTATTCTCCGTCCTGTGCATCGGAGCTAAGCTTTTACGGATTGATATACCGCCTATCGGTCGTCTGTTTCTGTAAAATTCTGTTTTTTATGGTGTCTGTAGAATTAAGTACATTTATATTATTATTCTCAAAATTGTAAGTGAACATATTTTAATATAATGACAGCAGAAGTGCTGGATTATAATGACAATATGTATAAGAAAATATTAGATGTACATTTTATAAAGGGTTATATACTGTACCATGTAAATATGACTGTGAAGAAAATTTTTCTCTATAAAAATGTATGCATACTGTCACTGACATATTTTGAATCGTTTATTTGCCAATTTTATATAATCACAATAATAATAATTCACATAGGCCTGACTCCGTAATAAGCCGCTTCGGTAATCAAGTCGCAAATCACAAATACTTAAACGTTTTTATCAACCAGACACAGAACACACACAAATATTGTGGATCGAACCAACGATCATTGGCGCGCTAGATTAGATTACTGCGCCATTGGGTCTGTTGTACTGATCAATGATTTTTGATGGTATTAACTTATGTAGGAAAATAGTATATAATAAGTATTAATGGAAAGTATTTTTATATATCCAGTAATATATAAGTAATATTTATGATATACCGATTATATTGATGTCTATCATATATGTATATACATGTATATTATTATTTTTTAGAATACCAACAAGGTCATTCGACTTTAATTCTAGAGAGATACAAGAACTGTGTTTACATTTTTTGACTTTACCTTAATTTAAAGAAGGCCACGGAAAGCCCATAAAAATCTAGTATACTGTATAATAACAATTTTGATATTAATCAATAAAAATATAAGTCGTTATATAAAACAGACCGGTGACAAAATATGTCTTCACTTAGAGTGCTATCTTTAATTTGGACAGCTTTTACCAAGCCGTCATATTTTTTTTTCAGTATTTGGTGCTCCATCAAAAAGATTTATTATAGTGTGAAGTTACTAGCTTTTTCCTGTAACAATAAAAGTCGCTTAGACCTTTAAACGCTTTTGTAGCAGACAGTGTATGGCACTTTGGTTGGTTAATCGCTTCCGACAGTAGTTTTACTTTCGGTTTGTGTGATTCTGTAATGTTGCAGCTTAACTCTGATGGGCATAATCAATGATATAAGTTTAATTTAACTTATAACAGGTAGCTGTACGTTCATATTTTTAGAACCACGGACCATATTTCTTATTTATGTTATGAATGATAAATAACTTAACAAAACATGATCCCTTTTTCGGCCATTTTTGGATCGTGTAATATTAATGTGTGATAAATTACGGGCTCGATGACGCAGATGGTAGTGATCGTATCTTGTATTTTGATGTCCAACACATTATTATTATACCTACGAGTGAGATATTAAGGGTATATTTTCCAGGGACCATTATATTTTTTTTAGTGCAACAAATTTACATTTATCCAGCTGGTAGTTTGCACTGGTTTTGACTGAACTTAAAACTTAATGATCCACGCTAAAATCAATAAAATCTGTTACTTATAGAAGTCGTGTTTAAAATCACGCCCTGTAAACATTCCGCATTACAGCTAAAACGAGATACATATATAATAAATGTATGAGTGTATGTTAAATTCACGCGTTAAAATAAATAGCTTCATACCAAAAACAGCAGATACGTTTGTCTTTGAATACATTTTTGAAGGCTGAATTACCGTATTTATTCTTCAGTAGTTCATGATTTCCCCGGAGTGGCGTCCGCCTGGAAGTGACATAGGCCTAACCTCGCGCACTTCCGAAAAGGGTCAGTGTAAATCTTGAACATTTGCATATCTTTCTTATTGGATAAGGAAAGATCTATTTCAGTATATTCGATGAGCGTGTTTTATATATATTCCACAAGAACATATTCTCATTATAAAAAGTAGTGTGTTATTCGATACTATCAATAATAATAATCATTGTGCATAATTTCATCCAGATCTGTTTAGCCGTTCCAGCGTAAAAGAGTAAGGAAAATTTCAGATTTTCGATTTTTTTATATAAGCATAACAAAGAAGTATACCACAGGGCTCAATGCTAGGACCATTGCTTCGTTAGGTAAGGTTCAATTACTATAAAGACCATTATTACCCAAATAACATTTAATAAAAAAAATTGACTGACACCATTTGATACAGAAAGGTTGACGTGGCTGTTCTCGTTTATATCTCTTACGAGTGGCTTTCGTTTGACCTCGGTCTCTAGAGCGTTTTCAAGGCCGTTAATACAAAAACTTCAATACTCAGCACCCTTCTCAAAGCGTCGGAGGGAATCTCTTATCCTTCAAACGACTTGCTTAGCAGACGATAATAGAAATGCGGTATCAACGTTATTTAAAATGTGTAATGAATATCTTTATAAAGAGTGCTCAACAGCCAACAAAATATATAAATTGTACATTATTAATAATTGACCTAACCCAGGTACAGGCTTTGGGCATATAAGGTTTTTTTTTGTTATATATCATATTAATATAATAAATATTTTAGGCAGTATTTATTTAGGTACAAAGATTTTTTAAGATATTCAGGCTTGTTTCAATTTTAAATATTCTAAACAAAAAGTATTTTTTCTTTAAAAGTACACCTTAAATTCGAGATACGTGATATTCATTTTCATGTAAAAGACGTTTTAAAAAGGTCTTCGACTCTCCATGAAAAGTCAGAACGATTCCATTTATATGGTGTTTCTTGGATGGATTGTTTTTTTTTAAAGTAGTAAAAGACTGACTTTATTTTGTAACATACTTTTTTGGTTTTATTTTCCTTCTAGAACAAAATGGTTCTATATTTTATGAAAACAATAAAAATTATGATTACATCGTAAAAAATATGACATACTACTGATGATACTTAGAAAATATAAACAAACTGCGTGTCTATTCAGCATGTCTTTTACAAAGACAATAAAGAACTTGGTACTTGACCCGGAAATGGTCAAGTATCAAATTATTTATTATATTTTACTCATAAATGGAACACAAGAATCAAGCAACTAAGAATAACTAACATTATCAAAAAAAATTTTTAAAATAAAGGTTTATAATTATTCAAACATTGTTCCATTGTTTTTAAATTAATTATAAAAATATCACCTAATTAAGTTGTATATTAGTATACGAATAGAGTTTTATTCATGAGGGTTGAGATCTAATGTGAAACCCACTCGGGGATGATTGATGGTGGCACCCCAAGTAGTTAAGATAACGGACCAGTTTTGTTGAGCTTCTAGTCTGGCCAAAAATAAATCATCACTTATATCGCTGTCCAATAAATCAAAATTGAATATTATTGCCTTATGAACAATTTCTATTGTAGGCAAAACTTATTTCCTAAATTAATTTCCTATCTCTTTTGTATTTTATCACAAAGGGAAACAAAACTAACTAATACCTACATCCTCTTACAAAGGTCGCCTGCATTGGTACCTTATTCTAACCTATTTCTACCGACAAATTGTAGTGTTCGCATTGCTGTGTTTCGGTTTAAAGGGTGAGAGATGCAGTGAAATTACTGGATAAATGTGACATAGTATCTTCAGTTAACAGGATTGACGACACGCTAGTGATATCTCTGTTATACGAGCGTCTATAGGCTCTGTAAACGTTTACAATCAATCGGACCGTATTATACATGTTTGCCGACCCCATTAAAAAAAAAACTATTATATTTTATGAAAGGAATATTATTTTTGGATTTTTAAAATAACCCACAAATTATGTCTCTAATAATACAAAGTCTTATTTTATTTAACACGCTTCTTACAATATTACAACAAATATACTTACACATTTATCTTACCTGAGAAACAACATTTAATGTTTACTTACATCGCCTCATCAATTCTTTTATTTTCGGATTTTTTAATATCAAAATACGCAAATGAATGTTAACGTCAATCCGCAATTGCAGATAGTAGTGATTCTATCTTATGCAGCAACGGTCGTGGGTTCGATTCCCACCCAGGATAAATATTTGTATTATAATATGTGTGTTTGTCTTGTGTCTAATATGTATTAAAGTATCAATTTTGTGATTCCTCAGTTATCTGATTTCCGGTCAATGTATGAGATGTGTGAATATATGTCATGAAGTCACTTGTCTAAAAGATGAATTTATTTTCTTCCTCATTTATTCTAGTATGTTACGCTAGTAACATATTATATACGAATTACACATAACTTAATCGTGATTTATAATGCACTTTTAAAAATTCCGTTCCTAAGATTAGTAAAAGACATACAACCTGTTTAATATATCAATTATTATTATACTTATTATTAATTACCTATGGCATTTATTAACTTACAAAAAAATACTATTCATAATGCGAAATGTAGTTTGTACTTAGAAATGTAGCGTATAACTATTTTTTTGGTTGTTAGTATATAGTTATATAGTATAGGTTATAGGTTGTATTGTTGGAATAACAACGAATCGTAAATACTTGCAATCGTGTTCGTTGTATATTATAAACTATGGTGTATAAAACTGTAGCAAACTACAAGCGAATAGAAGCTGTGTGCTTTAATGCGATTGCTTATATGTACAATAGATGTATTTCGCAAGAGAATCTAGGCTTGTTTAACCAAAACTATCTCACTTAAATCCTTCACGGATATCATGCTTCTTACATTGGCGTGTGGCCAAATCTCCAATACAATTACTTTTATGAAGCTCGTTACTCTATTTTCAATTTTCAGTTAATAATCAACTATTAATAATCATATCATCATTATCATCATCACAGTACCCGTTAAATGTCTACTGCTGGACATAGACCTTCTCAAGAAAGAGGGAATTTTGCCCATAATTGCCGCGCTGGGCAAGCATGTTGGCAATCGCAGAGCGCAGCTTTCGCGACGGGGATGCTGCTGCCAATCCCAACCCTGTGCATTTGATCTATACTGTTTCAGATGGATATGCCGCTATTTGTCAGTTCTGGTACCTTAGTTGCCTCTTACGACGCTTGGTGCAGGGGAGGTACTATTTTACTCTGCCGGTACTCCATGGCTGAATAACCAAATGTTTTAAGACTCTTTTCGGTAAGTTGGATAGGTAGATCTAGTATTATATCCAATTAAATGGTAAAATCCATGGCTTTATTGAAATTGTGGCTGTAAATAAGTTTAACGTTAAAACACCAAAATAGCCTAACTTCTAAACAACCGACCCAAATGTGTTGTATTGTAATGCGGTACCTGTTAGACTAAGTGCTGCGTTAAACGTTAGGTGAATGCAAAATCAACGTTTTTACACAACACTTATGTTTAAGCTATCTCATGAAATGGTCTACATATTTTTAAGAAACGTGCCTTCGAAATATTCCACAAGCTTTTGCACTCTGCGATATTACGAGCCTGTTTATATTTATCTCGTGGTGTCGTCACGTCGGCCTTCGCAACAGTGGCCACAATTCTAAAACTGCATAAAAGTGATAAAAGTACTACATCCACATGGTTTGTTCCGATTTTTTAATTTAAGATCACAACGTTAATTTTTTACAAAAGATATTCTTATTTTCACTACACTATAGAAACAAATAATGCAATACTGGGTTATATTTTATAAAAAGTATCATTTGAAAATTTCGGGTACTTAATAAAAGCTTAAGGTGATGTTAGTATTTTACTGACTATATGATATATATAGAAATATATGAATTTGCTTTTTAATTATACCAGTTCAAATTGAATATTCATAACAACGTCTGGAGGATCAGGTTGTAAACTACAACTCGCACTGTAATTTCTCACCACATCTAGCACGTTGCCCTAACTCTGAGATAACTAGCTCGAAGGACTAATGTTACGGACAACATACAACGGAGAAATAATAACTATAATACTTAAACACATATTTAATATAACATGATGAAATAAACACTTAGCCTTGTTCATCAACAAATATTAGATCTCTGATGTTGTTAAGGTATGTTGAACCAGGAGTTTAAGGACTGTAACCCATATAAATCTATTATTATAATAAAAAAAAAATTTCAAACAAAAATACAAAGAAATTCTTACCGCGCATAAAAATTATGAAGTTAATCCAAAGTCCGAGTAATAATAATAAAAGCTACTATCAATCCACCACAGTCATTACTAGCCAATTATAAACAGGGCTGTTCCGATAGTAAAAAAACTAAAATATATGTAAAACAACGTTGCGATAGATAATGTTGAGATTAAAAAAGTTATTACACGTAAAAGCAAAGTTGTCGGATGCATGTCTAACGTTATTGCACCGCTGTTTGCCGTAGCATACAATACATTTCGTTTGCCTGCTCTCTCACCGTCATATCGTGAGTGGATTTCCACATCCACTGAGAACATTGTGCTCCAAATGGCTTTTATACGTCCCCGTGAATAGGGCATAATGCAACAAGCTATTTCATAACGGCAGACACGATCGATGCCAGATAAAAGGACATGTTCCTCTCTGTTGACGTCAACTCTTAGATAGGATCATTAACTATGTTTAAAAAAATTGATAAGGCATTAAAATGTTTTTATTTTTATCATTGTTCTAGGTAAAAAAATTATTAAATTACCTACATGTCATTTGGTTAATAACTAGTGTGGGTTGGCCGAGAGTCGAGATCATATCATCCATGAATTTTGCTAGATAAACTATATGTAGATCCACATTCACATTTACCTGTGTATTTATTTTCTTTTTTTATCCGTTTATTAATAAATTTGTAACAGATAGTATTAACAGTGAGAGCTATTTTCAGAAGGGGTGAAGAAAAACTTTTCTAGTTTAACCTTAGCGCTTTCGGGAATATAAACTTCGACATAACTGAAAGTGGTTTGACAGTTGGCGCAATTTACCGAATGTATCGTCGAATATGTATATAGTATCTTATTAATTATGCCAATAACTATTAAATATTCAGTACAATGTCTGTCGGGTCAGCTAGGAATTTATAATTCAAACAATAAATTGACAAAACATCTCATATCTACCTAACTCTCACATAAGTTACTTAGTGGACTTGTGTTACGGACCTCAGGCAACAGAGGAATTACAAATATAATACATAAATACATATTCAATGTCCAGACGCTAAAGAAACACATATATTGTTAATGTAAATGTTTGTGTTTGTTAGGGATTGAACCCACGAACCTTGTCGCTATCGAAAACGTATCTTAATAATCAATCTAGCTTTTGTGTCCCATCTAATATCATAACAATTCATCCTTTTACGAAATGTCGTTTGCAACTGTTGCATATGCATGCAAAAATATAAATGCAGGTGGATATAAAATTGCTGACATCAAAGGAAATGGTAATATTTTCCAATTCAACTCTCAGGACTATTGCACTGCTTCCGCCGACTTCATTTCGCTTTCCACTCTATCTTGTCCGTAATTTTTTACTGTAGTCCCATATTAATGTTAGATATTAAATTCTGTTTTGCTTTATCGAAAAGGAAATATGATGTCTTGAAAGAAATTTACTGGTCGTAGAAAGGTACTGCTCAGAAACGTGACGACGTTGTAAGACCTCAATTAATAACGAAGGACTCGACTTTGTTTGTTCAAAGTTACTTCGAAAACTAGAAGGCTTCATGTCAAGTACAGTTTGCACTTCAAGAAAATATTTATTAAAACTAGTTTCTGTTTGTCTGTCTGATAATAATAAAACAGATATTAATAACATTTTTGATTAATCCAGACCTTTAAATATAGGTATTTCAATCCAGTTAAATTTAGTTACTGCAGGTTGCAATATAAATTGACATCCATACAGTCAGTTTTTCATACAGACCTGAGAGATACAAGCATGTGTAAGTGAATGAGTAAAATTTTAACATCGGATATAACTAAATATGTGATGTGATACTCACTTGATTATAACTTGAAGAGACCCGTTATTCTACTGTTTAGTCCATGGTGCAACATTTTCGGTAGGCTCAATCTGAAACATACGTTATAATGCGTATTTCTTTAACTACGGTCACTATTTTATTTAACAGCATGTCTTAAGAGCCATTTGTCATTTGGAAATCGTCCCTATCTACTGAAACTTAGTGGACATACATTCTTTATTCTTCTTATTCATTGCGTCTCACTTGCAAATATATGCATCTGGACTGGTCTTCGAAGACT